>CM034706.1:205066368-205088111 GCA_020142125.1 Phrynosoma platyrhinos | reverse complement strand
CAGAAGGCAGAGAAGTTCAGACAACATCTTCTGTCAGTGTATTAACAGGTTGGGGTAGCACCTGGAAAAAAATCTTTTGGGAGCTTGGATCCTGTTGTTGTTAATCACAACTAGAACAGATTTGTTGAATCAATTTGATTTATTTATGTTTTGACTCACCACCCATCAGTTGATTCAATGAGTCTACTCTAGGTCAGATTAACAATAAGTTTTTATTGGACAACAATTCCCAGATCTACCCACCTCAATCACATGATTATGGTACTTGCTAGTAAAAGTTTCTTGTAGAAGTAATGTTTACAAGCTCTGATGTAGAGGCAATAATTCTTCCAAGTACCTTGATGGCAGGCCTGATGGACCCTTAAAGATAAACACCAGCATTTTTGAATTGCTCTCAGAAACAGACTTGGAGTCAATGAGACATTTAAAAAATGACATGACATATGGTCCCTTACCCGCTAGTCCTGGAGAGAAGCCTTCTGTATTTTGAAATAGATGCTCTTTTTCTTTAATCCTCAAAAGCAGTCCCCGTGTACAGCCGAAAGGAATAATCTCATCTGGAGGCTACTAAACCATGGAGAACATGGCCAGTTGGCTACCTCTGTCCAGAGAAGGGTACAGATGTTTCAGCTGGAAAACCTTCAGAGTCTCTGATTCACTGGTAACATTTGGGCATCTGGATTCAGAAGTGCCTTCCCTGTTCAGGGACTCACAGAATGCCGATCTTAGAGAAGCTTCACCTGTATTGTAGGTTTTGATGCCAGGAGTCCTTTCAGTTCTCATAGGCTTTTTGAGTTTTTCAGTGAATGCATGTGTATTTAACACATTGCCCCGCTCTTGTTCTCAGACATTACTTTTTCTATGGATTTAGTCTGTGGATAGTCTAACTTGTTTCAAAATTTACATTACATTTATTATAGTTACATATTTTGTGGTTTTAATCTTCATTTTCTAAACCACCTAGAGAAAGAACTTTGCTATTGGGCAGCACACACACACAAAATCAGTAAGGAAGGTAATTTTAAAAAAGGAGATTTAACTGGAACAGCAGAGATCTGTTGGTTTATATAAGATGAAATACTATTTATTAATAGGTACAGGTTGGCTAGGAAGGAGAGATAAAGAAGCCTGGAGAAGGTGGTGCTGCTTTGTATTGTTGTTAAGATGGAAGGCTCAGAGAAGAGAAGATTACTGAAGTCAAAACTATGGCTGGAGTTTTCTGTAACTGTTTCAAACCACCTATGAACTTGACCGTTAAGGACAAGGTAGATGAACTGGTGAAGCTAGGTGCAAGGTAAGAGGTAAGACAGAGGCCCTCATTTAAGGGTGCATCTACACTGCGGAATTAATGCATTTTGACACCACTTTAACTGCCATAGCTCAGTGCTATGGAATTCTGGGATGTGTAATTTTGTGACCTATTTGCCTTCTCTATCAGAGATCTCTTCTGCCACAACAAATTACAAATCCCAGGATTCCATAGGATGGAGCCATGACAATGAAAGCAGTGTCAAACTGCATTAATTCTGCAGTGTGGCAGCAGTCTTAGTTTAAACTTGTGCTGTATTTAGTTCTTGAGCCCCACCATTACAGTTGTAATGATAAATGTTGCCTTTTGTAATATATTTTGAAGAGCGATATTCTCCATTTGCTATTTATATTCTTATTAATGTATTTATTTATTCTGATCGGAGTTGCTATGTACCAGATTCTTTGGTTTTTGCATTAATCTTCCATATTTGAATATCATTCCCAGGATTTTAGTAATGTATACTGCTAGTCTTATAGAATTATAACAATTTCCTGTAAAGTTTCACTTATAGACCTGAGGAAGATGTAGCAACCTGACATGTCTCCATGGTTAGAATTATTTTAATCTCAGTTTACCTACATTATGTATTAATTATGTTTGTCATGTATATTTAAAAAAATATTTGTTTCTCTCTCTCTCTCTCTCTCTCTCTCTCTCTCTCTCTCTCGTAATTACTCTTTTTTTTCCCCTTGTAAGTGGCAAAGCTACCAGGAACATTTGTTGTAGTGGTTGTTGTTAGAGAAACTATGGCTAAATGGTCCAAGAAAATTAGGAGATGGCTGGAGAAGATGACACATTCTTACTTCCTCCCTGCCTCCAGAAGCAGGGAAGAAGTTAGCTGTGAGTGGAAAACAACAGGAGCATTTGGAAAAAGACAGACTTGGAAAGGCAAAGAAGGAGAGGGAGCTAAGTTAATCTTCGGACCTGGAATGAAGATACTAGGGTGGTTTCTCTTTACCAAATTCCCTACCACTGTACCTGCTATTAGTTTAGGAGGCATCTTTGCACCTCTTGCCCTGGGCTCCCAGTTGTTAAGTGTTGCACACAAGCACATTACTTGCCATATATTCTGCCACAGAAACTTTTGAAGAAACTGGTGCTAGCTTCTTAGCATACACTCCACACCATTTAATGTCTTGTTTGCTGTTTGTTTAATAGTCCCAGATTAGTACTCTGCACACTACAAGAACTCAGCTATTTGCTGAAAGCAGTGTATTATTCAGTCCAAAGCTTCCCAGAATTCGGTAGATATCCTACACTATATATTTTACCTTCTCATATCTTGGGGTGGGGGAGAGTTTGCTTCCTACCTTCACAACCCTAGTTAAGAAAGCTCTAGAGCTCTTCAATGTCTCTCTCCTCCCAATTTTTATAGAGTATATTGAAAGTGAAGAGCCTGCAAGGTGTACTGGTCTGAGAGTTGCACTAGACTCTGTGAGACCAGGATTTGAATCTCTGCTCAGCCATGGGAACCCACTTTGGACAAGTCATAGTCTGTCACTCTTAGAAGAGGGCTGTGGGAAACCTCCACTGAATAAATCTTGCCAAGAAAGCCCTATGCTAGGAATGTCATAAGTGAGAGTTGGCAATAACAACAACAACACAAGATATTGAAGTTACTGGGTGGGATCCATTTTGCAGATGGCCCTGTCAACAGTATGGAAACTCAACACTCAGAGAAGGTTTTGGGGGCACTCAGGGAGCTGCAGGAAGGATGATAGGGTACAAAGCCTTGTCATGTTTTGGGGCATCCAAATATGACACTGTATTATAGGCCCTAAGATAAAGCTGTTTTGTTTGCTGAGGGCCTCAGTTGCAATTGCATAAATTCAGCTGTATTCAGCTCCTCATCAAGAATAAGATGAGCTTACTTATCACTCTTATCTTACTTGACATTTCATGAAAAGAAATGTAATTCAAGATTATTCTGAATTTATTAGAGTGATGCTGTAATTTCAATAACATTCTCAAAATAGGTCAGTAAACTTAATGCAGTGAAACTTGTGATCCTCCAGATATTGTTGGAGACTGCAGCTTCCATCCATCCTAGCCAGCACTGCCAATGGTGAGAAATGATAGGAGTTGTCATTCACCTACATGAGGAAGGCAGCATGTTTCCCTCCCTCACATTAATACTAACATTCCAGGAAAAGGACACTTAGATTTTGAGGAGGGATAGACTAAAATGAATGGTCATTCTGAAGGAGTCCAAAATGTTAATGGTAATTTTTTGTCATTCCTTTTAACCAGAGCTTGGATAAGGTGCTTTTTGAACTACAATTTCCATGGTCCCCAACCAGCATGACCAGTTTTAGTGCAGCCTAGATGGCAACAGTAATAGTAGCAGCTGTGGATGACCCCTCTTCTTCCTCGCATTGACATCATTATTCAGATTCTTGGCATCATTACAGCTGTAATTAATTCTAAAAAACAAACACTTTGGAACCATTATAGACTGTCTATGAGAATGAGACAATAATCTCTACTGCTTTCAGCAAGTAGCAGCAGAAATATTTCAGAACAAATAGAATACCACAGAGTGGATGGATAAGATAGAAATATAGTAGGGGAGAGATGCAAGGAAGGTGTCTTTTCAACATACAAAAATAATCTGACTTCATCAGCCTGTCAAAAGTTTATTCCTCTTTTGTTGTCACACACAATGTATGTCAAAATGAATTCTCAGTAATATGCCTGTTTAATTTTAACGCAAGTTGATATTTACAAAATTGGTGGTACTCTATGAAGAATTTAGTATGTACACACATGATCAACCAGACAGCAAGTGCCCATTTCGGAATGGGCAATGTATATTTGTATATACACGTATACACTATCCCTATATACAAATAATTCATCTTATTGACAGGGAATATCTCAGTATCCAGTCAGTGCTGAGGATTCCTGTAAATTGTTGTTTACAATTATCTATACACATTGTGCAGTTTAGATACAGCTGGTGTCTAAATGTTCATCAAGCAAACACATGGTTAAAAGATTTGACATTCCCATGAGTTCTCTTTCTTTAGCGTCCCCTCGCCATTATGGGTCCCATTCTTCCAGTAACCATGGAAACAAAAGATTCAGTTCCATGGCATCTTTATTATGAGTAGTTCTTGGATTTCCTTTTCTTATTGATTCTCTCAAATTAGGCAAACACACACTTATTTGATCCAAGATCCTCTTTTCTTTTGCATTTCAAGCAATAATTAGTAATATGACTTAGGAGGACATCTGCAATGTCTCAGGTAACAGGGAAGCAGGTGCAGCTGGCTAATTACATTCCTTGCACTCAGTAAAAAACAGCCTTACAAATCTTGAAATAATACACACAATTTCATTACATATTTACACATACACATAGATTTTGTAATTAAATGCTTAATAGCACAACATTAGACATCTCATAGAAGCCAAAATGTACCCGAGAAGATAAACGAGAACTAAGGGATTCATTTGAAAGTTCTCACCTTAAAATCTTTCATTGGCCAAATTGTAGAAAGGTGGGGAACTGTTGTCAGTCAGGGTAGTTTTGCTGAAATTAAGTTAAGCCTTGATCTATGTTCTAAGTTCATGACCTACAGAGCTGATGAACAGAAGAAATTTTGGGTGAGAAGATGGAAAGAGTTTGGCTGTTTAAAATGCTTGCTAGTCTGATGTTAACTATGTTGTTGTTGTTGTAACCCTAAGGTGACTCTATCATGTGGTTTTCTTGGCAAGATTGGTTCAAAGGGGAGTTGCCTTTTCCTTTCTCAGAGATTGAGAAAGTATGACTTGCCCAAGGTCCCCCAATGCATTTCCATGGCTGAGCAGTGATGCAAACCCTGGTCTCCAGAGTTGTACCCCAATACTCAGAGCACTATGCCATGCCAGCTCTCTTAGGACACTAGAACAGGAGCACTTCCAGGTGTAAATGATAAGAGGGAACAGTTCTTAAACTTTAAGGAATAAAGAATAGACAACTGGTATGACAATGAAATAGGCTGAGAGGCATCAGATGCCCTCTGCCACCCACCTTATCTTTCCAGCTGGAGCATATAAACTGATGGCAGGTGTGTCATGTAAAAAGGTTAGTTAGCCTGTAGTACAAGCTTTACTGACAGGATAAGGGAACCAGGAGCTGTAAAGGTCCCAGGATCATTCTGTTCAGACAGAAAAGCCTGCAGTGTATTGCCAGAGGGAATGGGGGAATGAAATCCTACAGTTAGGGGTGAAAAGCAATGAGGACTCAAAGGACATGTGCTTTGCCAAAACTACTTGAAGACCCTGAGTGAGGTCATTCAGCCACAAAAGGTTCTTTGGGGTTTTGTGCTTGAAAAAAGTCCTCATTCGGGGGTTTCCAGGCAACAAGTAAATCAGTTTGGGAATGTTACCTCTCCTCCCATGCAACTCCTAGAATGGCTATGTTGGCTGGGGGATTCTGGAATTAGAGTCCAAAAAAAGTAACTTTCCCGAGTAATATCAGTAGTAGAGAATTGTATAAAAGACTAGGCATGGGAGTCTGGTATAGGGGAAGAGGAGAGTCTTGTGACACCTTCAAGACTAACAGATTCATTGTGGCATATGTTTTCTTTGGGCTGCTGCCTACTTTGGTCTATGCATATGACAAAGTGGGCTCTAGCCCAAGAACACTTATGCCACAATACATTTAGTAAACATCATTCTGCAGAAGAGGCAGCAAAGTGCTCTAAAAACTGGAGGGGAAAATAGGAGGAAGTATGTTGATTATGAAAGTGGACTTGTCCATTGGGAAGTACCAAGCATCACCCTACAGGGTGGCTGCTTGGATTTTCCATCTTTCTAGAGTGCTGAAAATGGTGCCCCCCCCCCCACCTTTTCTAACTTCACTGAATGTTGGATGAAAAAAGCTACCATGGTGCTCATAGTCACTGTGTTGCTACTCTCTGAAAAAACTCCCTGGTCTTTGTTTGTGGTTCCTCTCATCCTTTTTCCTTAAGACTAGGCAGCTGCCTCTTCAGCATATGTTAAGCTCTGTGACATAGCTGGTAAATGTGTGCTCCACTCTGATGTGATGGGACTCCAATTCCATCAACCCTGGGGTGAGGGACAATGGGAATTACATTTCAGCACCAATTGCAGGATCACACATTCCCCAGCCTTGCTCTGTTGCATAGCATTCAGTGAATTTTGAGGAACTGTGAACCTTCATCCTAAATGGAGGTTACATTCGTAACAATAAGCCCCGCAAGTGGAATGGAAGCAAACCCAGGGCGCTTCCCTTGGTATATGAGGTAGGAAAATGACAAGCTGTTTAAATTTGAAAGGTGTACTGCAAACAAACAAATGCCTTAGCTCATTATTTGGCTTCACCTGCATAGTAACATAAATAATAGGGGTTGGGACCAAAACTGCAGACTTCAGATCCAGATCAGAGTTCACACATGCCCCAAGGGGGATTTTGTTTCACTTATTTGAGAAAAAGGAGAACAATGCATTTCTTCTGTGCTGGAGAATGGATTGGGAAGAGTCACATTTCAGACAGCTTAACCTTGTAAAAATGGATCTGTGGGGAGATTTGGACCTTCCTCTAGTATATTGCAAACTCCAGAGAGAGGAGAAGATTTCAGCAGTAAATTCAGTAGCTGAGCCATGAATAATCTGCTCAAAGCATGACCTTCCTTGAATTAGTTCCTCTCATTCCTTCACCTTTCTTCTTCTCCGGGTTTATACACAAAATGCTCATATTTACACACCCTCATGCTGCATGCTCTTAATACCATTCTAGGTATAGCACAGTGTTATGAAGGTTATAGAAAACAATGCAAAAGGTAGCTGCAGAGATGTGTAAACCTATATACATTATTCTAACAGCTGTGATGATGTCATGGAAGTTGATTAGATTATCCTCCTTCCCTAAGAAAGCATTCTTTTTGTGCAAAATTTTGGTGACTGTTGTATAATTCACTGCTATTTATTTCACAGGTGATACCTATTGATACTTACACACCTGTGTTTCAAATACCAAGCAGATCCACTCTCTGATAGGAGAATTGCATTTTGCCAAGCTTATACTATAGCAAATCCAATGCTCAAAAAATACTGTATTCTAACATTACATTCACTTTTGAGGGACAAAATACAGCATATTTACCACATTGGGGACAGAAAGCTTTGTAATGTTATATTGCACTTTACTTTTCCATTTCACTTGGAAAATATAGATGCTTCCTTTATCTAAAACCAACATGATTCAAACTGAACACTGAAATAAGAAAATTTCTTTGTCATCTCACAGGATAAGTATTATGATAATAATTAATGGAGCTGACAACCACCCTGTTGTCAATAGGTATGACTGCAATTTCAGCCCAGAGCACTTCTTTCCTTATTTGGGGTGACACAGAAGAGGCTCCAGTGAAAAGTTTTTCACCTAATGCCCACCCACATTGTTCATCTTCTGGTCCAAATATTTTATATTTATTTTATTTATTATAGTAAATATTAAGACAATGACATCCCTATCAATCAAATATTACTCAATTTGTAAGGCTTTCCCCACTGATGACAGGTGGTTCCTATATCGGCAGCACAATGGATCTACTTTGGGGTTTAGCCTGAACTGTAAGGAGCTTACTAATGAAGTTCAGTACTTTGGATGCCTCCTTTCTAGTTCAGACTACACCATAGATTGATCACCACACTGACATGGAGACCGCCAGTCACCACTGGCCTTTTTGAGTTTTCACATTACAATTCATGGTTGTAGAGTAAATAATGTGATGAATATCTACTACCCAAGAGTAATATTCTATTGAAAAACCCTTTCACCATTCTTGCTAATGTGGAGCACTGAATATCCTGTCTATCCTATTTATTGGCCTATGAAGGACAAGTTTTTGGCTTGCTTGTCAATTGTAAATTAGGAACCACAATGATGCAGTAGAATGGACCATATCAGATGACAAAGGGATGCAGTTGTTAATGCTTCCACTTCCATTTTTATACAACACTGACTCCATGCAAGCTTTTTAAAAAGATTCAAAACAAACCAGAACCTCAGAGAGCTGCAGTACCTCATCCCAGTCTCTGTTCTTGTACAATGTGATTGTTATATCACAAATGTGATCTTTCACCTGTAGTTTGAAACAGTACAAACTATTATTCCACCACTTCAGTGTTCTCTCTACTAGCATTCTCTTGAACAAGAGTATCATTACTGATGCAGATAAAACCACACCACTGAAACAGAAGATAATTTCAAGAAACTATCAAAGTGTGTAGAAGTACCAAAATGAAGGGTGGGAAGAAACTTTATAAAATAGTCCAATGTGGGCTCAATATGGTCAGTGATAGAGAATGCTAACTGAGAGGGAAGGGAGTGAAATGGAGTATGATGAATGAGGGCACAAATGACTGACTGGAACAATGAACAGAAACATTCCAGACCACAACATTTTGTTGCAGATCTCCCTTGTTCTCCTTTCCTCCTCCTGCAAGTGTAACCAAAGCTTAAAAGAAGAAGTAAAATTATTTGTGACATCACCATGCACTCTGTGTGGGGCAAAAACAAGATGATGAGAATTCAGCATGAAGTGTGATTAATTTTAATTTTTTTAAAAAAAGTACACTCCTATGATGCTTGGGCCAGGGTTCAGCCAAGCATTGTCCAGAGCTCAGCAATGGAAAATGTGAAAAATGGAAACTAAAGAAAAATGCCAGCGAGCACATGCAGAGTGTCCTGAGTATCAACCATCAAATATATAGGACTAGGGACAGGAAAGGCATTTTACAGGCATAAAGGAGTTAGATATTATAAGGAAATGCACATTTTCTTGCAACTGATTCAAGATAACAGGCCCTTTCATACTACATAGTTATAATGCTATGATTCCACTTTATTTGCCATTGCTGCCTCCTAAGGAATCTTGGAATTTGTAGTTTGATGAGGTTCTAACAGGGTTATAATTCTAGATGCCCTTCCCTAAACTACTAATCCCAGGATGCCACAGGGTGCAACCATGGGGGTTAAAGTAGAACCATAGTGCTAGAACTGTGTAGCGTGAAAGGACCCTAGGTCACAGATCTCCTGGATTACAGTATAATAACTAAATTATACCTCATTTGACTGCCAACTTTTTTTTTTTTACTTCCTTCCTCTCATCTCATCCACTTATTCCTCCCTGAGCTGTGATTTCAGATGTTGGAGTAATATACACAAGGCCACTTTTCCAAATAATAGAGATAATCAACCTGTTGGCTCTAGCATAAATTGAGGTGTTATTATAGCTCATCCTGTTTGCACAATTATACTTTCTGCTTCCTTATGACCTGCCCAAGAAGACCTTCTGAGCTGGTATCATCCTCTATTTTGCCCAGTATTCATCCCACTTATTACACTTGGGAAGTACTCAGTCTCCCCAATAGCTGAAGATGCTTTCCCCACATTTTTCTGAAGGATCCAGGCAGGGTGACACAAAAGACTTCCAAAGGCTTTTGAGGTGCTTGTTTATCCAAGACTAAGCCCACAGGGTACTGCTTTTATGCTTATTGAGGGTATTTACTAGGACTGTGTCCTTGACCCGTGAATAAATTCTCCACAATCACATCAAGCAACACCAGCTAAAATGTTCACAGATTGCAGTATAAAACACTACACAGGCAAATTTCATAACACCTAGGTGTAAGGAAGCCCTGCCTTAAACCTGCAGATCCTGCCATCCTTATTTCAGCATTCATCATAATGCTCATGTCTTACCATCTGCTCCTTCCCACCTGCTGTGGGCTGCAGCTTCAGCTCTGCACCACAATGCTCTGCAAAGGTATAGCTAGTTAAGAGAGTCCTAGTCCTGTGGTTGAGTGAGGCCAGATTCATCAGTTAGGGTGCTGCTGGCTTCCAGCTGCTGTGATAATGGTTCAGGTTACCAACATAGTGTCTAGGCTGCAATATGATAGGCAAAACAATGGCACATTAAATTTAATGTACAATTAAATGTGCCCATTTGACCTTGGACGCAAAAGAAAAGTGCACCTTCTTTTAAAATATCTCCTGCTTATTGTTGGCTTCCTCTCTCCCTTCTACAAGACATCTAGGACCACTGCAGTCTTAAGCACTCTACAAATAAGTACAACCAAACATACCTCAGTGGAAGTGGTTAGAGGTTTGTGCTGTTTTTGTGACACAGTTCCTGCACTGATATACTGTTATCAAAGTTCCAGGATCCAAAATTAAGCAATAATTGCTACTCAAAACCTGAATTTATATTTAGGTTTCTTAGTTCTAAGGTTGCCAGCATTTTTCTTTGTGTGTGTGTGTGTGTGTGTGTTTGTTTACAACATGAAAGTATAGTTACGGCCCACAAAGCATATCGATTTCATCTACGGTAAGTCAGCTGCTGGGCATTCCTGATAATCAATTGGATAGGCTATAGTAGAGAAAACAGAGAGGCTCCATGTCTAGCTGCCTAGCCTTACCATCTATGAGGCTATCAGGAATCCTTTCTTGTCATTTTAATCCCTCCAGAGGGTGAAGATATTCCCAAATCTCTAACCAACAACAATGACTTTTGCAAAGTCACTGGATTGGAACTCTTCAAATGGGCCACCTAAGAATAGAAAACCTGTCCAGGAGTTCAGATTAGGTTTATATGAGGTCAGAGACATTTTAAACTAGCTTCATGTCATTGCCAGCCACCATCAGTGTGATGGAGCAAGCAGTAGACCAACAGTTAGAAATATATATCCAAACCCCCATGAACTGCATAGCTACATAGCCATGTTGGGCTCCATGTCAGGAGAAGTGGGATAAAAATAAAGTCATGTTGCAATCCATTACCTGCCAACCTTTCTCTCTCTCTCTTTTTTTTTAATTAGTTCTCAACTTCCAGGTTTTCTTTCCCTTTCCTCTCTTCAGGCTCCCCTCCCTTCGTAGATATTATCCTCTCATTTAAAGTAAAAGAAAGTTCATCCTGAACACATATAGAGCTGCACTTTGGCACCTGAATATTGCTAACTTGCTTTAAGGCAAAATTAAATGCTGTTGGATTGTGGACCATGCAAGATAACTCTTATCCAAAGGCCTGACTTTTGGGTAAACTGTACCTCCACTGAGGAAAACATGGATGAAGAGTTGTTTTTGCTGTTAATTGCCACCAAGTCAGCTTTGACTTGTGGCAACTCTCAGAATGAGAGATACCTGGTCATCAATAGCCCTGCTCAGGTCCTGCAAATTCAGGGCTTTGGATTACTTGTTTGAGTCCATCCACCTGTACTATACTCTCTCCCCGCCCCGGGCCACTGCTTCCCACTTTACCAAGCATCATCTTTTGTAATGAGTCACTTTATCTTGCACTATAACCAAAATACAACTTCTAAATAAATAAGTATTAATATGCAGGAGGGGAGGATTAAAAGTTCAAACTACCATTCTAACAGAAGGAAGAGGAGAGGCATGAAAATATGACAACCTTGTCAATGGGGAATACTTTTACCTTGGTGGTGGAAAAGCAACTGAAATTCGATGAAATAAGGTACGAGTGATGGCAGGACAGAGCCAAATGTAATGGTAAGCATGAGCAGTTAATACCTCTCTCTCCAGTGTTTGGTTTCATTCTCATAATTCTATAATGAACCTGGGGCTGGCATAACTATCCTCTGTCATTATTGAAAACCAATTGGTTTAACTCTGGTCCCCTTGCTCTCTGGCAGTCCTGTGGATTCTGCTCCATAATTAATCAGGCCTGAATCTTGGGAATGTCCCTGGAGAAATGTGTCATTTCCCCCCTCCCCAGTGGTTTTTGCATAGACTGATTTGCCCTAATCTACAAGACAGGCAGCCTGTCCTGCTTGAATCTTTAAATAAGTATATTTCTTTCTTTACATAGATGGAGAGGTGGAGAGGACAGAATATTTTTAGCCATGGCTTAAGGCAATAGAAAGGATTATTGCATCCCTGCTAACTGCAATGAAAGATATTCCAAAATTAGCTTTTTAAATGCGTAGCATACTTGAAGAGAAAGTAATTAGAGATGTAATGCCAAGCTATTCCTTTGTCAGCATTCTACAAAAATGGTCCAAGGCACTAGATGTTGGTGGGCCTAAAGCCTCCAGTGCAAGCTCCAGTACTACTAATAGGGTTTTATGGAGACTAAAGCCCTCTCAGATCCCACACTGTTAGACAGGCCATCACAGCTTGCTTTCTACATATACACACACACACACACCAGTATTTTTGATGTTTTCTGAATCTTTATATCACACATTGCAGTGACTATCAAAAGGTTTAAATTAGGCCTTTCCTTGGCAGGGAGGGTGGGCAGTAGAGAAGAGATTAAGAAATTTGGGAGTTGTCCAAAATATGAGTATGATAATTTGACATTAGACTTGTAAATGAAAATTTGACATTATATTTTCCATGTTCCAGTCATAAGACTGGACAAAGCAGCTGCACAAAAAACTAGTTTGACATATGCCTTAGATTCTTCTTACACTGGGATTGTCATGATATTCATTTCTGTCTTGGTGCAAACACAGAATTCACTCAGGGGCAGCATACATAAGCAAGATGGCCTGCTAAGTGTGCAAGTTGAGTGGATTTGTGTAGATTTCATTACATGGTCAAGTAGTCCAGTAATCATTTCACCATGTATTCACCTCACAGCTCTATCTATATCCCTCGCCACTCCCACCTTGCCCTGCAGAGCTCCTGAAAGTGAGCTGACTGTGGATCAGTAAGGAAATGGAGACAAACTAGCTGCTAGTAAGTTGGCTTTATGGTGAAGTCAACTACACAACTGTGCTTCACCATGTGCTAAACTCTGCATGGAGCCACTCAGCTCACACTCTCACTTTGACCTGGCAAATTGTTGGCCTTGACTGCAATTTCCCATGTTGAGACAAAATCAGTACTGGTAAGCAAGCTGCCAAAATGGATACTTGCAGGATCCATCTGACTGTATCTCATGGTGAATTTCAGCTGTGCTCCTTTTTTAGTGGTCTTGAGCCAGCTTCCAAAGCTTCTTATTATAGTATTCTACAGTATGTGTGTATCTAGATAATTTAAAATATACATAGGCAATGAGTTGGAATTAGCCACATGCAAATAAGCTGGCAGAGAAGACTTCCCTGCCTCTCCTCCCCATAACAACACCTCCAGCCTTCTGAAAATGCTACACATGTGAAAGTGATGAGAAAGATGACATTTTGATCACAGAGCTTCTCTCATTGATTTCAAATGCAGTTTTCCTGTGGTGCTGGTAGCAGAATGAGCCTATCCTACACCTAGAGAGTTGAAACTGCAGCAGCAAAAGGGCACCTACCCAGGAGGACAATTGGTGAAGTCCCTCAACTATTGCTTAAAAAGAAAGTATTACTTGCTTTAAAACAAATTCCACTACCACATACAACTCTTAAGGCTGCAGGCAACATGTGTTCCTCTGGACTTTGTTGGAGAACCATGCCTGGTGGTCTAGCCAACGTGGTTAATGGTGAAGGATGACCAGAGCTACAACCCATCAAAGTCTGGAGGTTGATTGTTTGTTCACCTCTGGTCTAAAAGGAAATACTTGATAGTCTAAGCTGAAGAACATTGAGTCCACCACATGACAACATACCAACAGAAACCTAAACTCCTAAGCCATGCATTGCACATATTCACATATAGTCAGCTCTTCAGTTGTTGTAGCCAGCTGACAGAGCTCTAAGACCCATTTTCAAAGGACAAATTTGCCCATACCTGAATAAATTATTGTGGGCTGGCATTACTGCATAAACCCATGCACTGCCAGAAGCTGCATTAAATATTTGAAGCCAGATATGTCCAAGTCAATATTGTTCAAACGAACTCGTTGGCACTCTGTAACGTCACATCTTAGCTGAGAATTTCAACTGGTCTACATTAAGTAACATGAGTAACCTCTGTAGAGTCTGAGTTTAAATATTTGTACATCAAATGTTTGCATAACATTTGCTTGACAATGTCTTTCAGAGATCCTTTCATCATAAGTATGCCTGGATATTTCACCATCATGGGTCAGCTGTAGATCTCTGATAAAGATACCACTATTAATGAAATACCAATCACTTTCTACATGCAGAAGACAGGTGGGCACTCTTCATATCAATGTCCTCAGTGTGTACATTCATGCAAGCAAACACTTGCCTTGCTTATCAAATTTGTGTCCCCAACCTATTGCTTTTCCCTCCCTCTTATGTGTTCATTAATCTCCCTCAAGCCTCTGGAGAATCTAGAAATACTATAAACAGGTACACTCTATGATCTACTTAAGAAAATAGATATATATATAGTTGTATTAAATATTAAGTTCCATGCAACAAATATCCATGCAGCTGTACTGTAATACTGGTTAAATTTGACTGCAGTATAAATATATTCTAGGCCACAGTTTAGTTTCTCCAGCATTTGAAACAAGATGCTTTTCAGTTCTGTATTTGTCGATGACCCCCAAACCAACAAAAATGCATGTGTTATTATTAAAAAAATGTCTCCAGGCTCTTGATGTATCTCTACCAAAGCAACAGAAAATGTCCTACTAAACAGTGCCTCCCGCGAGTCTTACACTGACATGCTGCAGTGGATGAATCCAATGCAGCATTTTTGGTTCAGAAGCATGACCCTGCACAGTATAGTCTCCCTTTGGCATTTCTGATCTGGAAATCTGAACCTTAAAGTAATTTGGATGGATGTTCCATTAATTAAACTATGCATGACCTTTTGTATAATTCCTGAAACTTGAAAGCTATAAGTATAGTTTCATACTATTTCCTTGGGATATAATTTTGCATGGATTGAGTTCTGTATTACATGATACATATCTCATTGGCATTTGTTAGTTACTGTGGTTTACATGGGGAGATTGCTGCTTTTGTTTTTCTCCAGTGCCTTTCATTTGATATTGTGACATAATTTTCCAGTAAATGCTCCATATACTCAAAAATCTGTGTTGGAAAAGAAAAGGTTGCATGAAAGCTTTTTGAGCATCGAATGTTAAAAAGAGTCAATTACACAACTATTGCTTCCCATGCATTACCAGTACATGTTGTAGAACATATTGTATTAACTACAATACAAGGTATTATGCAACATCTGCAATTGTTCCACTTCTTTTATATATGTTATTAGTGTTCTCCTTTTTTTTCCTCCCTCATAAGCTAGACATCAGTTAGCATTTTGGTTATATTAACATAGTTTGTGTTAGCTAGGGTGCAATTGGCTGTTTTCAAGTTCTCCTCTCTAAAGTCCTCATTGCTATTATTCACACCTTCTTGTATCTCCATATAATCAGACTTACTAATAGTGGAGGCACTTCTGCTTTTCTTTAGGTCAGGGGAAGAAGGGATCTTTGGGCAGCTGGTGACTTGCAAGTACTGAGCTTGCTCCTCTCCCTCTGTCTCACGGTGATAGAAGTAGTTGAAATTGGACACTATAACCGGCACTGGTAAGGCAATTGTTAATACACCTGCAATGGCGCATAAGGAACCAACTATTTTTCCACCTATGGTTGTGGGGACCATGTCTCCATAGCCAACTGTTGTCATGGAAACCACGGCCCACCAAAAAGCATCAGGGATGCTGGGAAACTGAGATTCACTCTCATCAGCCTCTGCAAAGTAGACAGCACTGGAGAACAGGATAACACCAATGAAAAGGAAGAATATCAAGAGGCCTAGCTCCCTCATGCTGGCCTTAAGGGTTTGCCCCAGAATCTGCAATCCCTTGGAATGTCTGGAGAGTTTGAAGATCCTGAACACCCTCACCAGACGGATCACTCGAAGGATGGCAAGAGACATTGCCTGCTGGCCTTGTTGACCATCTTCTGGTTTATCCGCCAGTTCTGTTCCAAGGGTAATGAAATAAGGAATGATGGCAACAATGTCAATAATGTTCATAATGTTGGTAAAAAACCCAGCTTTGCTGGGGCAGGCAAAGAATCTCACCAAGAATTCAAAGGAGAACCAAATTATGCAGAGTGTCTCAACTATAAAGAAGGGGTCTGTGAAAGAGGTTGGCTGCTGAGACCCCATTGTGCTATTGGAGTAAAGGCTTGAGCTGCTACTGCTGGTATGCATGTCTTCGCTGTCATCCCGAAACACAGGCAAAGTTTCCAGGCAGAAGCTTACAATTGAGATTAAAATGACCATGACAGAGACAATTGCTATAATCCTGGCAGGTCCAGAGCTCTCTGGATACTCAAAGAGAAGCCACACTTGTCTCTGAAACTCATTCTCTGGTAAAGGCCTTTCTTCTTCCTTGATGTAACCTTCATCCTCCCGGAACATCTCCATAGCTTCTTCTCCAAGTTCATAAAATCTTATCTCTTCTGAGAAGATGTCCAAGGGTACATTGACAGGCCGCCTCAACCTGCCACCAGACTGATAGTAGTACAAAATAGCATCAAAACTGGGTCTGTTACGGTCAAAGAAATACTCATTCCGGAGAGGATCAAAATATCTCATTCTTTTTTTAGGGTCTCCCAACAAGGTATCTGGAAACTGAGCAAGTGTCTTAAGCTGTGTTTCAAACCGAAGTCCCGAGATGTTAATGACCACCCTCTCACAACATTCATGGTCAGTTTCTGGGTTATAGGTGTCATGAGGGTGACCAGGCAAAGCTGCTGCTTCATCTGTGGGGTCTCCAGTAGCAACGGTCATAATTAGGCCTTTAAATCTAAACTTTCCTGAATGTCTGGTGGTGGGATGAGGTTAACAGGGATTCTAATATCTTCTGGAAGGGTATGCACATAGATTCCAAAGTAGCTCATGAAAATATGGAGAGGAGATCAAAAAAGCCCGCCCAGCTGAAAAAAAGGAATAAATGATAATGTGAGCATTTCTTAACAATGCATACAGATATACATACAGACACTGCTTTGGTTTGTTTAAATTTTCCCTAATCAGTGTGGCCCCATATATGTCACACCACTTACAGATCATTTTAAAATGCAAAGAAGAAACTAGGGAAGCATTTGCATTCACAATCAGAAATCCCAATGTGTTTTTCCTCACAGCCAATACAAGTGAAATAAAGAATTTACTAAGCCATTAAAATCTCCCCATGTAACACCTGAGACTTCTGCATTCACCTCTAGGAATACCCTAGGGGCTCAAATATAGAGTTAAGCATCAAAATGCTATGTTGCATCCAACATCATTTGCACTTTCAATGTGATGTTTTCTAGATTTTATCTTTGAGATGAGTAGTGCAGTCTGTCTATTCCCCCCACCCACCCTTTCCTTCTCTGTTGTTTTTAAGTTTGCAAGTGCTATCATCATTGCTCTCTTCCCCTGCTGCATTTCTGTGCTGAAGCACCTCTCCTACAATTGCCTAAGGAATAATAGCAAATGAAAAACAACTTGCATTACCTGACAGAGGATAAGTGTCTCGCACCAATTATCTGACCTTAGAGAGAAACACAGAGACTGGTTTCCAAGATTCCCATAAGTTTGTCAGATAATATGGTGAGCAGAAAGAAAGAAGGAAAGAAAAGTCCTGAATGTGGAGGTTATATCTGGTAATAGGGTGGGGAATAGATAGAAGAAAAGCTTCTTAGCGGCTGTTGGAGCCTATTCTTCAGGGCAGTCTCTGAACTCAAAGCCTTCTGTATGATACTGGGAAGATGCCATACTCAGCAAAAACCTGATGTCCCCAGTGTCCTCGAGGTGTGACGTTGCCTGGAAAACCAGCAGTAAGATAAAACTGGAAAGGCTTTAAAACAATATCTGCAAAGACCCAATTTTCAAATGAAGCCTTTCTCTTCCTGAGCTCCTTTGCAGGCTCTAGCTATCCTGGGTGAAATGAGGAGAGCAGTTGTGGCAACATGAAAAACAAAGCCCCATCCATCTCCTTTCTCTCTCTCTCTTACACAGACACACATACCTACATATACATACACATGCACATGCATATGCATATGCACACACAGAGAGCATGCTATATATTGTTTAAAGATAAAGAATGGATAGTCTACACACCACTCAGCCTTTGTGTTGTTCATGCAGCCCGCCCGGCTGGCGCAGGGTTCTCTGCAGTGTGGTCTCCCTCGGTCTTCCTTCTCAGCAGAAGAAGCTGTGCCTCATACTCCCTGCCACACATAGCTCACCCAATTGCAGCTGGGTCCACATCAAAGAAGCAATGGACTTCATTCTGTGCACAGGACATATCCTGAAGAGCTTTGATCCTGCACACTTGAAGAATCCTCCATGTGGACTCGGGCTCAGCCAGAAATCTCCCCTGAGATTTCCAGGTCCTCAGCACAATGCTGCATTGACAGCTGTCCAGCCTCTGGCTTGGTCTAAGTGGATGCTCAGTTCCCTGATAGCCACAGCAGGCTATTCAGATCTCTTTTGAGGGGTCCTGTTTTTTTCCTCCTCTTGTTGCTACGCCCAACCAAAGGTTTTTTCTTCCCCAAGAGAGACTCCCTGGCATCCCATCCTGAGCAGCAGTCAGCCGCCTTCCTTACCCACTCACAGTCAGGATCCAAGAACTAAGGGAGGGGAGGCAAGTGAAATACCATCTTTAAGTCTTAGTCCCTAGGACAGAGATTTTTGTATGCACCTGACCTGTTATCCTTCTTCATGCCCAGCACCATCACCATCCCTTAAGGCTTGGTTTCAGAGGCTCTTTTCACTGGATTTTCCCTCTGCCACCTGATTCCTAGCCTCCCTTCTCCTTATGCATTAGAAAAATAGTACAACCCTGACAAAGCTTGCAGCCTTCAACTGCTATACTTAACCCCTGGTTTACCAAAGTAAAATCATACAAGGTTATCATATGCTCCTTCTCTCCTCCCCCCATACCCTCCCTCCTCCTTCTTTGACTTGCTAAAAGAATCCATCCCCCTTGGGAACTGAGGGTTTTTAAGGCATTATTTCTGAATGCAAAATGGGAAGTGTAGTTTACAACCATCCTTATGTGCAGAAAATTGGGGGGGGGGGAGGAACAAACCTTGATTTTTAGATATTTCTTTCTTTGACTTAATATAACAAATTTCAAGATCTTTCAGTAGCCAAAGGGAGAGGGGTAAGGATCTTTTGGCAAGTTAATTGTTATTTTCTCTGTGACATACATTTCCACATCTTAATGATGATGGAAATTTTTATCACACAATGTTCACAGTTCCATCTCAGTTTAACATCTACAAAACACTTCCCTCCCCCCTTCTGCCTTTCCTATATATTTCAGCATTTCATGCATCCTTGCTTCAGAGTACATGGAAAGAAAGAAAAATTAGGGTCTCATGCAAGGAGATTTGGATAATAAAGTGTTCATGTAGGGAGTGATGAACCACATCAGGTAAATGCATGCAAAGGAGAACCTGGCTGAAACCAAATCCAGAGCAGGCATGATGCATTCCACACGCTACACAGTGCTTAGCAAATTTCCAAAGGCATAGTTGCATGCACTGAGGAAAAGGCCGTGTTTGATTTACCCTTTTCAATTGCAATATGAAGCATCCATTTTCACAGTTTGTGGTAAAGATCTATTTAAGGGAGGGGGACAGGAGGAGGTGAGAAGCAGCCTACAATTGGTTCTGCAGCTAGGCATGCAGCGAATACATAACAAGCTTTCAGTGCTGTGGTGCCCCTCCTTACCTGCGGATACAGGAAGCTAAACTTAAAGGGGACATTGCTTAGAGACAAAAAGGAAATAGATAATGAACTTCACAATTCGTTAAAGAGATTAACCAGAAAGGCTTGGGTGGGTTTTTTTGTAACAAGGAATAACCTAAATATCACTATCAAGAAATACAATGATCTATGGAGATCTGCTGCTGCCACTGCCACTGCCACTACCACCACCGCCACTGCTAATATTTGCCCCTTATGTCTTATATTATGCTGTAGAAAGTAATAAATTAGCTTAGTAGAAGCATGGAAGTGATGACATTTCTGTAGAGAAAATGTCTTAATCTGCAGCTTCATTGGGTTATGTTTATATCTGCCACATCAGCAACTTCCTGGAGATTTCAAGACCACAGCCTCAGTGCAAGGCTAGCAAGGGTTCAGAGGTGGTCCAGAACCACTTTTTGGGCAACTGATTGTAGAAATGAGCACAAGGAGAACCCTGGTCAACCAGGTAATATGGCAATCTAGAGTCATGACACACACTCCACATCTTGCCTGGCTCCATAAGACACAACAGGCCTGAGCTCATGCACCTACCAACTCTCTTCCTAGTGCCCATCTCTCCTATTCTCTTGGCATGCAAATGTTGCCCAGGCATAATACATATCAAATACCTTTAAATGAAGCCCATGAACCTTGGTGCCAGCTAGGAATGGATGGAGATGGGCCCTGGGGCACTGGTGGTTGCATGGTCTTCTCCAAATGCCCCAAAAATGAATAAAGCAAAAACAGATGCAGACCAAAGTTCATTTTTGGTTTGAAAAACTACTTTTAAAAATCCAAAAATGTGGAAGAGCCCCTGAAGTCATCTAAAAGAAATAATTCACCCCCTTTTTGCCAGAATAGCTGCAGTCTGAGAGGCATGGGAATAGAATAAACAGCATTGAGGGTAGCATATGTGGCCATGGGTCCATATTTTTGCCACCCCATCCTACATGTTAAAATTTAAAATCTTTCAGATCTTAGAGAACTCTCTTATTTACTCCCTGATCTAGTGTTTTTCATGTAATTGTTGTATCTCCTTTGAAAAATTGTGTAGGGAGTCCACATATTAATTGGCATTTCCAGATGGAGAGGGATTCTTCATGCTAACAATTGGAAGAAACTATGTAAATATCCCAGCTTTTTCTGATGAATAGATTTTTCATTCTAAGTAAAAAGACTAAAGAAACAGTGTGGGGAAGGGGGTTGTAAGTAGATGAGGATAACATCAATGAATCAAGAAGGACAATGGCATGACAAAAGACTATCTGATGTCTCTGACTTAAAAAAACTACTGCTTATTCCATCTTTTTGTTTGTTTGTATCTATTTTTAAAAAATGGAGGAGAAGATGGAATAGTTGGACCATGGTTTTTTTATATATTGATAGTTCTAGGAGCTCTTTATCTAGAAGCACTCAATATCGAGATTTTTTGGACATTAAGGCCATAAATGCAAATTTAAAGAATAAAAAGGAACAGATCTGATATTTCATCAATTTATTCAGCACTTTGGTGACAAAGTGTGTGTGTGTGTGTGTGTGTGTTTATGCTGTTATACATTTGTATTATTTTCATTTTCATTGTGTAATTTTAGTATTCAGATTATGTTTCATCAGTAGATGGTTTTGTCTTTTCTTATCTAAAGGATTGCATAGATCTCAAAGTGCTTCTTCATGCTTTTGATGGAATCATGTGGTGTGGATCTCTGTCATCGCTTCAAAATGTTATTTTAAACATTCTGAACACTCAGTCCTGAGCTAACAAGAGTCCAGAACTTGGGAAGGTTATGTCTTTATCTTTAGACAGCAGCTCTCAGAACTTCCCAGTCAGCATGGCCTGTAGCCATAC
>CM034706.1:205007262-205033153 GCA_020142125.1 Phrynosoma platyrhinos | reverse complement strand
CAACACCTTGTACTGTGCCTGGAAACTAATAGGCAGCCAGTGAAGTAACTTTAAGACTGCTGTTATATGGTCTCTTCTTGATGTTCCCGAGACCAACCTGGCTGCCATGTTCTGTACTAATTGGAGTTTCCGGACCAAGCACGAGGGTAGCCCCATGTAGAGTGCATTATAGAAGTCAAGACAGGAGGTTACCAGCACGTGCACCACAGTTTCAAGGTCCATAACTTCCAGGAAAGGGTGCAGCTGGCGTATCAGCCGAAGCTGATGACAGGCACTCCTAACCATCGCATTTACCTGATTAGTCATTTGAAGCGATGGGTTCAGGAGCATCCCCACAGTCCTTGGAAGAAAGTGTGACCCCATCCAGGACTGGAGGTTGTATCCCAATACCTGGTTTCGGGGCCACTACTGTAAGTACCTCCAATTTGTCTGGATTCAGTCTCAATCTGTTTTTTCCTCATCCAGTCTATTATTGCCTTAAGACAGTCATTGAGAGGAGAGACGCCATCTGAAGTCGAAGCCTAAGACTGAGACATGGAGAAATTTATCTGGGTATCATCAGCATACTGATAACACCCGACCCCATGACTCCGAATGATCTCTCCCAGCGGCTTCATATATATATATATATATATATATATATATATTAAACAACATCGGGGTCCAGATGGTGCCTTGAGGGATGCCACCTCCTAGTTAAGCTCCCTCCTAGTGGAGCAACTGTCCCCGAGCAACACCCTCTGGAATCTGCCTGAGAGGAAGAAGCAGAACCACAGCAATGCAGTACCTCCAATTCCTAACCTACTCAGGTGATCCAAGAGGATGCTATGATCTATTTTATGTTGTAGTGGTTTGAGTGTTGCACTACAACTCTGGAGACCAGGGTTCGAATACCCACTCAGCTATGAAGCCCATGGGTGAACTTGGCCAAGTCATATGGTCTCAGCCTCAGGGGAAGACAATGCCAAACCTCTTCTGAACAAATCTTGCCAAGAAAATCCTATGGGTAGCCATAAGTCAGAAATGACTTGAAGACACACAACAATGTGTGTGTGTGTGCATGTGGGTGCATACATGCACATGCGGGTGTGTGTGAGGGAGAGAGTGTGTTATTTCTCAAAGGACAGAAGAACTATAAAAAATATTTAACAAAGTGAAAGATCATTGACAATTTTTCATTCAATTCATATTAATGGGGCTAAGATGTTGCTAGGTTTTAGAACTTCCCCTTTCTATGGTGTGGAATTGAGAGAACTTATCTTCAAATGCTAACAGTTCACACAGTTGTTTTTTATTTTGGCTCATATTCCCAGCTGTGAACCAGAATTTCAGTCATGTGCTGAATCTTTTCAAGCAGATATTTTTTCAGTGAATCTCCAAGTCACAACTCAGCCACACACAAAAATCCCTTGCTGTAGGTTACACAGTGATTTTGCAAGTTAATTTCAAGATACTGTGAAGCCATTGTAATCACCAAAACCAAAAGCAAACAAATAAGATATGCCAGTTCTACTTTAGAAGGCTTAGGTTTAAGTAGAAGCTAGTTATACCTTATGTGTGACTGCATGTCGTCCACCCGTATGTTTGTCTCCACAGTAATACTGGATAAGAAAAACATGTGCTATGACACCCAAGCTTGGATCATGCCAGAGCTTAGAAAATTACTTTTTTGGAGTATAGCTCACAGACTGTGCCCAGCCAATATGGTCATGGCTAGGACTTCTGAAAGCTATAATCTAAAAAAGGAACTTTTTCAGGCTCTGGATATCATTGTAAAGAATAGTAGGATGCTATGCTAGATGGACCTTTGGCCAGATCTAATAGAGCTTTTCTTTTCTTTTTTTCTTAAGCAGCAAGAATATTCTTCCTTTGATCTACTTTATTGCTTTGAAAATTATTAGCCAATCACAATTTCTACAAGATGAAATGTATTTTTAAATCAAGTTTTGCTTTACAAGATTTGATTGACAAAATTAGCTGATAAAAGCATTTATTAAAATACCTAACACAACAGAAAAATCTTGTAAAACATTTAACATGGAACCATTTAATAGATGGCTCTGGCCTAAATCCAACTTAAATTAATCACTTCTAGATCCTTTTGATTATAATGGCAGTTAAGCACTCTCTCCAAATGAAACAAATGGGGCCTAACAGCCAAGACTATCTGTGTGTGTGTATGTTCCATAGTGGAGAAATTGTCAATAAACTTAGATGGTTTATGTCAACAAAGTGTGCATGCACATGCACAATGGCTTCCCTTCATAGACCAGTTTAGCCTGTAAAGTGTTTTCCTCCCATTGATACTAATTGCATGAATAACAAGCATGCCAATTCCAGAACTAGTGTTCCTTTTCTAGCCATTCTGGTGGCTTTTCAGGCGAGTAACATGGGCTTGGGAGCAGATAAACCCCATACCCTCCTTGTCAATTTGGCAGGGACAGTCTCAGTTAATCCTTTGTCATCCCACTTTTTCAACTGCTTTTAAATGGCCCAGTTTCTCTCTCCTCCTCCCACTCTTTCCTAAGCTTACTTCAACTGCTGCAAACTGAGTTCAAAGCAAAAAAAAAAAAATCATCTATACTTGTGTACAAGTCAACATCATGTATAAGTCAAAGGAAGATTTCAAGGTAAAAATCATGGATTTTGATATGACCTGTGGATAAGTCGAGGGTAAAATGTAGGGGACTATAACAAATGATGGAAATGGGTAAACAACACTTCTGTTCCTCCTTCTCCGGAGGGCCACCTAACTCCAGACCACCTGACATCACTTCCCAGGTGCTGGAGGAGAGATTTGAAAAGGAAGTGGAGTTAAATGGGGTGTATCTTTGATGGGAAGAGAAGGCTTTAAAATTGGATTGGGAAAGGAAAGAAGAGTTAAATGGGCAATTGTTTGATGGGAAGAGAAGGCTTTCATATTGGACTGGGAAGGGAAAGAAGTGGAGCCAAAAGGGGTATTTCTTTGAAGGGAAGAGAAGGTTTGAAAATCAGATTGGGAAAGGGAAGAAGTGGAGTTAAATGAGGTGGTTTTTTGTGGCTTTTTCGGGCTGTGTCGCCATGTTCTAGAAGAGTTTCTTTCTGATGTTTCACCAGCATCTGTGGCTGGCATATTTCATTGATGGAAAGAGGAGGCTTTAAAATCAGATTGGGAAACTCTTTCACACACACACACACACACACCTCCTACCTTCAGGCAGGAAGAGTGGGGAATCACAGCAGTGCTGGTTTCAGAACCTTTCTAAGCAATATTAGTGTACTGACCCATATATAGGTCAACCCAGAATTTTAGGGTCAATTTTGGGGCATTAATATCTCTACTTATAGTCGAGTATATATAGTAGTTCATATTCAGTACAGTTAGAAATGGGGATGGGAGAGGAGGGGGCAGGATTTTGCCCTTCCTCAGACAAAAGCATGCTGCTACATCTTCTCCTAGCTTGTGTGTTCTTCCTTGTTAATAACTTCTGTCATTTTGGCCATACTCTGATGTTGCTTGGCCATGTGTCCCAGTTTCTATCTCTGAATTGTTGGAGTGTACACATTGGTATAATCCACATCACCATACATCTAAACTTTGGCTGAGATCCTACATTGAGATTGTGTTCCATAAATCTCTACCTGTGGAATTTTGCGCAGATTGCACCATGCACTCTATGCACGGAGAGTTGCAGAACTAAATGCACCCCCAAATATACACCTAAATGCTATATGCACACTACCTGCTCAGCTCTAATTTCAAAAGCTTGAACCAAACACAGACATTCCACATTGGACAAAATGTTCAACCATTTCCATAGGAGAGCATAAGAAAGTACAAGACATCAACAGAATTCCAGCCTTTATTTATTTATTTGCATAAACAGATGAAGTGAATAAGTCCAATTTTATGTGTGCATGAATATTGACAGCATGAGCAATCTCCAGAGGTTCTGGGCCAGATAAGGACTCTGTACAACATCTGTTTGTAATCCAAATGTTTACCAAAGCATTGCAGTTACTCCAGGAAGATCTCTCATTTGTCCAAAAATGTTATTCAGTTCATTTTGAGAGTCCAGAATTGAACTCTGTGAGCAAATCAAACAGTAAACGAGCACAGAGTTTCATTCAGTGTTATGTGAGCAGAAGCCAGCTAGCTCAGGACAACCAACTATCATTACCTTCTCCTTCTTCTGAAACCTCCTACATCCCTTTCCAAAAACCGACTCCAAGGGATAAAAAAAAAATCTTCCTGAACAATATAGGGCTGCAATGTGAAGAGGGAGACATTCAAAACTGGTTCATATGATTTCTCCCTCTCCACATCCCTCTTCAAACCCAGTATGACATAGAAAAACCCATAGCTTGGATTTTTGGACAGTCCTGTCTAGCCCAAAACTGCAGGAGGAGAATGGATGTTGTGTAAGCTTTCTCTCACACAAACACTGGATATAATCCAACAGAAAGAAATATTTTGCCATTTACTCTTCAACAGGTATTTGGGAATATAATAGTCAGTTGCATCAGAATGAAATAACCATTTACATCAAATAACCAATATATTAAACACCAACTGGTATTTGAGAATGAAACATCCAATTAAATGAATATGATTCTGATCCTATAAATCCTATAAATGTTACTGTAAATCAGGGATTACATTGCTATAAAAGTGCAATACACTTAGGGCTAAAAGCCTAGCAGAGACCAGATAAGAATGTTTAGTTAATTAGTGAGTTCATTAATTAATATCCCACCTTTCTGCATAAATAAATATATAAATAAATCCCAGTGTCAATTGATTTATACTGTGATGCAGGGTGATTGCAAAACACAGACAAAACCCTGTGGAAAAAATAATCCTAGATATCCTCAAGTAATAACCATTTACTCAAGTGGGAGCAGGGAGAGAGGAGAGGGAAAGAAAGAGAGAAAGAGTTCAGTTCCCAATCATCCATTGAGTTTAGAAATCAGTACACACATTTTTGAATGATTGGTGTATCTGTATATGGAAGATGTGCCCAGTTAAATGTTGTGTACTCAAGAGTTTAAAGATCCAATTACTAATAGGATAGCTTATGACCTTGATGCTCTAGCTTCAAAAGGTGCTTATCTGCTAGAGTGTTGGCACTGTGGTTCATGTCTTACTATTCTTACCTTTGTATGTATGTGCTTTCAAATCACCTGTCAACTTAGGGCAACGCCATGAACTTCACAGCGTTTGTTTGGCAAGAAATACTTGGAGGTAGTTTTGCCAGTTCCTTCCTCTGAAATATAGCCTACAGCACCTGGTATTTGTTGGCAGTCTCCCACCCAAGTACTAGCCAAGGCTGACTCTGCTTAGCTTCTGAGGGATCTTTAGCGTATTTGGGGCTATTCCTGAGGAAATAGGTATAGGATCGCAGCATGAATGGGAAGTCAATTCAGAAGAGATATTGAGTTGATTATTGCACAACCTAGCTTCACCCTAAAGAAAAGTATTAATGGAATAAGCACTTCACTGAATTTGGAATGAAGGCATGTAAGGTTTTTCCATAAGGAAATAAAGCATTTTTGGAACCCAACAAGACCCCCCCAAAATGCCTGCTCTTTTCAGTTTTTAATTTATCTCCAAGTAATTCTTATTTATAGCTTATTTATATCTTATCTTATGTATATTATACATGGCTTGGGTCCAGATTACTTGAAGGAACACCTCCTCCCATATAATCCTTCCTACACACTTAGTACAGTCAATGAAAACTAGGCTGTCTGCAGTCTCCCAGAGGGCCTTCTCAGCAACCACTCCCAGATTATGGAACGGCCTCAATCCTCAACAGGCAGAGGTGGAATACAAATAAATAAATAAATAAATAAATATTAACTTCTTCTTCTTCTCCTCCTCCTCCTCCTCCTCCTCCTCCTCCTCCTCCTCCTCCTCCTCTAATACTCACACACTCTTCCATCATGGCTTCCTTTCTTTGGGATGCACAAACTCCTGCCTACTGTGGTGGAAAAGGTGAAAGAGAACAATACATTAATGGACATCTCACAAAACTGGAGGAGGTCTGGTATTCACTGGTGTAGTTCAAGGAAGAGAATTGTGCTGCTCTCCAGTACTTGTTAGTAGTGTCATTCAGCCGGTTTGCATGGGTTTGCCTGAACCATTTATTAAAATATATCAAGTTTGCCAAACCACTTGTTGTGGGAACAGAAAATGAAAGGTTTTGCTGTGCCCTGCCCCTCTGATGCACACTTTGATTCATTCCCAGCTGCCCTCTTTGGTAATAGTGGCAACAGCAGCAAACCAAAAGTTTTCCTAGCCAATCATGGCTAGTGTTGGAAATTGGTTTCATAATTCTTCTCATCCTTGAAGAAGGGTGAAAAATATATTTACTGTTCTCCTTGCAAGTCAAGTGCAAGATAATTAAAATGGCTCATCTCTCACACAGGATAGTGGTCACTCATTCCAATCAGGGATGGGACTTCCATTTGAAATTCGATGTCCTGGGTGTTTTATTGGTTTATTGCTTTAGTACTGGGTTGAGTAGTTAAACAGCAGGGATGCAACAGTCTGTCTCTCACATACATCTAGCTTGTCTGGTGCTTTTTTGGAGCCAGTTCTTGTTAAATTGCAACTTCAAGCATCCCTCATCAATCCAAAACATCTGGATGGCTGCACAATTCCCACCGTTGCTGTGTGCATTTTTAGATTTTCCTGGGGACTGCCATAACATGTGCCTGCACTCTAAAATTTACCAATGTCCCTCCAACTTTCCTACAGCCTTCCAGTTCATAAAACTTGCTATGTTTTAGGAATCTTGGAAAGGAAATCCTGGGAGCTTTTCATGCTACGATATTGTACAGCTATGATCACACTTTAACTGCCATGGTTCCATGCTGTGGAATCCTGGGATTGATAGTTTAGGGAGAGGCATTTAGAATTCTCATCCAGAAAGCTCTAGTGCAGGGGTTGGCAACTTTTTGTTGCCGGGGGCTGGGGGAGGGAAATGGCACACAGCGCCGGTGGCGTTGAGGTTTCCCAAATGGCGCCCCACATCGTGCACGCATGCGCGCATGATTCAGAGTGCAATTTGGGAAGGCCCAACGGTGACAGTGCAGTTGGGCGTGCGCACAGCACCAGCGCCATTGGGCATTCCAAAATGGCACCCCCCACATGCACACACATGTGCATAATGGTGGACGTCGTGTTCATGTGCGCGCGTGGGCCCCCAGCGCCATTCCCCCCCCAGCCCCCGGCAACAAAAAGTTGCCGACCCCTGTTCTAGTTTCTACTTCTGGCAACAATGGAGCATTGCTTTTGAAACTGGGCCTACCAGAGTTATGATATATTGAACACTGATGACACCTATTGCTACTCTCCATACTATTAGACTACAATACTTGGTCAGTGCTTAGAGGAAATAGTGGGCTAGGTGACATTGAATATTTGTTGTTGTGTGCCTTATATTAATATAATAATTTTATTCTTGTATCCCACCTTTCTCAAGGCAGCTTACATAGAGTAAAATAAATTTAAATAAAACATACCCTACAATAAAACAACAACAATAATAATAACCCTTTAATAGAATTAAATACAATACTAAAATAAGAACATGATATTAAAATAGTGATTGTTCTGTTTTGTCCCTGAAGGCCCAAATTCTGTATGGTACAGAATAGATTTTTCCAGTTCTCCTTGGATCATCAGTCGTGTCCATTCCAATAAAGAAACTATCTGGCCATGTCCAGTCCATCTATTGAAACACAGTCTACATGGGACTGCCCTTGAAGAAAGTCTGGAAATGGCAGCTTGTGCAAAACATAATTATAAGATTGGCACAGTTATGTGGTAACACAGAACAATAGTATAATACAACAAAATACAAAATCCACAAGCCACAATACCTTTATTGGGCCAACTCCAAAGCATGAAATACATTATCTAAGCTTTCAAAGCTTCATTTCATATGTAATACCTGGCACTACTAAATTAAGACTGAGGAAGTCCTGAATCTCTTTATGAATTCTGTTAAAGTGCAAGGGTCAAAAAAAGCATGTCTTTTATACAAAGACACTTCATCAGTCAAAGATGGTAACCTCCTGTTTCGATTTCTGTAATGCACTCTACATGGGGCTACCCTCGTGCTTGGTACGAAAACTTCAATTAGTACAGAACATGGCAGCCAGGTCGGTCTCAGGAAAATCAAGGAGAGACCACATAACACCTATTTTGAAGTCTCTATACTGGCTGCCTATTAGTTTCCGGGCTCACTACAAGGTGTTGGTTATTACCTTTAAATCCCTAAATGGCTTGGGTCCATCTTATCTTTGGGACCACCTCCTTCCATACAATCCACCCCGTGCACTCAGGTCCTCTAGGAGGAATTTGTTATAGCCTATAAAAACTAGGCTGTCTACTACCTCCCAGAGGGCCTTCTCGGATACCGCTCCCAGACTATGGAACGGCCTGCTGGACAAGATCTGTCAAATTACGACCTCGAGTAGCTTTAAGAAAGCTGTTAAGACGGATCTCTTCCGGCAGGCCTTTCTTGACTAGGTTCCCGGCCTTAGGAGTTAGTCTTCCTCTCCTTCCCTCCTTCTCCTCTCCCTGTTGTAAAGGGAATTGGCATTTTTAATGTATCAATGTACTATTTTAACGTGTTTTTAAATTTGTGATTGTTTAATACTTTTTTAGGGGTGGGCAGGTTTGGGGTGTTGGGATGTGATGGGAATTGTATTTATGTATTTTAATGTTGTAAGCCACCCTGATTGCTCTGCAGAGGGGCAGGATATAAATAAATTTTATTATTGTTGTTATTGTTATTGTTATTAAAAATCATACAAGAGAAAAATGGTGATGTCACAGGCCTACCTGAGGGTGCATTCACACTACAGATTTATGGTGCTATTATTCCCAGTTTAACTTTGATTGCAATATCCAGGGGAATTGTGTAAAAATAAAAATCCATTGAGCTGACTGGGAAGAGCAAGACTCTGCATCTTCCTCTCCTCTACCCACTGCTGAGTTAATTGTGTGCAAACTACTTTTGTACCTTGAATTCATTTGCAGAAATTGAAGTAAGCAAAGATGAATGGAGAAAGAGGGAGGAAGAGAAAGAAACTGGGATATTTTAAAAGCTGTTACAAAAGCAGAACAACAAAGGATTATCTGGGTCTGGTCCTGGCAAACCAGTCCAGTTGGCGGGTATGGTTGCTCCCCTGGGTACACTTGAGATGCTGTTATGTAAGACACAGTGGGGCAGGGAGCACTGTTCAACACACAGTTCAATTAGATGATATCACAATAGAAAATCAAGTGAGTCCCAGTGCACACCTGGAACAGCTGGGTACTGCAGATCCGGACCACATACCTCCCCCCCCCCCTTTAGTGGCTGCATTGTGGTCAAAAATGAAGTACTGCAAATTCACGACACTTCTCATTTGCCAGTTAAGAGGCATCTGATCCAGCAGATTCTCACATCTAGTTATTTTCTAAATTTCTATAATATGCCCACCTCTCCTAACCGGTACTATGCCAACTAATTCTAAATCAAGGCCCTGCCTATTATTTCTAGCTTTTACCTTAATTCTCTATATGATTCTCTGGTCTAGTTCTGTTTTCTCAGGAAGTCTCTATCTCTCAGAATGTTAATGTTCTCCAAAATGCAGCTGGCATTTTGTCTACAGAGACTGGTGCAATTATTTTCTTCAGAGAAACTTGAAGATTCAAGAGGGAGAAAGAAAACATTCTAGACCCAGGAGTTCCTGAATACATTAACCTTAAGAAGCCTGAAAAGGTTGGGTGATAAGCCAATTATTGCATAATTGGTAATATTTCAAGCCCTGAATTATAGATCTACACATTTCAATGAGGTTTGTAAGGAGGCAGCTAAAGGACACAAGTGTGGTCCATCATATTTAAATAACTTCAAAACTGTGTTATTGAGAAAATGTGGGGTGGTGGTTAGAGAGTTGAGGGGGGTTACCAATAATGGGTGGCTGGACAGTGATGAAAGCTTATAGGAAGAAAATCAGTTCATTTGAAATATGGTGATGGAGAACAGTTCTATGTATACTGTGGATGCTAAAAAGATACATGAATGGGTCTTATTGTAAATCAAGCCTGAACTCTCCTTAGAAGCCAAGATGACTCAACTGAGACTTTTGTACTGTGGACATATCATGAGAAGCCATGATAGACAGAATTCACCAAGGAAGTTAACAAATGTGTAACACATGCATTACCAGTTCGTATTCATGTTCCCTACATATTCACTAGTTTAGCAAATACATAGGCACTGTGAAAGTCTCAAAATCCCCACTTACTGTGCAACATGTGCTGTGAACAACAAGGGTCTCTACCCTATCAGTCTGGAAGCAGCAGACTGACATTCCTAACCCCCCCCCCCCTTGCATGAGCACTCTCCAGTGTGAGGGGAAGTTGCAATAGGGACTGGTTCTGAATGTTGCACTGGAGATCACTCATGGAAGGGGATAGGAATGTTAGTCAATGCTTCCTAATTGACAGGGGGACAGATCTCAGTTGCTCACAGCAGCAGCTTCCTGTTAAGTGGGAATGGGTGGGGTTGTGCCAGGAGGCATTACTTAGCTATGTAACTTTGGTGGTTATTTAGCTAAGTACCTAATCTACATTATTAACCTCCATTATTAACCTCCATTATTAACCTCCATTATTTAGCTAACCTACCTAAGGGATCGCCTTCTTCCATACAATCCATCCCGCACCCTCAGATCCTCTCTGAGGAATCTGCTGCAACTGGTAAAAACTAGATTAGCGGCAACCTCCCAGAGGATGTTCTCAGCCGCCACCCCCAAATTGTGGAACACCTTTGCTGGAGGAGATCCGTCAAATAACCAACTTGGACAGCTTCAAAAAAGCTGTCAAGACAGATCTCTTCCAGCAGGCCTTCCCAGATTAGATTGTCCCATTTTAATCTGTGTCCCTCCATCGCTATACACCCTTCTATACATCTATTGGTGCTCTAGAATACAAGCAGTTTTTAAATTTTATGTTTTTATCTTAATATTGTATTTTTTAAAAAGGGAGGTTTGGTTGTTATTATTGTTTTTATGGTTTAATATAAGGGATGTTTTATTTAAATTGTTTTTACATAATGTAAACCACCTTGATTGCCTCGGCAAAAGGCGGGATATAAAAATAAAGTTTATTTATTTATTTATTATTAAGTAAGTGACACATAATCATGGCAATAATGTTTGGTAATGTACAGGCAGTAGGAAAAAAGGAAGATTGCATTAGACAGATGCAACTAATAAAAGCCACAGCCCTGAGTTTGCTCAAGCAGGGCAGCTGTTAACTAGGAGTTTTGGAAGATTCTCATTCATAGGATCAACATAAGTCAAAATCAGTTTTATGACAGTTAACAACAATGAGCAGCTGAGATGTTCTGGAGGGGTTCAGTGAACTGCAGAATTCCCAGCCTTGCTATACAGCTTCCATTCTTTTCAATAGAACTATTCAAAAGAACTTTCCAATACAGTGGCATCACTAGGGTTGGTTCACTGGTGCATGTGCCTGGAAAGAACTGCTGGGAGTAGAAGTGAACTGACCCTCCCTCCTTCTCACCTCTTTAATCTCCTGCCACCCAACCAGACCTAGAAAGACTACACTGCCCCCCCCCCAATGTTGCTTTGCTCACCTGGTCACCAGCCATCATGACCCCAGAAAGGGCTGCCAGGGTTGGTGGGTGGGAGGCCAGGCATGTGCGGCAGTGGGAGGGGATGGAAGGGGCATGTGCCCTTGCCTCCTTCTCTGCTGCACTGGCTCCATTGGTGAAAAGAGCCAGGGCAGCAAAACTAGGAGAAGCGTGCACTCATCCCTTCTTCTCCTGTGCACTGGTGAGGAGTGCCAGGGCAGCAGAAAGGTGTGCATTCACCCCTTATTTTCCAGTGTATTGGCTTCCTCAGCAGAGAGAGCCACAGCAGTGGAGAAGTGAGAAGGGGCATGCATCTGCACTCCTTCTCCATTGCCATGGCTCCCTTGGGTGAGAGAGACATGACAGTGGAGAAGAAGGGGCTGGTGCCAGCATCAGCACTGCACACCAACCAGGTGTCACCACCCTTACGAGGTGTCACCCAATGAGTCTCATCCCCTAGTGCCTCTTTGCACCTCCTAGTGACACCCCTATTTCAACACATCCCATATTTTGCAATTCAGTTTGGAATCTACCACCAGAGGAACAAGAACAACTGAAATGAGGCTTTAAAATGAGGGCTTTATCCCCTCTGACCTCTAAGCAATTACCTCAATGTGACTTCAACCTTTTTTAAAAACAATTAACCTCCAGCTTTGCTTGTATAAAGATGGTATATTTCTCTGGCCATCTATTGTATGCCACCTACTCAGGCACCTGCACATTTTGCCCAAGGCTATGGGCAGGTTGCTGAGTTGTAGCAAGGCTTTGAGCTTTCAGAATTAGAGACCAACTATTGGTCTGCAGTGTGCATAGGTTCGTATAACTCAGGGGTAGGACACCTAAAGCCCAGGGGCTGGATGCGGCCCCCCGAGGCCTTTGGACCAGCCCCAGGCCACTCCTGCCACCGCCGCCACCCCCCGCCATGATGATATTGATTTTTGTTGTTATTACTTGTTCTTGGGGTTTTCTTAGCAAAATCTTCACAGGGGTTTTGTCATGGCTTTTCTGGGGCTGAAAGAGTGTGCATGCATATTTTTTAAATTTTTAATATATATATATATATATATATATATATATATATATATATATATATATACTATATATATATATAATTTTTGGTGCTTCGCCCCCCCAATTGTCTGAGGGACAGCAACCCGGCCCCAGGCTCAAAAAGGTTGCCTACCCCTGATACCAACACATTTATCAGAGATCAATTCAGTCTGCAAACATGGTCACAATATCCAGCCTAAGCTTTCAACTTTGCTGTTTTTTCACCCCGTCCAAACCTTTTTTTAGTACCATCTAGCCTGATGAAAAGTTCTAGCTGTGTAGTATTTTGGATATAATCTGCACTGTAGAAATAATGCAGTTTGACACGGCTTTAACTGTCATAGCTCAATGCTATAGAATCCTGGGATTTGTAGTTTGTTATGCCACCAGAGCTCTCTAGCAGATCTCACAAAATTACAAATCCCAGAATTCCATAACCCTGAGCCATGTCAGTTAAAGCAGGGTCAAACTGCATTATTTTTACAGTGCAGATTAGACCTTGGTTGATCCAAATCAATTTATTACTTAGCTGTGAAGTTATGGTTTTTTTTAACAGCATGTCTTGTTTGTTTTGCATTTTTATTCTCAACAGACTGTGCTTTTAGGCCACTGTTCACAAATCCATCAAGACAGAGCCCTTGGATTTAAGCAGATTTAGTGCCATTAATTCAATGGGATTAACCCAGAGTATTTGAACCTTTAAATTGCTTTGCATGGTACTAACACTCCATTCATAAATTCATACCTTCCTATCTGTACCATGGATATCAGTGAAATTTGCTTTCAGGTCCTCTCTGCATAGGCTCTGGTTATTAGATGGTTAATAGCACAATTGTATGCATGTCTACTCAGAGCCAGCTTGGTGAGGTGGTTTGAGCATTGGACTATGACTCTAGAAACTAGAGTTCAATTCCCAGCTTGGTCACGGAAACCTACTGAGTGACCTTGGGGGAGTAACACACTCTCAGCCCCAGAAAACACCATGCTAGGGTTGTCTTAGGGTCATCATAAGTTAGAAATAATGCAAAGGCACATCACCACCACAACTCAGAAGCAAATCTTCCTGTGTTCAGTAAGAGTTATTCCAGGTAAATGTAAATATAGGATTTCAGTTTAAGGTTAGGATTCAACACTTTTCTGCCAGTAATCCCAATAATGACTCTCCATGGAGGAAACCCTCTGAGGCTAATTCTCAGGCAGCTACGAGGGCTGCAAGATGGGAAGAGGAGAAGGTAATATAGAATAGCAATTGGATCGGGGACTATAGCACTGGGGAAAGGGTATTACCCCTTCCACACATACCACATCCTTGATCAAATGCCCCTTCTCTGGCTGCTATTTTCCCTGCAGCAGAGGAAAGGGAGGAACACACTGCTGCTAGCCATTTGTAATTAGCAGCTACAGGAGGTGACTTTTAACTAGGAAAATGGCTCAGGGAAAAGATTTAATCTCTTGCCTCCTCTGGTGCTGCAGGTCAAATTCAGTTATTTTCCTTGGTTGCTTCTAGCTAAGCCCTTATGCATCACCAGAGCCCTGAGATTTCCTCCTAGAGAAGGCTTGGCTGAGCACATGTATATAGACTTTTAAGCAATGTTTAATAGGCTCTTCTCTTTGGGGAAGGCCTTTGCTAGCAGCTTTACAATGACAAATATACTGTTCATGGTTATTTTCCTGGTCAAGTGAAATTTTATTACATAATAGTTTTGAAGACATATTGTTAGAATTATAGTTTTAGAAATGCTGCTTTTTTACTTCAGTTCTCAGAATCCACTAATGATGCTACCTAGCAGATTCTGGGAGCTAGAGACCAAAAAAACTGAATTATTCCAAATTCTGGGACTTTTGTTGCATTTTGAGAAATGTATACTTACGGGAGATGGTTGGAGCTTCAATAGGATCTTGGGCAAAGGATGCTGTGATGGGTCCTTTCCACCATTGAGTACTTGCTGTTGTTAACTGTCCTCAAGTTGACCCAAACTCAGGGCAACCCTATGGATGATACATCTCCAAGCCTCCACTGCTCTGCTCAATTCCTATCGATTCATACTTGTGACCACCCTGATCTAATCTATCAATCTGGTGTGAGGTCTACCTCTTTTAATACTGCCCTCCACCTTTCCAAGCATTAATATCTTTTCGAGTGAATCATGCCTTCTCATGATGTGGCCAAAATATGACAGCCTCAAGGCCTCGGCAGACGACTAAAAGAGTCGTCTTGGAGGCAGAGAAGAGGAGGGGCAGCCACACGAGCGGCACCCCTTCCTCTTCCTGAGGTTGCCCTCGGAGCTGCCGGCCCTCCGCATGGCCGGCGCTCCAGAGGCAACCTCCCGCCGCAGCATCCTCACACGCTGCGGCAGAAAAGGCAGGGAAAGTGCGCCCTACGCTTTTAGGGCGCACTTTCCCTGTCTTCTAAAAGGAGCGCCAATTTGGCACTCCTTTCAGGGATGCTGCAGGAGCGCCGTGGTGCGGAGGCTGCGGTCCCACGGCGCTCTGTCCAGCGGTGTCCTGGAAGCACTCGTGTGCTTCCCCCCTCAGTTTCATCATCTTGGCTTCCAAGGGGATTTCTGGCTTGATCTGTTCAAGCACCCATTTGTCTGTCTTTTGGGCTGTCCACATTATCCTTGGCACTCTTTTCCAGTACATCATCTCACATAAATGTATTCTTTTCCAATCTCTTTCTTCACTGTCCAGCTCTCACATGCATACATGGTGATGGAGAATACTATGGCTTGGACAATTCTGATTTTAGTGCTCTGATGTATGTCTTTACTCTTTAGGATCTTGTCTTGTTCTTTCATGGTTGCCCTTCCCATTCCTAGTCTTCTTCTTATTTCTTGGTTTCAGTCACCATTCTGATTGATGTTTGATCCTAGGTATGGGAACACTTTAACTATTTCGATTACTTCATTGTTTAGGCTGAATTTATGTATTTCTTCCATGATCATTATTTTTTATTTTCTTTATGTTCAGCATCAAGCCTGCCTTTGCACTTTCACCTTTGACCTTCTTTAGTAATTGTTCTGTGTCTGTGATGTTTTCCACAATTAATATGGTGTCATTCACATATCTAAGATAGCTAACATACCTTCCTTACCCCACAATTCATACATGACAACTGGGACATTTGTGGCCAAGCAACATGCAGTCAAGATGATAAACGTTATGATGAAGATGATATAGACTAGGAGATACTGCAGCAATTTGCCTTTGCCTGAGTCTACAGGGAAGGGCAAGATTTCACCTTTCCCCTCCTCTCCCCCATGCTGAGTTAACTGAGTGCAAAATACTTTTGCACTTTGAACTCAGTTTGAACCAATTTAAGGAAGCTGAGGACAATGTGGGAAAGTAGGAGGAGGAAAGAGAAACTAGGACATTTTCAAAGCAGCCAAAAAAAACTGGGAGAGCAGAGGATTAACAAGGACTGTGCCTGCAAAATTGTGACAGTTGGAGTGTATGTCAGCAGTGGAGGCATGCTTACCTGCAGTTCGGCTGTAGTACTAGAAACAGTGAACCAAGCAGCACCAGAGAGATGGATCTAGGCTTCATTTTAATTTCTTGTATTTTCTCCAGTGTAATGTTCTATGTAGAAGGTGCTTTGCAGTGTAGAAAATCAAAACGGCAGCTAGCTGCACCACATAATTTGTGACAGCAGAATATGAAATATGTTTATACTTTCTCTTGGCAGAGCTTTGGAAAAGTTACCTTCTGGACTACAACTCCCAGAGCCCCTGAGCTGGAATGGACAGCTGTAACTTTGAGGGGGCCAAATATTCTTAGGCCACATGATGGAGGATGGGAGGGTATTTATTGAGCTTAGCACATCTGTTATCTTCATTCAGTAAATTATATCCAAGCACTCCAACTTTACTCATTTTGAGGCAGGCAGATTAAGGAGCCAATTGAGAGACATTAAATTTACTGCAATGAAATTAAATGGCCTTAAATCCATGGATGTCTACTAAAATGGTTAGAAAGGATGTAGCTCTGTACAGACATTTTTGATCTGGGATCCTTATCTGACTGTGTTTGATTTGAGCATATGGTTCTGTCTTAAGAATCCTCTCAAATTCACAGCCTTTTGAGCTTTGGGTTGCATCTTATATTCTGCTGTGCAGTGCTTGAAATTAACTGATAAAGATATTCATATGAGCCTTAGCTGTAAGCAGGCTTCACTATTACTTATAAAGCTAGAAAAGCTGATTATTTCCTGTTCCACCGATGTACAAAATGGAGAAGGTGTCATTTCACTGTTCCAACAGTGACAAAAATTGGTTCTTGATCACTAACAGTTCTTACCCAATCCTGCAAAGTTTTCTCCCCTTCTACACAAAGCAAACGTTCATTGTCCTGTCAGTGACATTGCTAAGATATAACTTTTGCTAGTGTTTCTGGCATTGGTAAGCAAATTTCAATGTACACTGAACCTTAGCAAAAGCAGCTGATATGGCATGGCTGCAAATTGATGTAAAGCTTTTAAAGTAATGCATTATGAAGCTTCAGAAACCTTGGAATCAAATCCCACCTCTGTCCAGTGCCACTGAAAACACTGATGCTTCATTGCAGTATTTCAAGGTCACCTTTAGAGTATGTTTTGCATTCTTGGCAAAGAAAGGAAAGGTTGGATAGACTGGTATATGAGAATAGGATCGAGTAGGTGTTACAGCTGTGTAAGTCAACATGTACATGCTGGCTACACCCACTTCCCTATGTCTATGCATTGCAAGAAGCAGTGTGGCTTAGTGGTTAGTGTGTCAGACCAGAACTGAGAATAGCTGGGTCAAGTATCCACAAGGGATCAATAAATCTGACAGCCCTGCTTTCTTGTACATTCAAATTTGTAAAATGTTAAGTTCATTTCATTTTATTTATAGAGAAATTTGCAATTTTGGTAGGTTCTTATCAAAAACAAAGCAAAAACAAATTCTCACTCATCTGAATCAACCAAATTCAATTAGCACAGTTATTCCTTGCTTGGAGAGGACAATACCGTGTACCTCTCTGCTGCACAGCTATGAAAGATAGCTAACTTCTCAGAAAGATTTTAAAAGCATTGACAATACTAACTTAGCACCACACACACAGTTGACTACCCAGGGATACAAAAACAGACTTTTAAGAGCAAAGCACTTAAAGCCATCTGCATGAATTTATGAATCTCAATTCTGCTTTCTCCAGTATTCCAATTTTTAAAAGCTAAAGAGCTTGTCCTACTATTTATGAAGAAACCTGCAAATTTTGGTATGTTCTTATTTAAAAATGAACCTTATGAAATACTAACACATCCTAATTTCCAAGACAGTACAGGGCCTTTACATATACAATTTGTACATATATAGGCCCGGTACACACATTTTTCTGAGTTTGAAAAAGATGGGCGATAGATAGGGTTGCCAGATCTCAGAACGTGGCTTTGAGTCACCAGTTTTCCTGGGTCATCTCCATGTGAGAGATAAGACTGCAAATTCTCCAATTTTGTTGGGCTCACCTCTGGTAAGAGGAAAGGGTAGTATACACATCTCCACCTCATCTAGGAGAGCACCAATTTGCTACGATATACAAGGCTTCATTCATTTGTTGATGCAACTTGTACTTAGGAATTTATCACACCAACCTGCTGTCCTGCTACAACTGCACTAGATTAAAAACAGATGTATACTAGTTTGGCATAATTTGTTATCACACTTTTCTCCACGATAGCACTTTGGTGATCCATGGTTGTGTGATCTGTTTTCTGCATTGTCAAATGCCACCTTCCAGAGGGAAGGATAGGGGCAACTGATTGCAGCTGCCAACCCAAAGCCAGCTTCTGTGTAAATGTACACACAGCAAATGGCTTTAGAAAGGAGTTGGCCACCACGATTGCTTCAAGGGGGAGGGGGAAAGAGGGATAGGAGCAGAATCATGGCCACTGAAATCATGTGGCTGCCTGAGAAGTGGAACTGCAGCGGAAGGGACCTATCGCACAAAGGCAGTGATGGAATAGCAGTAAGATTGAGAGCCAATTGAGGGGTTTTCCTCTCAATGAAAATTTGTGCTACAGTAACAAATAGAATGCAACGCAGCAGAGGACAAACACGATGTTGAGTGATAAGTACCAACCAAAGACACTTTTATCCTATTAGAATTCTACTTTTCTACCCTTGTGTAATAAAGTCCTTAGTTAGCTTCCTCTTTCCCTTCCTGTCCTTGTAGTACAAGGGCGAGCCCTTTGCTCTCAACATTTACTTTCTGCCTTGATTAAATGTTCCTTATCTCATCTCCACAAGCAAGAAGGAATAATCCCCTCATTTCATCTTGATCTGGGAGCAGCACTTTTAACTTAGATTTATCAATTTCCACTCCAAAAAATATGCTCTTTCGCTCTGTATGTGTGTGTCTGTGTGTCTGAGTGACTGACAAAATGTGATCAACTGTAGTCAGTATTTAATGCATAATGCTTACTAACATCATCAGGAGCCATCTCTACATCTCAGGTTTGGGCCCAGAAACTTCAGGGCCACAGACAACCCTAAACTGCCAACCCTAGAGAGAAAGGAGCATACAGTACAGGGAACCCTCCCCCCATGCCTGCTCTGTATATGCTCATTCACACGGTCCTGCTGTGTACCTGGAATAGCAAACTACACCCACAAGGACACATCTGAGCTGTTATTCTTCATTGCATTTTGGCTATAAAGCTTAAAATAAAAATAGCAGAAGAAACATTTGAAGCGACAATCTACATGAAAATATCATGTCACACAAAATTCTCAACCAAGAGTACCTTCTGCAAGCCTAACCAAATATCTAATTAATATTTCAGCAATAATTCTTTTTGACCAAAGATGGCAACAGAAAAAAAATGTTCTGGTCTACTGTGAATTCTGAGAGGCTTGCGTATGACTTTCATAAGCTACAAAAATTAATCCAAATAAATGAAATTTCCCAGATGATAGCCTACTGATGTCACAATATTTATTATTATTTTTAACTGTATAGAAAATAATACTGAAGAACCTGCACAGAGAAAGTATATTTACATTATTGGGTGCATTGATATTTATTAACAGTGCAGTTTCTCCTATGTTAAGCACATGGTTAAAAAGGTTTTCCATCAAACTCAGAGAAAACATTGCACTGATTACATAGATGACATCTGTAATTTAACTACTACTTTCTTATAATGAAATCAAAATACTAATTGCTTCTTGGAGAACAAATACAAATTGCAAAGCTGAGAAACAAAATACCAATTCAAAACCATTTAGCTGGCACTAAACTTTGGCAAAGAAAATCACTTTGTGAACATTTAACTTTTAGCAGATTCAGAAAGGAACATTGTCAACCTGAGCCCATTGTGTCATTTCATTTTCTTGTTCCTAGGAGACTTCTTCAGATGTTCTGATTCAGGAAACATAGGGCCTTTGCAGACTGCCAGAAATAGTGCACATTAAATTGAGGCACTGCCCTGGCTCAGTGCTAGGGAATCATGGGAATTATATTTTTTTCTGAGACACTGAGCCTTCTCTGTCAGAGAGCTCTGGTGCCACAATAAATTACAGTTCCCATGATTCCCTAGCACTGAGCCAGGGCAGTGCCTCAATTTAATGTGCACTATTTCTGGCAGTTTGCAAAGGCCCATAGTTGTATTACAAATTTTATGCAGGGATGCAAAGGAAGAGGGGTTTTCCCTGCAGCTGACATATTTATTCTTTGAAAGCTATCTTTTTCTTCCATTCCAACAGCAGCACTGAATTGCAGAAAAACTGCAATCACTTTACCTATGAAAGCACAACTATTATAAGAAACTATTACAAGGTGTGCTGGAGATATGAAAGCTTAATGTCATGCATGATCCATGTGTTGTGCCCTATTATTTAGGGGCTCTACAGAAGGCCCCTAAGGGGCAGCTCCATGCCGCCCCTGGGAGCGCCGGATTGGGGCTGCGGCAACCACACGCCGCAGCCCTGATCCGGCACTTTGCTGCTCCCAAAAGAGCTGGCAAATGCGGAGTGGCAAAAAGCTGCCCTTGCCTGCGCAGTAGCAGCTTTTCTGCACTTCTTTGGCACAGTGTGTCTGTACACTGCACCAAGGGAGTGCCCTAATGCTACCTGACATGTGGTGGAGCGCGCAGCATGATGGCAGCATCGAGGTGGAGTTGGGGCAGCTGGTGTGCAGTCACCATGCCCTGACTCCACTCCCAGGCCAGCCCTTTTGACCAGTCTGTACAGGGCGTTAGTCTTCCCTCCCACACCTGGATTGATAACAGAATTCGGGCTTAGCTTTGGTGCTGATTTAACTTTATTTGGGCTAATATATCTGAAGCATGGTAATTTGGAAACTTTCAAAAGCTGCTGTGGTTTAGGTTGTCAAGTAGTAGCAAAATGAAATGTAACACAGTTTTGGAAGAACAAAGTCTGCATTCCTGCAGTTTAGACTAACAAGTGAACATTTGAGTCAAGACTATTTAGATACTTCTAAATACACATTTGCTATCACAGGAGGTATAATTCTGAGGAACTGGATTTATTTGGCAACTATTTTATGTTCTTGCTAGGTGCTGATTATCAGCTAATTTTTGGCAACAGATCCTCTTTTCCTTCTTCCCTTCCTTTGTTTCTTGGAACAGTCATATATAGTGAATGGAACCTATTTCCTTGAGATATATAGAATCTATTATTTGTTGGAACTGGAAGAGTACTAAATTTTAATAATACTACTAATGAAACTGCAGTAAAATGGAAAGGGGTGTCATGGACATAAGCACCGATCAGTTCAGGTTTCTTCTCCCCTTTCCCACACAACTTGAGATACTTAAATACCCCACAATTTCAGTTGCAACTTTTTCTTGCCTAGTTCTTTCCTCCTTTGAAGAGGATATTTTCTCATTGCCCAGCACTATAAGCAGAGCATATTTCTCTCATTGTTTGAGAATGTGTATCTTAAAGGCTACCCTTCTCCACAGTGCAATAAGGCTACTCTGACTTTTCTACTATATGATGGCAAGATAAGAGCATAGCACTACTACCACTAGATGAGTGGAGCTATGGCTAAAAGTTTCCAACATTATCTTTGTAAAAATAAAACTTAATCTGGAAAGGCACAAAGAAAAGAAATGGCTAGGACAAGGGAAACACACTTTGCCTCACCAATAGCACATACTTAAGCTGCCATTTTGGCTTCTTCAGAGTAGTGAAGGCAAGAATGTTACTTGGTTGTGAAATACACACTTCTATTACACTTCTTGTTGCTTCAGCTTGTAATTTAGCATTCCTGGCTGTACATTAACAGATACCTCAGAGGCTGCTTTTATTATACAACCCCATGCCCCATGCATGGCATTATACAACCCCATGCCCCATGCATGGCATAAAAGGTGGAAGGGCTGTCCAGACATTGTTGTCCTATCAACTGTAACTCTCCCATATTTTCCCACCACTTCTTCAATTTCTTTTCTTAACATAGAAAATTAGTTGAGGAGAAAAGGACCACTAGTTGCACAATGCCTCTTGTTTGGTAGTGCCTGGAACTACCTTGAAAATTCCTAAAACCTACTTGTAAAGTATCATATTATGTTTATGACTGTAATCTTTTACCCTTTTGAATACCTAATGCAAAAACTAGCAATTCTCCATGCTTCTTTTTAAACTAGTCCCTTCAGCCGCAATGCACCAACCCTGCTGATTTCAAGGGAATGATACTGGAACACAGCCCAACTGACCATAACCTTATGTGCTCAATGAAAACATTTTGTAATTGCCAGTGAAACTTTCCCATCAATACTGTGACAAGTAAGTGAGATCTGTGCTGTGATTAGATCAGATACTCTTAATTCTTCCTAGCTTGTTGATTAGCTTGTGGTCTAGATGGATCACTCCATCTAGATCAGGGATTCCTCAGTCTTAGTCCTCCAAGTGTTTTGGACTTCAATTCTCAGAAATCCCAGCCAACTTGGTCAACAGTCAGGAATTCTGGGAGCTGAAATCCAAAACATCTGGATGACTGATCTAGATTATTTGTTATCACAGCATTACACAGTATTTTGGGAATAATTAATGAAATATAGGCTGCAATTCCATACTACCTTTCTGGGAGTAAGTTCCATTGAACTCAGTGGGACCAACTTTTTCAGAACACCATTTTGACAACATACGTCTGAAAGGGAAATACATTTTTCCAAGAAACAGGTGATTGTAACTACACTTAGCAATTAAACATATATGCATTATAACATATTTTCATTATTGAAATAAATGCTGCAAACAAGGCACACATTTTTAAGCGTTCCAAAAACCTTTGGGGAATAATTTAAATAACTATAATGTATCTTTGTATACAAAAGCTAAAATAAGCAGGAATGCTTTTTATAACAAAGGTGCCACTTTAGAAATAACACATGTAATCTTGAAAGGGTGAGTTATTAAAAACAGAGCAAAGAATACTTATTCATTTCTTATTACAGCTCAAAATAAACTGGCACAAAAGAAAACAGATAGAATGTTTTACAGTCAACACATTTGGAAGGTTTATTAGCAGCTCAATATATGTTTAATTTCTGTTACTGAAGCTTGCATGAGGTTTTGTAAAGGCAAGAACATCATCCAAACAATTTCACCCCTTTCCCCAGTTTGGATCTTGCTCACAATATTGCATTTCATTTTCTCTTAACAACACAAAACATGTTCAGTTCTGCATAATGCACTTGTCAGAAAACACAGAAAGGCAAGAACTTGTTTTACAACCATAAGTTAAAGTACTGAGACACAAGAGGGTAGACCATCCTTCAGTTCAGAACATGATTAGTTACTTCTTTTTGATGTCTGTGATGGGTCTTTTTATAAGTACTTATGAAGCTGATGGAATTCTGTTGCACTTACTGAGACATCTTCTGTTATCTGTTGAGCAGAATAAATTACAGAATTTACTGTATATTCAAGCACTGAAGGATGGATGACATATTTTGAAAGGCAAAATAGAATCCCTCATGTAAACATATTTGTTAACATTTGCATCTTTGTGCCCTAAAATGAAAAGCAAAAGTTGGAACATATAAATTCAACATTCTAGATAAAATGTGCACCATTCATTGACAGGGCTAATAATGCCATATAGCCAATCAGATTTGGCATGAGATCACAAAGCTAGTTCAAGATTAGGGTTACACTGCATTGCCCTGGCACTGAACAGAAAAATATATTTTGCTTTGGTAGGTAGCAGTCACATACAGTGTCAAATATATAGCCTAAATAAATTTAAAGCCCATGCTCCCAGGGAAAAAGTTGTTTTACTTCATGCAAAAGTTAAACAAAATATTACAGTAGGGCAATATATGACAATATATTAGCTGATCAAGTCAACCACAGGTTCTCTGAGCTGACCTAGAAATACCAAAGAATCTCAGAGTTGTGAAGCCAGACTGTGGCATCCTTTATACCTTTGCCCTTCGTACAAACACTGACATTTCTGTCAGTGTCGCCCCTTCATATGAACACTGACCATTTGTGAGTTTCCACCTTTCCCTTATCACGAATCCCCTTGTCTACAGAAGCCAATGACATGGATGATTCAGTGGTGAAATGAAAGCACTCTGTACATGCACACTGTGTAACCATCATCTCTCTATGCACATACCATTACTCATGAAGAAATGAAGAAATGAAGCTCTTGCTATTGCAGTTTTCCTGGGGAGGGGGAAGGTTCTTGCATTATAAAAAGATGATTTAAAGGATGGCGCATGGAGGACATTTACGTGGGCACAATCCATAAGATAAGGTCTTCTGATAGTGTCCACTCTTGTCTTCAGGCCAAAGAGAAAGAGGATTGTAAGGGGAGGAATATTGCATGAGAAATCAGAATACTTTATAAGACCCATGTGAGGAAACCACAGCAGATGAAGAGAACTGATTAAAACAAGGTTCATGCTACACAATTATAGCACTATATATGATTCCACTTTAATGAACTCAGCTGCATTCTATTGCATCTTGTGGCTTGTAATTAGGTAAGAGAGAAGAGCTCTCTGGCTGAGAATCCCAGGATTCAACTGGAAGTTGCCAGGGCAATTAAAGTGGAATCAAGAGTACTACAGCTGTGTAGTGCTGAGAGGGTCACAGATCAGTGCTACCTGGATACTTCAGCATTCATATTCTGTAAGGTGTGGTGAAGTGTGCACACACAGACACTCACCATATCTTATGCTACACTCAAGTCTAGTCACTTGTGCAAACATTTGTATAGCTGGCAAGGTTCTCATTTACTGTTGACAAGGCATGCAGTACTTCTATAGCTGCCATCAACCTTGGGACCCTCTTTGTTAATGGGCAGAAATGGATGCCTACTGGGGATTTCTTCTTATCCCTCTCCCTTCAGGAAATTGGGTCAGTCAGGCATGGTTGAAACAGTGGAACACGTTCCTCTACTGCATATACTTCAAGGACATCCACCTGTTATTTATTACACCAATTTTAGCAGTTTTTCTAGGTAACACTGAGGATGTAATTCTACATTAAGTTTCTGCTTAAAGGTAGTAAAATTTCATCAATTTTCTTCCCACTGCAAAAAAAAAGTCTTAGAAATCTACACTGTTTTTGAAGGATATTTGCATTTCAGCATTTATTCTGCGAAAAAATCCAGCAAAGGAATTTATCTCATGGGGGGAAACTGGAAGTATAAAAGATGATTAACTCATGATTAGCCTACAATTGCGCTCATGGTTTTCACACAATATCAGTGTGCAAAGCGCTGTTACCCCGTGCAGAATCTGTGATTAACCCACAATTGCACAAATAGTTTTCACATGATGTTGAGATGAAACGTTATTAAAGTGCCATTATCCCATGAAGAACCAGGCATGAAACAACAGTAACTCATTCATGGACTTTTCCTATGAATGATTTTTTGCTCTTTCTTGCCTGATTATTCCTTGGTTCTTCACAGGATAATGGCACTTGCGTTAATGTCACTTTAAGCATGTTTTAATGTCAATTGTGTGATTTTCACAGGTTAATCATTGTTTAAACTCCGAATTTCCCCCATAGATGTTTCGCACAGAAATCAGCATTTTCTGTGCAGAAACAGCCTTTCTGCATGGAAAATAATATTTCAATGCAGAAACATTAATTTCTGTTCAGAAAATGCTGGTTTCTGTATATGGTATGTTATACGGCCATAGAGCGGCAGTTAGGCCACTCCTGAAAAAAACCTTCCCTGGACCCCCTGGA
>CM034706.1:204989221-205007162 GCA_020142125.1 Phrynosoma platyrhinos | reverse complement strand
GAGGGCTTTCTCCGCAACCGCTTCCAGACTTTGGAATGGCCTGCCGGACGAGATCATTACTACTCTTGCTGCTTTTAAAAAGGCAGTAAAGACGGATCTCTTCCAGCAGACCTTCCCGGAATAACGCTCTGGCTCGAAGGGATGGTTTTATCTGCCCCTCCCTGATGCTGCTACTATATGTTTATTTATTGTTCTGTCTATTGAATTCTATTTTTTATTTTATTTTTTAAATAGTTTAATTTAGTTTTAAGGGGTGGGAGGGTTGGATTTGGGATAAGGAATGTTTTAAAATGTATGTTTTAATTATTGCTGTTCCCCGCCTCGATTGTGATGCAGAGAGGCGGGTTATAAATACAATTTATTATTATTATTATTATTATTATTATTATTATTATTAATTCAGCATAAAACTGACACATGGTTGTTTTGCATAGAAAAATAGCATTTTCTGGATAGAAATTAATATTTGTGCATTGAAATTTTATTTTCCATGCAGAAAAGGCTGCTTCCTGTGCTAATTTCCATGCAATACAAGCACATGTGAATGTTGTGCAGAATAAGTCCCAAACTGCAAAGATTCTGGTCAGTCTAGGATACTTCTTGTCACAATTTTTCATCACTTGAAATACATGTTTTACGACAATTTTTCAAATATTTTTGAATATTATATCCACCCCTAGGCAGAACTGATAAGTTTTACTGTAATTTTCTTCTCTCAAATTTTAGCAATGAAATAACTCTTAAGATGTCAAAATTTTGTGTTCTAGATTCTTTTACTAGGAACTACCTTAAGTCCTCTGTAATTTTATCAATACTAGCAGACTCCACTAGATTCCTTCCTGATCAACTCCTTCACAGTTTTGAAGATCCAGGCACAGTACAAGGTGTTGGTTATCACCTTTAAAGCCCTAAATAGCTTGGGTCCAACCTATCTTCGGAACTGCCTCCTCCTATATAATCCACCCCATGCAGTCCGGTCCTCTGGAAGGAATCGGCTGCAGCTGATAAAAATGAGGCTGTCTGCAACCTCCCAGAGGGCCTTCTCAGCAACCGCTCCCAGATTATGGAACAGCCTGCCAGATGAGATCCATCATATTACTACCTTAAGCAGCTTTAAAAGAGCTGTTAAGACGGATCTCTTCCAGCAGGCCTTTCCTGACTAGATATCCCAACCTCAACAGTTAGTCCATCCTTCTCTTCCCCTACTCTCTGCTGCAGTCACTGTTATTGTTTGTTGTCAGTGAGATTTATTTTAAATATGTTTAAATTCATGATATTGTTTAATGGGGGGGTGGGTTTAGGGATTTCTGGGCTGTTCCGTATTGTATTTTTATGGTAATTTTAATGTTGTAAGCTGCCCTGATTGCCTTGCAGAGGAGCGGGATATAAATCAATTTTGTTGTTGTTGTTGTTGAAAAGTATCTAGGATAATTCCCAAGCCAATAATCCTGCTTCTGTGACACAATACCAAGTTCACCTTCAGGATTAAGAAAAAAGGCAAATGGCAGTAGTTTTTGTCTGTTGTTATAAATAATAATAATAATAATAATAATCATGCCCTTCTGCGAAAAGCAACTGGGGTGGCTTACAAGTTTAAAATATACATTCATATCCCACAATCCCACCCACCCCTTAAAATACCATTAAATAATGACAATTTAAAACACATTTAAAATAGTAACACAAAAACAAAGAAACAAATAACATTAGGTACAACCGAATCAGGGATGAGCAGGATGGCTCTCTTTTGATTGCCGGGATATCTATTCAGGAAAGGCCTACTGGAAGATATCCATCTTCACAGCTTTTTTAAAGCTGCCTAAGGTGGTAATATGACGGATCTCGTCTGGCAGGCCGTTCCATAATCTGGGAGCAGTTGCTGAAAAGGCCCTCTGGGAGGTTGCCGACAGCCTAGTTTTTGTAGGCTGAAGTAAATTTCTCCCAGAGGACCTGAGTGCATGGGGTGGATTATATGGAAGAAGACGGTCCCAAAGATAGGTTGGACCCAAGCCATTTAGGGCTTTAAAGGTGATAACCAACACCTTGTACTGTGCCTGAAACCTAATAGGCAGCCAGTGAAGTGATTTTAAGACTGCTGTTATATAGTCTCTTCTCGATGTTTCCGAGACCAACCTGGCTGCAAAGTTCTGTACTAATTGGAGTTTCCGGACTAAGCATGAGGATAGCCCCATGTAGAGTGCATTACAGAAATCAAGACGGGAAGTTACCAGTGTGTGCACCACAGTTTCAAGGTCCGTTAACTTCCAGGAATGGGCGCAGCTGGCGTATCAGCCGAAGCTGATGACAGGCGCTCCTAACCGTCACATTTACCTGATTAGTCATTTGAAGTGACAGGTCCAGGAGCATCCCCGGACTGTGAACACGGTCCTTGGAGGAGAGTGTGACCCCATCCAGGACTGGAGGTTGTATCCCAATACCTGGTTTCGGGGCCACTACTGTAAATACCTCCAGTTTGTCTGGATTCAGTCTCAATCTGTTTTTTCCTCATCCAATCCATTATTGCCTTAAGACAGTCATTGAGAGGAGAGACACCATTTGAAGTCAAAGCTGAAGACCAAGACATGGAGAAATATAGCTGGGTGTCATCAGCATACTTATAACACTCCGCCCCATGTCTCCGGATGATCTTTCCCAACAGCTTCATATATATATATATATATATATATATAATAGCATTGGGGACAGGATGGCACCTTGTGGGACACCACAATTGAGCTCTTTCCTTGCAGAGCGATTGTACCCAAGCATCACCCTCTGGAATCTGCCCGAGAGGAAGGAACGGAACCATTGCAATGCAATTCCTCCAATTCCTAACCTTCTCAGGCGATCCATGAGGATGTTGTGATTTATTGTATCAAAGGCTGCTGAGAGGTTCAACAGCACCAACAGGGTCACACTACCCCTGTCGATGCCCAGATGAAGGTTATCAGCTAAGGCAACTATGGCAGTCTCAACTCTATATCCTGTCCTAAAGCCAATTTGAAATGGATCTAGATAATCAGTTTCCTCCAAGACAGCTTGGAGTTGAAGAGCAACCGCCCTCTCAATCACTTTGCTCAGAAAGGGTAGTAGCGAGACTGGCCTATAACTGTTCATGTCCAGAGGATCCAGGGAAGGTCTTTTCAGGAGTGGCTTAACCACCACTTCCTTCAGACATGATGGAACATGGCCTTCCCTAAGGGATGCATTGATGATATCTCTAAGAAACATCCTTAAGGCATCTCCCCCCTGGATAGCTAACCACAAGGGGCAAGGATCAAGAGGGCAAATTGTTTTCCTCACTCTACCAAGAAGCTTGTCCACGTCATCAGTACTCATGATTGAAACTGAACCAGTATAATTTCATCAACGGTTATAAGTTATTTCCTCTTTTTTACTTGTTAATCATTAACTATCCTTACCAAGCAGCAGACCTATCATGCCTTTCCTCTTCCTTCAAACATCCCACAATGACCTCTGCTACTTTTTTGAGCTCTAACCTTGTTAATACAGTTGGCTCTTCCTATCTGCAGGCTTGCCATCCACAGATTAAAGCATCCTCAGATGGCCCCGACCCTCAATGTTGGCGTATGCACACAACTGCACCAATGCAGTTGCACTGACGTCATGCCACCATTGAGGAGAATGGGACTTGACAGTCCACAGAATTTGCCATCTGTGTGTGGGGTGTGTGTGTGTGTCCAGAGCAGAACCCCAGCAGATATAAAGGGCCAACTGTACTATGCCTACATATCTGTACTTGTCTTTAGTAATCTGTCCTTTCTTCTGTTTCTTATAAATGCCCTTTAAAATAAAATAACTACAACAACCATGTTCCTCACTATCCTCCTATGCAGCTACATTTGCTTCTCTAGATGTCTTCCATTTTCTTTCTCACTGGACTTGCTTGTACAACTACAATTCACACAATCTATTGTGGAATCTATTCAGAAACTCCTAACCTTCTTGAGCTTCTTTCCCTAGTATATCTAGCCATTAAATCCTTCCTAACACTATTTTGAGGGTGCATCCAGACTGAAAAAAATCCAGATTTTGGTTCTGTTCTTTCTGATTTTAAATTAGGCTAAAATAAACCATCCTGAGGAGCTAGTATAAAAAGGTCTCTGAGCATACTCTTTGCTGACAGAAAACATTTTGAAATAAATAAAACATGTATGGATCTCCAAAATAAAATTTGAAACAACAGGAACAAAATCTGGGACTTTCTGGTCTTTTTAATTAGTCTGAATGCACCCTGAATTTATTAAAATCACTAGAAATCCAAGATACAAGTTTTTACTATACTCACCTTCAGGTTTCTATAAGATCCTGAATTGCAGCATTACACTGTCAAGTTTCTGTTTCTTTAATCACATTGACCACCTCTTCCTTACTGGTTAAGATGATGTCATAGATAGTTGAAACCCTCATTTCTTCCACCTTCTGAAAGAGGAAGTTATCAGCAAGGCATGTCAGCAATTTCCTGTGAGATGCCATGATTAGCCACATTTGTTTCCCAGTTCCAGCAGATACTAGTGTAGTTCATCCAATTCTTCCTTCCTTGTGTATCTCCCATATCTTATCTTTAGGACTGCAGTAACAGCATAGTCCCACAAAAATGTTGTTTTAATTTCTGAATTATTACAAGGGATCAGAACCAACACACTTTTAAGTACTTTATCCCCCAAGAAAATTTAAGAATATTTTCTCAGGAACAATATGTGGGACTACACTATTCCCTATAGTTGCTGCAGTATTTTGCGCCTCCTTTTTTGTGAATAAGGATATACATTGACCATTGTTTTGCTTTCCATATTTGTTGGTATATTTTAGTTAACACTGGATTTTATTCTGTATGTGTGAATTGTAGCAGTTCAATTGGAATATCCTCGGTTCCTAGTGATTTATTCTACCCAATTTCTTCCATCTCACCTTCTAGAATCTGGGTTTCATTTTCACATGGTTCTTCATTCCATGTGTCCTTTCTGAGTTCAGGAAATGTAGAGGCACTAGGGACCACATTGTAAAGTACAATGGATAATGAAGCGCACCAAGGAATTCCAAAAGAAAATCAGCATGTCCTTTATAGACTTTGACTGCATCAATCACAAAAAGCTATGAAATGCTCACAAAGACATGAGAGTTCAACTACATTTGATAGTTCTGATGACAAATCTGTACTTAGGACAAGAGGCCACTGTTAGAACAGAGTATGGAGAAACCTAGTGGTTTCCAACTGGCAAGGGGGGCAGGCAAGGCTGCATTCTATAACTCTATCTCAGGGGTTGGCAACCTACGGCCTCCGCGGGCTGGGTGCGGCCCACGGAGGCCTTCGGACCGGCCCCTGCCTGGTCCTGCTGCCACCGCGCCACCACCACAGGGTCCTCCGGGGTGCCATTTTGGATTCCAAAATGGCGCCCAGAGTCTTGTGCAACCTTTCCCATCACAGAAAAGGTCGCATGAGACTCCAGGGCGCCATTTTGAAATCCAAAATGTCACCCAGGAGGACCCCCACACCGGTGCTGGGCCTCTCGGAGGCCCAGCGCTGCTGAGGGAGGCCTTCTTGGAGGACCCCGCAGTAGTGCTAGGCCTCTCGGAGGCCCGGCGCAACCGAGGGAACCCTCCTGACACCCAGATATATTTCTCCATGTCTTGGTCTTCAGCTTTGACTTCAAATGGTGTCTCTCCTCTCAATGAACCCTCCTCCTCCTTCTTTGCCCAAGCCTGCTTTCCTTACAATATGTGCTACATATAAGTTGAACAGGTAGGATGATAAGATGCAGCCTTGCTGACCCCTTTGCCAATTGGGAACCATTGTTTCTCCATGTTCTTTTCTGACAATAGCCTCTTGTTCTGAGTAGATTCTTCATCAGAACTACCAGATGTGTTGGCACTCCCATGTCTTTAACGGCATTCCATAGCCTTTCATGATCTATGCAGTCAAAGGATTTGCTATAGTCTATAAAGCACATGCTGATTTTCTTTTGGAATTCCTTTTGGTACGCTCCATTAGCCATCGTATGTTTGCAATGTGATCCCTAGTGCCTCTTCCTTTCCTGAACCCTGCTTGGACCTCTGGGATTGCTTTCTCCATGTATGGTTGGAGCCTATGTTGCAGAATTTTGAGCATGATTTTACTTATGTGGGAGATCAGTACTATGGCCCTATAGTTGCTGCAGTCTCTTGTGTCTCCCTTTTTATGGATGGGGGTGTATATTGATCGCTTCCAATCTGGTCATCGTTTTGTTTTCCATATCTGTTGACATATGTTAGTTAGCACTACAGTTAACTGTCAGTGTGGACTGCAGCAGTTCATCTGTTCCTGGAGACTTGTTTTTTGCCATTTCACTTATTGCAGCTTTGTTACATGCCCCTAAGTTTTACCCTCAACTTATCAAAATCCATAATTTTGGCCCTAAAACCTGCCCCCAATTTATGTTGACTTATAGATGAGCATATACAGTTGATACATGAGTATAAACACTCAAAGCTTTCCCATTTTGATTTTTTTTTTTTTTAAGGCTGAAGAATGAGGTTGCAAACAACAACACTGGGTATTTTGTAAACAGTACATTGTAACTGATACTGTTGAAAGGTTTTCTTGATATTCCTAAATGCTCCTCTATCTCTGCCCCAAAGATGTTAGAATGTTAGGAAATTAGAACAGTAACCTGAATAATGTAGACAACAGTATCATTATATATTCATAACTATTAGAGGGCTAATTGTAAAAGCCGAACCTTTCCCTTTTTATTTGGCGATGACAGCAGAGAGCTAATGTAGATGAATTATCCTTCTGTCTGCAGTTCCAGAACAAAGAACCATAGATTACTTGCATAGCTCAAAGGCTCTTCAGGCCCTACACTTCTCTGAAACAAATATTTGCTCTTAATGTGAAAATAAAGAGGTATCATTAATTTACATTGTGTGAATTCAAATATGTGCACAAACTCATGTAATGCAAAATTTAAATCTGATTCATTAATATCAAAACACACTTCCTCAAAAGCATGCACTGTTCTTATTTCAGAAGCAAAATCAGATAGACCACAAGCCCTGCTGGCTTTGCAAAGTCCTATCACTTACATCTTGCAGAAGAGGGCTTATTTCAAAAGATGGCATATAAATCACTTCAGCAAAGTCTCATACCTCAAATAAAATGTGAAATGTGATGAGGGTGACAGAAAACAAAATACCAGATCAGACAACAGAATCAACCCAAATGAATGATAGGCATAAAATACAGAGCATCTCATTAGGGATTGAAAGAATATCAGCTTCTGGCTGAAAAATGGGTTTCCTGACATTTACAAGACTCACCCAGGAAGAATAATACAATGGGGGAATTTTGCACTGTATTTATCGCATATTCATACATCACAAACTGTTTTGGGAAACAATTCTGCAAACAAATATGCACATACAGGAACCTTATGAACAGGAACCATAATAAAACAAAAATATTGCATACAAATATTTCATAACAAAAAACATGCTTATTTTTGTGCAAGACAGCTGTTTTGTGCAATATTTTTGTATATGATTTTTATTGTGCAAGGTTTTTGCTGTACAAGATCTTTGAACAGGATGTTTCTCTATAAGATTTTTATTCTGCAAGATTGCTGGGCTTTGCATAGAAAATAGGAAACCTGCACACACAAAACACACATGGCTGCTTGGAAACTAATTTTGCATGGAACTCAAAAGTTCTCAAACAAACAAACAAAAACACATATTTCTTAACAGAATAATTTCCCCAAACACTTCAGGATGTCTGAATACCAGACAAATACTTATTTTTTTCCAAAGTAGGGAGAATGCTGGAAATTATTCATCCCCACTTACAAGAATGAAATATTAAAATACTAATTAATATCCCTATATCTCATGAAAGCCAGGCTGGTATAGTGGTTTGAGTATTGGACTGGGACTCCAGAAGACCAGGTTTCAAATCCCTGCTTGGGCATGAGGACTCACTGGGTGATCCTTGGGCAAGTCACATTCTGGGGGGTTGCAGACTGCCAGAAATAGTGCAAATTGAGTCCACTTTTAGGGTTAGAGTTAGTGCTAGGGAATCATGGGAATTGTTTTTTTTTCCTGAGACATTGAGCCTTCTCTGTCAGAGAGCTCTGGTGCCACAATAAACTACAGTTCCCATGATTCCCTAGCCCTAACCCTAAAAGTGGACTCAATTTGCACTATTTCTGGCAGTCTGCAACCCCCCTCTGTTAACCTGAGAAGAATGGAAAGACAAACCACCTATGAGCAAATCTTGCCATGAAAATCCCATGATAGGGTTACCTTAGGGATGACACTTGTCAGAAACAACATGAAGGCACATACAACAACATTTTGTAAGATAGAAACTTGAAGTAATACTTCCAAGAGCTAGCATATGCAGCACAAGTTTTGCATACTTTCTCAAAAGGAAGCCTCACAGATATAAATGAGGCATTAGTCAAATAATTTGGGTACAACTGCAGCTTTTCGCTCTGTACTACTAAAAAACTGCTCTAAAAACAATGACCAATGGTATGGTGGCCAGCAACTGGTCTGGCTTTTGTACCAGGTGGGGAACAAATCTATTTGGGGTCTAAACTTTAAAAGGTACTGAACCTTTATAGGAGACAGGATTCAACACTCTGAATGGCTCCTTTAAAGGTAAAATGCATACAGTATGATTCCTGTATCTGTAGGGGATCCATTCCCATGGTTACTGTGGATAAAGTGAAACTGCAGTTAACAGAAAATGTTATATTTCCAGCAGAAGATGACCACATAGTCACACTGGAAGATCTCCAGATGCCTAGGGAGACATTTTTTGGATGTGCGTAAGTGAAATTCTGTTACTTATTCCACAAGTATGAGGGTTGGACTGTATATCCTATGTAGATTCACTGCCCCACTAACATGGAAGCCACCAGCCTCCATAAGCAGAAATTATTTTTGGATCTTGCAATATCACACACACACACACCCCACACACACACATTGTTCCAGTACAGAGAGTTCAACATAATGGTATTCAAAAGCAAATATCCATTGACAAACTCACATTAACTCTAAAGTCATGCACATGCTTTTCACATACTAATTTTTGTCCATAACCACTACATGTGTTGTCTTTCCTATCTGCTTCATTCTTTCCCTTAGAAGTTCTACATTATGATAGGTCTTGGATCCTGAAAATTGGTAAGCATGCTATAGAGACTCAAGGTGGATACACCTTGGTGTTTAACACTGGACTAATTTTAATTTCATTTTAGTTAATTGCAAGCTGTCTGTGACCTGCAGTACCATTTTTAGTCACTAAACAACAGATTACTGTTAAACTAGAGAGAAAGACCAGTGGGAAAGCAAAACAGTGGACAGAAGAGAGAAAAATCAGTAGGGTCAGGGGGTGGGTGGGGTGAGAATAATAGGTTCTAATCCTTGTGAAGCTGTGTACTTCTGCTAGAAAAGAATGGACAGATGGATAATCCAAGGTGACAAAGATACCTGCAGCACAACATTTTAGAACATGCCCTTCCTCACTGGATTTCAACCAGTGAGGACTTAGTCCAGTGGAACTTTGTGGCTTTGATATCAGTGGGGTGGTAAATTCTCTCAAAATTTTAATCCATATTCTACAGGAGGCATCCAAGGGGCCAAACCCATTTGGGAGTTTGGCATCTTAGACAGTGCCTTTAAAGTAAAGTCAAAGCCAGAGGGGATTCTTCACTTGACTGAGATCATGCCATTGTTTCTACAGTGCAAACCTCAGTGCAACTGTGAACCAAATCACTGTATCTCAGCATTGTCAGTAATATAAATAGAAGGTGGATGGGGATGGGCCCATCTATGCTACTCTCAATTACTTCCAAGAAATGGAGAGTCAAAATATAAGATGTTTTTAATCTAGCTAATTGCTATAGATAAGATAGGTAGAGCACAACACATAATGCGACAAATACAAGTATATAAATAATAAATTGGCTGTAATCTTCAGGTTGTTTACAATTGTAATACTGTGTGTTATGTGTACCTTCAAATCACCTGTTGACCCCATGAATTTCATTAAGGTTTTCTTAGGCAAGGCTACTCAGACGTGGTTTTGCCAGTTTCTTCCTCTGAAATATAGCCTACAGCACTTTTACAATTGTAAACAATCTGAAGATTACAACCAATTTATTATTTATATCCAATGATATGGTGCCTTTGGGGTACTTTGGCCCCTTAAAAGTAATGCTAGTAAACTAAAAATAACAAACATGTGCCATACATAACAGATGTACAAATAAACAAACACTGAATCTGTTCTAATTTTCAAATTGTTCAAGAAAGCAATATCAGCATACTAACAATAAGAAATGTGTCAAATTTGCAACTTTCCTTGTATTTTAGTTTCTAGAGCTTTCTAGGCAGAAGCTCAACTGGCAAGTTAAATGCAAAAGCTTTCCACAGTTTAGTCTGTTACACGACAAGTTACATTTACGGTATCTGAGCATGTCTCAGTTCATGAAAAAAAAGATGAAATGATGAGGACTAGAGGGGATTTTTCATGCATGAATATTTGACACTGTGTTACTGCAGGGCTTGCTGTGAACCAAATATCCAAGGAATGGCACAAAAGTGTCTAGCACAAAAGGTTTCACAAAAATCTGTAAAATCTATTGAAGGAACATGTTGATCGCAGAAGGCTAAAATCAAACAGACACAGTAGAATTAAGGGGTTTTGAAGAGTTCAGTGACCATTGTACAAGCTTTCATTTTGCAATCAGTGTTATTAAGCCCTTTGAACAGCTCAATTCTATTCATGTTTACTCAGAAATAAGTATGACTGAAATCAGTGGAGCTTACTGTCAGGTAAATATGCATGGGATTACAGCGGGGGGGGGGGAGAGAAAACAGTACTGCGAGCTCAGATTTAATATCTGAAAGGATACAGCTTGTTCTTGTGTCAAAACCAGAATGCAAATTCACCTCCTAATAGCTCTACTTCATTGCACCGTGAATGAAAAGTTGAAGCATCAGGCAGTACTCTTTTAGAAAAAGTATGAGAAACAGCTCCAACAGGCCACTTTTCTGCCCTGGGACCATCCAGGGACTACACATATTACCAAAAATGCCACCCAAACCTCTAAAGTGGGCAAAAAGTCTACTTCTGGTTTTGAAAAATTGGCATTTTTTCATGCAGGGCAATTGGGCTGCAGCCTATTATAAAGGTTAATTCCCACCCCTGGAGGCTTCAAGAGAGCCAACTCACCACTTCTGAGAGCAGAAAAAGAACTATCTGGGGAGACTGGAGGGGTGGAAGACTAGCCCTCTCCTTTTAAGGGGCTCGCAGCACAACTCTTTGGAGGAGGAGCTCTGAAACCTTAGATTCAAACAAGGGCTGTATCCACAGTGAGGAAATAATCCAGGTTGATACTGCTGTAACTGCCATGGCTCATTGCAATGGAATTAAAGGAATTGTAATTTTGTGAGACGTTTAGCCTTCTCTATCAAAATGTTCTGGTACCACAACAAACGACAGTTCCCAGATTTTCATAGCACTGAGCCATGGAAGTTAAGATCAGGAATTCTCGGCTGGGAATCCACTGAGCGCTATGAAGTCCATGGATGATTTCAGGGGCTCCATTAAGTGCATGCAAAAAGATTTTTTTTTCCTTCAATTTTCTTCCCTGTTACTTTAAACTTTTCCCATCGCTGTGATTTTATGGCTACAATTGAGTGTTTTCAAATGTTCATTATAATTTTTTTCATTCCAGACTAGTGTGTCTCAAAATCAATTTCAAATATGGTAAAATGAACCATATGCCAAGTATTATGTGTATATGTACCTTTCTGGGAAGGGTGCCCATACCTTTCATCACCTCCTCAAAAGGTCCATGGCTCAAAAAAGGTTAGGAATCAGTAGATAATGCATTTACCACACTTTTTGAAAATGTGCTTCTTCAAGTAATGAAAGACATCTATTTGTCATAGCACCTAATTATTCTCATCACCACATTCTGCATTAGCATGCTTTGCTTTGCGATTGTTCACTGGAAGGTAAACATGGCCTTAATTTGCATATCTGATTGCAAAGACAAAGTGTGTTCATCACTGGGAATTCACATTATCCTTTATGTCTAATTTGATCCTAAGTGCATTTTCATCACCCTGTGCAGCCTGCCAAGCATGCTTAAAGAACCTGTTCTGGAGCCATTTCCTGCCCAAAACTTGGTGACAAAAACTTAGAAATGTGGAAGACAGCTATCTCAATGCACAGTAAATAGCAAGCAAGACAAGTTAAAGCAAGAAGTGCAAGCTTTACTAGATACACTGCTCCCCACCATTCCTGTCTGTTTTATTTGTGGGAAGGATTAGTGTTGGAAATAAGAAGCAGTGCAGTGTGGATTACATTGATAAGAAGCAAATTGGATGTGTACCACATGCAACTCTTTTGCCAAAATACTGCATGCGCAGATGTGTCTTGATACAGTAAGAACAGGTACCGCCCCAATATCACCTCCATGAAAACCAGTGAGCAGGACATTATTGGATTATCTAGTCAAGTGAATTTCTAGCCAATTTATGTTGTTGGATTACAGTTCAAATCAACTCTCACTGTTGATTATGGTGGCTGAGATGGATAGGAATTGCAGTATTGGAAGGCCACAAGCTGCACCAGATCTAGTTATACAAATGTAATACCTGTCAAAATTTCTGCATAGGAAAAATATTAAAGACCAAAGGAATCAAGGATCACAGAATTAAGAAGAACCTACAAGCCTTAGAAAAGGGCCAATACTGATCTTTGAAGAACACATATTGTTGTTGTTGTGTGCCTTCAAGTCATTTCCAACTTATGACAACCCTATGATAACAGGAAAAAAGAAGGGAAACCATACTAAAAGCACAAAATTGTATGTCAGTTACAGAGACATATTTCTAGCTGTTTTTAATTTTCCAGCCATGCTCAGGAGAATGCTTTCCCTCTCTATTAAGATGTTACCATGGAGAGCCATATATGTATATTGGGGGGGAGGGGGGCCAGAGCTAAAATACAATTAGCCCACCCTTCTGAAAAATATTTTAGAAAAAAAATACTCAAAATATTTTAGTAAAAGTAAAACATTTTACTCAAAATGTCCCACTGCACCTTCTGGGGGCAAGTTTTCTATGATTCTGATTCTGTCTCCCCATTCCCTAGAGCATTTTAGACCCAGGAAATGGGTCCAAGGACAAATCTGGAGGAAGTCTTTTTAAAACAGAAGTCATTCCCAGTTTACTTCCTGGTTTAAAAAAGATTTTTCAGTTAACAAGAAAGAAAGAAAAACAATTGGAGGCTTAGGTAAATTACATTTTGGATTGCAGCTCCTAGCATCCCCCAGAGCATAGTTTAGCTTTATCTCATGCGGACTGACAATCCCTAAGAACAAGCCTCTTTTTTTAAAAAAAAAGTCTAGATTCAAAATGCTATGCCCCCTTTATAAGCATTACACAACTCAATGAAGTGCCATGGGACAACATGCATTACAGAATTATTCCTACCAACTGAAAGCTAGAACTATATAATGGGTAAGAGAGTGATGATATTAGGGTTCGGTTAACCAGCCTACTTTTCCCAGATTTTTATTGAACTCAACCTTATGATATCCCTTCTTTCCTCATTGTTCTGCAAGAAGATCAGACTCACACTTCAACCCCAACTATGTGCACAGTACAAGGTCAGGGCTTAAAGTCTCCTACCTTACCTCCTAGATCACTCCTCTGTGAACTCTCAGTGTAACCCTGTTGGTCGTCCTCATTCCTGATGTTTGCACATTACTTCCAGGTCTCTTCCTTGTCCCTTGTCACATCTTGCTACCATGTAATGACCCAGCCATGACTGAATGCATGAAATCTTTAGTGAAGAGACATCAACTTTACTGCAGAGTCTGAATATGAGGCAGGGGTGAGGTACCAGTTATGCACCCTTGGTGCTCTAAAGCAGAGGTAGGAATCATGAGGACTTCCAGATGTTGTAGGACTGAAACTCTCATTAACCAAAGCCAGAACAGCCAATGGATTTGCAGTTCAGGAATATCTGCAAAGGCAGTGTGGCTTCCACATCTACTCCAAGAAGTCATATTCACCAAGTCATTGTATTTTGCTATCATGACATCAAAAATTCATCAGAACAGAGATGAAAAACATGTGTTCCTCCAGATGCTGTTGGACTAGAACTTCCACCCTCCCTCATCATTGGTTATGCCAGCTAGGGCTGATGGGAATTGATGTCTAACAACATCTGGAGGTCCACACTTTTCCCAGCCCTGTCTTAAAAGTTATGTTTTAAATTTAAGTCTCAGAAGTTCATCCTAGACCATTGCTATTCAAAGTGGTAGTCCATGGACTGGTACCAATCCCTGAGCAATCTGCTACCAGTCTGTGAGGAGCTTCCAAAAAACAAAGAAATAATTGTAGCCAATGGGTATAAATATAATAACGGTCCCTGGTACATTGAGGTGAAAATACCAGTTCCCTACATTAGATACCCTGAGTTGCGGTGCATCTACACTGTAGAAATAATGCAGTTTGACACCACTTTAAGTGTTGTAGCTCCATCCTATCAAATCCTGGGATTTGTAGTTTTACAAGGTATTTAGTCTTCTCTGCCAAAGAGTGATGGTGCTTCACAAATCTACAGATCTCAGGATTCTGAGGAATGGAGCCATAGCAGTTAAAGTGGTATCAAACTGCATTATTTCTAGTGTTGATGCACCCAAGCACAGTCCTAAACAATTTGATAATATTGCATCTACTGATCTGGAGATAATATAATAGTATGTTGATAGGTGCCTAAGCTAGGTCAATGCCCATATCAGCCAGAGTAGAAACTGACTTGGGTTATTAATACAGTATGTATTTTAGAGAGATAGCCTACAGATATTTGCATCTGCTCTGTAAACGAAACCTATGATGCAAATTCCCCAGCCAGTTAACTACCCCATCTTAGTCCTCTTCTTTGGGGCAATACTCTTAAGTGAACTATTGGTCTACAACTCCAGTTTCCTTTGATTAGTATTAGATTACTGGGGGCCCTGTAACCTTGGGCCACTAAACCATCTTTCTCTAGAATGTGATTGGCATCAAAAGTACTTTTTTATTCTGTGCAGTTTTCCTGCTGCACTCATGTTATCAATTGCTGGTTGGGCATTTGGATATCTAACTGAAAACATTAAAAAAGAAAGGGGGAGAAAAAGAGTCTTGTGGCAACATGAAGACTAACAGCTTTATTTTCACCTAGCATATCTATGTATTAGCCAACAGCTGCTAAGACGTTTATGCTAAACCAGCCCTTTGAAGGTTTATGAGAGGGGTAGGCAACCTTTTTGAGCCAGGGGCCGGGTTGCTGTCCCTCAGACAATTGGGGGGCCGAAGCACCAAAAATAAATAAATAAATAAATAAATAAATAAATAATTTTTTTAAAAAAAAATAAAAAATTAAAAAATATATGCATGCACACTCTCTCTGCCCTAGAAAAGCCATAGCAAAACCCCTGTGGAGATTTTGCCAAGAAAACCCCAAGAACAAGTAACAACAACAATAATCAATATCATCATGGCAGGCGGCAGCGGCAAGACCGGCCTGGGTCTGGTCCAAAGGCCTCGGGGGGGGCGCATCTGGCCCCCAGGCCTTAGGTTGCCTACCCCTGGTTTATAACATGTGTTACTACTGTCATTTTCTGTATCCCATTTCTCTGATCTGAGCCCCACAACTCTGTAACTTGTGTCTGAGGCTTGGATGCTGTAACACAAGTCAATACTGTACTCCATTAATGCATCTAAAGAAGCAGATTGTAATTCCTGAAAGTTCTTTTAGTCCTAAAAGTGTCTCCTCAATTTCTTTTTATACTGAAACAGACTTAATACAGTTATCACTTTGAAAAATGGGAGCATAGCTGACTGGTCCTACTTGTTCTTACAAAGGGCACCCCAGGGTTTGAGGAAGTTGAGCATTTCCTTATCATTTCCCTGTGATCTTCTCCAAATGTTCAGGTTATTCTTGCCCATTCCTGAATAGTTCATATATGAAGACAATAAGGCATTCTACCGTGAATCCCATTTTAGGAGAAAGGTGAGATATAGATATAAATAATTTTTTAAAAAATCAGAAGGTAACATGATTTGGACCTCCAGTAAAACTCTCTGAATGAAACATGACAATTGTACCATAACAGCTTCATCTGGAAACACACTCTAATGCAATTACCATATAATTTTACATCTGTTTTTAACCTGTTGTTGCCAAGCATCATGCCTCCTGTTCTGGAGGGTGGGAATAAACAAACAATTTAAGCAGGTGCTATCATTCCAGATACTCAGCTACAGTTCAGCATAGTTATCTCCTAACACAGGTATAAGAGAAATATACCCAGGGATAATTACAATAATGCTAATAGCCCTGGTGGTGCAGAGGTTAAATACCTGTACTGCAGCTACTCACTCACAAACCATAAGGTTGTGAGTTCAATACCAGTCAGGGGCTCAGGCTTGACTCAGGCCTGCATCCTTTTGAAGTCAATAAAATGAATACCCAGCTTGTTGGGGGCAATTAGTTTACACATTGTAAACAATGTAGGGAGTGCTTAAGTGCACCGATAAGTGGTATAGAAATGTATTTGCTATTGCTATACCTATTTGTTTATCCCAACTAGACAATACCCACTGACTCAATATATTTACAGAAAGATTGACTAAGTTCCTATTGATTCAATGGGTCTACTCTAGTTGGGACTAACAATCAGCTCTATAACAATGCACTTCTTCCCACCAATCTTCATCAAGTATAGATATTTCTGTTAACAGAACTGAAAGTACATAAACCCACAAACTGTACAAATGAAAAAACAATCCATCCAGGTTTTGTACTGAAACAAGCTCTGTCTCTGTCTGGGTTGTGCCATTTCAGACTGTACCCGAGACAGCTCACGTAATGGAATATTCCACTGTACAAAACAGATCTCTACAGGGGTGAATGAACAAACATGTCATAGAGAAGACTAGGTCAGTGTCTCTTTCTGTGACATCTAGTTTGCTCTGTACACTATAAAAGAAATGTTTTTAGGGAGGTACAATTCAACCACTTGCAATATATATATATATGGCTGGAAAAATTGATCTACTTCGAGTCATTCAGTTTTGCATTTGTATAGCCATAAGTCCATTCCATCCAATTTCTGCATTCAATGACTAACTTTAAACTGAAAAATTCTAATGAGTTATTGTGCACAATTTCCTCTAACATATATATTGTAAGCATTTTTCCCCAACATGTGTACAACAACAACATATACATTTTTGTATGCACTGTTTATCCTAAGAAATGCATCACAAAATTCTGGGAAGTGTGTAACGGAGAGGATAACTATGTTTTGAACTACATTTGGTCCACAAGTATAATTAAGGTCTGATAACTTAAAATTGCAAACCCTGTGCACAAAGTGATCTTACAGTCCTAGTGCATCAGATGGCTGCTATATCAGGGCTAATATAGGTGTAAATGAAGCACAATTCCATGCTCAACCATCATGGTACCAACAGTACAACAATAATTGTGAAAAACATGCTAATGTAACAACTCACAGCCATGCCTATGGCTTCTTCTGGAAGCTCAGTTTTCATGTACTAGCCATGCCTTTCACTAACATTGCCCACATATTACCCATGCACAAAAGGGCCTCTTCTAAGTGCTTCTGAACAGGTCTGGAGGATTTGCAAACTGAACACAGCATAAATTTCAAAATCAATGAATAAATCAATGACTGCATTATAGACAGTCAAATGACTTCATAATGCCACCCAATCCATTATCTATACAACTGCATAGCCTTCACACACAACTTTTTAAAAAGCAGAGATCAGAATTTTAACACATTAAAAATCAAAAACATACTTGTAAATAGTTCCTTGTGGTGCCAATGACTGCCAA
>CM034706.1:204943503-204958951 GCA_020142125.1 Phrynosoma platyrhinos | reverse complement strand
CCCCAGCCCGGTGGAAGACCTGGGGACCAGCAACTGGCCCCAGGTATGGTAATGTTGCCAATCCCTGCCCTACAGCAAAGCAAGGTCCAAACCCAACGTATCTGAAGAAAACAGTTGTAAGACCTCTACTGGAAAAGCCACTCCAGGATCCCACCATATTAAATAACTATGCATCAGTGTCCACACACAAAGTGTGTGATGGCCTCCCAGTTCCAGGGTTTTTTGGATGTGATGGATTATTTAAATCCATTTCAGTCTGGCTCCAGACCCAGCTGTGGGGTTCAGACAGCTTTGGCCAGTTTGGTTCATAACCTTTACCAGGAACTGTATAATGTGAGTGTGTATGTGTTGGTTCACCTGGACTTTTTTAGCAGCTTTCTGTATCATTGACCATGGTATCTTCCTGGGCTACCTTGCTGAGGTGGGACTTGGAGACACTGTTTTACAGTGGTCCCAATCCTTTCTGGAGGGGGAGCCCAGAAAATGGTGCTAGAATATTTATGCTTGACTCTTTGGCGATTGGCCTGTAAAATCCCTTAGGGTTCTGTTTTTGCCCCCCATGCTATGTAACATGAATATGAACCTACAGAGAGAGCTGGAGTTCAGGGGCCAAATGTCACCAATATGCTGATCACACTCATTTCTATTTTTATTCTCTGCCCAACTCAAAAAAAAAAAAAAAGCCTGTTTCTGTTCCAAACTAGAATCTGTCATCAGACATACATGAGGGAAAACAAACTGAAGTTTGATCCAGACAAGTTAGGGGTCTCCTGGTAAATCAAAAGACAGAGAACAGGGGTTCAGCCTGTGCTGGGTGGTGTTACACTCCACTAGAAGATGCAGGTTCACAGTTTGGATATACTCCTGAATTCAGCCCTCAGCCCAGATTATGCAGCGGCTGGGGTGTGTGCACAATTTTTTAAAATTATATGAGTTTATTAATATAACATATTGCCTTACATAAAGGTAAAGGTAAAAGTATTCCTGTTGACAAGGTTGTCAAGTCATGTCCAACCGTAGGGGGCAGTGCTCATCTCCATTACTAAGCCAAAAAGTCAGTGTTGTCAGAGACTACTCTGTGATTATTTGGCCAGCATGACTGCACAGAACGCTGTTTACCTTCCCACTGAGAAGTGGTACCTATTTATCTAGTTGCATTTTTACATGTGTATGAACAGCTAGGTTGGCAGAAGCTGGGACTAGTGACAGGAGCTCACCCCATCATGCAGCGCCTGGGCCTCAAACTGCCAACCTGCCAATCTTACAATCAACAGAATCAGTGTCTTAACCATAGTTTTTTGTGGGTTTTTCAGGTTGTGTGGCCATGTTCTAGAAGAGTTTCTCTCTGATGTTTCACCAGCATCTGTGGCTGGCATCTTCAGAGAATGCTGGAATGGAAGAGAGTGGGTATTAACTACTTGAGCCACTGCATCCCTCCATACCAACAAATTATTCACATCCTATCTCTAAACTGTGCTCAAGTATATTTAATCCCTCATATATATATATATATATATATATATATATATATATATATATATATACACACACACACACACACACACACACACACACACACACAATATTTCCTTTGTAGATCATTTTAACTTTTTCTTTTACATTCTCATACCCCTTCCTCAACAAATTCAGTCATTATTTTCCAATTACTAAGCCAAATCTCTTCTTTCAATTGACCAAAATAAACCCTCTTTGGCCCTCCAAATGTTTTGAGTTACAATTCTTGCAACCTCTTACCATCAGATATAGTAGCTGGAATTCCTGAGGCAGATATCTGTAAATGTCATCTGGGTCTGACACTAATTGTAAAATCAAACATTATATACTCTGATATATATTGTTTCCATCTATTACAGTTCCACCTTTCTTTATTCTTCCACCCATATGCAGTCACTGCATATGCTGCTATAATTAATTGTTTAGTTAAATATTTCTCCTCCTTCTGTAATCCTATATTCCTAACATTACTAGTTATACATCTGTTTTAATTGATTTTTTAATAAGAAAAATAGGAAGAATAAGACTCACTTATTACAAAATCTTCACTGGTCATCCTTCTATTTATGGGTACTACTCAAAGTTCTGATTATATCATATCACCTTCTTAAGCACATCTATTGGGAACATGGGAGAGGACTTTCTTGGTGTTTGCTCCCACTCTTTGAAACTGGCCTCCTCCTTGTTCTCCTTCCATTCTATAATAAATAGTTTAGGATACTGTTGGTTTTGCCTGGAAATTCACAGTCTAGGTTTCTGGTTTCATTCTCAGAGAAATATAAAGATGTATCCATAGGAAAGTATAAAAACTCTGTTGACATCCAGGGACTGGTACTTCTTTTCCTCTTTTGCATTTCTCAGCAACATTCCCTGTAATTACCATCTTCATCAAAGCTGCAACAAAGGTCAATTTATTTAAATTGTCCATTTAGACATCATCCCTGGGCAATTCAAAACATTAGTTCCACTCTTAAAACTTGTATTCCACTGACTTACATACAATATTTATAAACCTTTTTTTAATAGGAGAATAAAGTAAGACTTAGGTTAGGGCAGAGATGCTAGCTTTTAGTTTGCTCAGTCTTCTCACCTATAGATTCAGGTAACATGTGCTAACCAGAAATTTGCTGTTGTGTACTGTGTGCCCCTGAGTCAATTTCAACTTAGAACAACCCTATCATAGGGTTTTCTTGGCTACATTTTTTATTCAAAGAAAACTTGCCATTGTCTTCCCCTTTAAGCTGAGACAGTGTGACTTGCCACCCGATGGTCTCCATGGTTGAACAGAGATTCATGCCATAGTCTCCTGGCATCCTAATCCAACACTCAGATTACTAAACCACTAGCTCAATGTACCAAGAATATGTTGCAACATTTTGTTGCATCTTTTGTTAAATAGTGGGAAAGTCTGTGGCTGTGGTAAAGTTTCATTTCCTGCTGCATTCTCCCAGTCTGAGTCAGGTTTGACTCTGGGAACGATGCAGTTTCCTCACTCCAATCAGGTCCCTGCCCATGATAGTGCCCTTAAAATGTCACACATTATTAAGACAAAAGGATGCAGCCTCTAGAAGGCTCCTTAGCACTGCCAAAAGCCAACATGTTGCAACAGTACATCAGTTCTAAGTGCTTTCTTTCTATTATCTGCCTGACTGGGCATCTGCTCGCAAGTCTACAAGAGCCTGGAGTCAGTATATCAGGTTTGAACACAGACCAGAATATAATTCATTTTATTTCAAATGCCATAGCATAGTTCAACAATAGGTACAGTATATCACCTGGTAGTCATTCATTACAATAAAAGAGAGCCAATACACACAGCTCATATTGTTATGACAAGCCCACTTGGAACTTCAGAACTGTTGACTCGCTCAATAAATTCTTAATACTCCATCTCCCTGGTTCATCAGGGCATTACTTTTCCATGGTGGTAGGACTGCAGGCTCCTGTGAGGTGAGAGGCTTTGCTGATGGCAACAGTGCTGCAGGTAGTGTCTCCCATGTTAGGCTTTTGATGAGGAGCCAGACTAAGGGGGGTTGCAAACTGCCAGAAATAGTGCAAATTGAGTCCACTTTTAGGGTTAGGGTTAGTGCTAGGGAATAATGGGAATTGTTTTTTTCCTGAGACATTGAACCTTCTCTGTCAGAGAGCTCTGGTGCCACAATAAAATACAGTTCCCATGATTCCCTAGCCCTAACCCTAACCCTAAAAATGGACTCAATTTGCGCTATTTCTGGCAGTCTGCAACCCCCCTGAGTGAGCCAAACAGATACTGGGCAATGGGGAGTGACACTGACAGAAGATCTCTCAGAGACAACAGCAGCAGCACCATAGCTAATGCTTGTAAGTACTGCACAGAAAGACAGGTTGCTTACCTATAATGATATTTCTTTGAGTGGTCATCTGCAAATTCACACAAATGGGTTATTCCTGTGCCTGTGCAGTAACTTTGAAACTTCTGGAATCACTAGGCAAAATTTTGTTTGCAACTTTTTGGCAGTAGCTCTGCCCACTCTTATAAAACTCCTAGCGTCCCACTCTTTCCCTCAGTTCCATAAAGTAAACTGCATAGTATTGATAGCAAGGATCTTAATCAGTGAGCAGGACACGACTTAGGGAAGGATGGCTGGGAATTCGCAAATGACCACTCGAAGAAATACCATTACAGGTAAGCAACCTGTCCTTCTTTGTGGTCTCTGCAAATCACATAAATGGGTTAGACTGACAAGCTCCGGTCAGTGAAGGAGGGAGTGTCATGACACCAATTGGAAAGTTCAAACAAATTGTAATTTATTAACAACAATAAAAACTTTAAACTTTGAAAGTGCATTTGTCAGTGTCATTTCTTTGGTTTCAAAGGCATATAAAACATACAATGCAGTCAACATTCAGTGAAAACCTGAATGCAACACTGCCCTCCCAAAGGCTGCATCCTGTCTGTCCAGCCTGTAGTGTTTGATGAAAATCAATGGCTGGGACCAGACAACAGCTCCCCAGAGGCAACCCAGTCAAAAAAGCAGAGGATGTAGCTGCTGCCCTAGTTGAGTGTGCTCGCACCTGGGCCAGAAGGGTTTTACTCGACAGTTCATAACACAAGTGGATGGTACTAACCACCCATTTAGGAAAAAAGAGAAGAGAAAAGGGAGGTTTAGGTGTTCAAAATCTGAAATTGTATTATGAAGCTTGTGCTCTCACGTGGGTAAAGGAATGGATAATAGATTATTAGAATTAGAAGGGGGCAATCTAAAGTTCGGTTGACATGGATATTTGCAATATGAAAAAGAAAAAGCAAACAAAAATTTTAACAACCATTGTGTAAGAAAACCTCTGTTACAAATCTGGAAAAAATATAGAAATAAAATATATAGGAAAATGCCAACATGGCCTTCGGTGTTAACTTGGCCCGTAAGGATTGGGGTCAAGAGATCAACAAACAAAGTCCAGTTCAAAATCCAATAGTATCGTCAAAAATGGTCCATTAAGGTCAAAATTTAAAGTACAAGCGATTTCACAGAGTGAAGTTCCTTCTAAGCTGCTAGTACGGCAGACAAAAGAAACTAACAGAAAGAGTGGGATGCTAGGGGGTTTATAAGGGTGGCCGGAGCTACCACCAAAAAGTTGCAAACAAAGTTTTGCCTAATGATTCCAGAAGTTTCTGAAGTTACTGCTCAGGTGCAGGAATAACCCATTTTTGTGATTCACAGAGACCATGAAGAAGAAGTACTCTACCCACCTGCTCTTCTGGTCCCTCTAAGGAAGAAAGTAGTAGCAAGAAATAATAGCAATAGCATTTACATTTCTATACCATTTCATAGTGAACTAAGCACTCTCTAAGCAGTTTACAGTTGCCCCCAATAAGCTGGGTACTCATTTTACCGACCTACAAAAGGATGGCAGGCTGAGTCAACCTGGAGCCCTCTGGGATCAAACTCACAATGTTGTGGCTGCAGTATCAGCATTTAATCACTGCACCACCTGGGCTCCATATAAGAACACTATTCTCTATTTCAGGGGTAGGCAACCTTTCCCCTTTAAGGGCCGAGGGACTTCAGCTCCCAGAAGCCTCAGCCATATTGGCCAATAGTCCTATGTTGGCCAATAGCTCCTGGGATTCTGGGAGCTGAAGTCCCTCAGCCCTTAAAGGGGAAAGGTTGCCTACCCCTGCATCTACTTCTTTTTCCTTTTCTGTTTGGGCAGTTATGTAGATTGTGCCCAAAGAGAGACAGCAGCTGAATGGGCAACCATGACAGCACTGCAAAAGAATTTGACTCAGAAGGATCCACTGTGAGCAACTTATCCAAGGGACCTCACTATCCGGAGATAATACTGCCCCAATATATAATTTCATTTAGTGTTGTGTGTTTTAAAATCTGTTACACATTTTCTTTGTGAGTGAGTATGGAGTATGGAGAATCTTTGGCTCTCCAAAAGTTTTGAGATACAATTCCTGCAACCCCTTACCATCAGCCATAGTAGTTGGAATTCCTGGGACCTGAGGCAGATACCTGTAAATGTTATCTGAGTCTGACACTAATGCCAACAGAGGAGTTAGAACTGTGAACTCACTTTGGAGGAACTGAGTGGGTCCTCATGGCTGGAAAGAGTGGCCTCAGGCCCCAGTGAAAAATTATTGAGGGGTTGGCCAACCAGGTGTTCGCCAGCAGAAAATCACTGTGACAGGTGGGAGCCACTGGTGAGTGAACACAGGCCAGCCAACTGGCCAAGTAAGCAGCTCTGGACCAGGGTGGTGGCTTTGGAGCAAGCTAGAAGAAGGCTCATGGATGATCATGAAGGGAAAGGGTCTGGAGAAGGGGCTCTTCTCTTCTCTTCCCTTCTTCTCTCCCTCTCCGACTTCCTGTAGGACAAGAAGAGGAACTAAGCATTTCTGTTCTCCATCTAGCCAAGGTCAAGAGATCAGCACCCACCTCAACATTAGGAGGAATTTCCTGACAGTGAGAGCTATTCGACAGTGGTACACACTCCCTCAGAGTGTGGTGGAGTCTCCTTCTTTGGAGGTCTTTAAACAGAGCCTGGATGGCCATCTGTCATGTCAGGGATGCTTTGATTTTGAGTTCCTGCATGGCAGGGGGTTAGACTGGATGGCTGTTGTGATCTCTTCCAACTCTATGATTCTATTATTCTATCCTAGCCCACTAGAATTTATCTGAGGGAAAAGGAAGCTGGGTAGAGGAAGACAGTGACAGTAAAAGCTGAGCAGGAAGCAATATGTTGCTCATCATTTAGCTATGGTAGCTGTAAATCTCTCTAAGACAGAGACAGGAATCATGCCACCCTTCCAAAGCAGTAGGGTTTCAGCTTCCAGCATCCCTCACCATTGACCATGTTAGCTAGGGAACTGGAGGTTGCAGTGCAGCAAGGTCCAGAAGGCCACATGATTCTCACCCTTATCTAAGGGAACCAACTTTCTTATCTTGCAGAATGGCTTGTCCAATGGTTTTAAGAAGCTCTCCTAAATCCATTTCTCTCTAGAGAGTTTGACCAATGCCTAACTATTCACCATAGTGACTAGGGCTGATGGCAGTTGTGCTCCAAATCATCTAGAGACTACCAGGTTGGGCAAACTGAAACTGTCACCTAAAAACACTCTCTTTGACTTTTCATTGCACAGGGAAAATTGGAAGTATAAACTGTGATTAACCCATCAAAATTGTGCATTTGTGATTAAATTTTTCACATGACGTCATGCTCAAAGCACAATTATCCCAGGAATATCCCATGATAATCGTGCAATTGCGCTAATGGTTTTCACATGACATAGCAATGAAAAGTGATTAAAGTGCCATTATCCCATGAATAACCAGGTGATAAATAGCAAGAAATCATTTACATGATTTTCCCTTGAATGATTTTTTTTCTGTTTATTGCCTGGTTACTCCTTGGTTATTCCCATAATAATGGCTCTTGTGTGTTAAAATGTTAATCACATTTTAATTGTGTTTTAATCTTGATTGCATGATTTTGACAGGTTAATCACTGTTTAAACTACCATTTTCCCCCTGTGTGATAAACTCCTTACAGTGGTATCCTTTACACACTTACTTGAGCTGAGAACAAGTGCCACTGAACTCAACAGGTTTCACATAGAATTGTATTATTATTTGATTTTTCAATACTTTAGCATTTTCTCCTGCTCCAACCCTCAAATTTTATTTGACCCATTTACCTCTTTATCTTAAGTCCACATATATCAAGTCCATAAATGGACAGTCAAAATCTTTAATCACTGCTATGATGCCTGTCCAGTCTTCAGTTGCTTTAACAACAATTTCCAGTTCTTATTTCCGTTCTGTCTGATACTTTCTGTTTCACTGTTAGAGGGAAGAGATGTAGACTTTTCGCTTGACTACCAATGGAAATTATGAATAAATGGGTATAGAACACAGTGACAATCTAGCTGCAAATGAAAGTATCACAAAGAAAAGAGAAGTAATTCCCCAGTTTTTAAATTGAGGATAATACCTCCTTGGAGTATTGCTGTTCCCCATATTTCTAAAGCAGCAGGAAGATGTCATGTGACAACCTAAAAACCTGTTCTTGTCCTGTTTTCCATATGCCTTGCAGCAAATCACTGAAATGTCAGAAGAGTCACTTGCAGATACATTCATCAAAACAAAGAGGGCCATATCCCAAGTTGATACATTTTTTGTGTCACTTCACTGAAATTAGCTGAAAGATGCTGATTCATAGCCGCTCATGGAAATATGCTCTGCCATGTTAGATGATGGAAAATAAATCCTATCAGAACCATAGAAAATTACTGTGCCGAGAAAATGCTGCAAAAGCTTTCTACAATATGGCACCATCTAGCTCACATAGCCCTGACTGATACTGCAAAAAAGTGTGCAAAGTGCAACCCAAAAGCTGCATTTTTACTTGTCCACAAGACCCACAGAAGCTCTTAAAGCCTCCAGAACCACCCCCCAATTTTAATTTTTTAAAACCTGATTTTGGGTGATATTTTGCCCCCAAACCATCTCAAATCTTCCAAGGCAACTGTTTGCTCTCCCAACCCCTCCCTTGCCCCAAACATTCCCAAAACCGACCCCCACAAAAGAAAACAAATGGTAAAAAAATCAGCCAAAACAGTGGTTGGATGTGACATCACATCATTTTGAGCATGCTGAAGTGTGCTGCTGCAGCCTACCAAGTAGGAAAGAAAAATGGTCCCTGCCCTGTTGGCAGTTGCCTAGCCCTGTAGTAGTCCAATATATTTAAAGGGGCATATTAGAGAAGGCTATGCTACTTCCTTGGGTAGAAACATCCCTGCATTCATTTGTTATAGTGATGTACACTTAACAGTTCTGCAATAAGATAGAGAAACCACTTTCAAACAGGCAGACAACTAGAATATTTCCACACTGCATAATTATAGCAATCTTAATTGTCATGGGGCCCTTCCACACTGCACAATTATAGCACTATGATTTCATTTCCTCTGTCACAGTTCCATCCTATAAAATCCTGGAATCTGCTATGGCTCCACCTGACAGAATCCTGCATTTTGTAATTTACTACGGTGCTCAACTAGAGATCTCTGCTTGACTCTTCTGAAATATAGCACTAAAGCTTTATAGCAGAAAATCCTGAGTCCCTCGCCAAACTGAACATCCCAAACTAGACTGCTATACCTATGTAGTATTTATATTACACTGTATCTGTACATGTGATCTGTACATGTATAAGGTCTTCCTATCACCAGACATATTTTCTCAACTTAGCACTTTGGTTGTGCGTCTTCAGCATCACCTTTCCTTCACTCCTCAAACTCCTCAAAAACTTCACTCCTCAAACTGTCTTTCGTATGAATAACTGTGTTGGTAAATGGCTAAAGAGGAGAACTATTGGCTCTATACAGCTTGAGATGAGAACACCACCTGGTGGCTAGATGACATCATATCTGGCATAATAATATTTCTACTTTTGTTATACAATTTTATACAGTTTCAATAAACTTTATGTACTACATATGCTGTAGGGCTTCCCCCCCTCTTGTTTGCAAATCAGTGTCCTCTCTTGTCCATATTTTGGAGGGATATGTTTCTTCAGTTTCTTGCAACATGTATGTGGTTATCCCACAGCCAATTCAGTGTTCTCTGCCTCATCCCAGAGCTGATTTGGGGCAATAAAACTGAGACCTATGAAAATGTTTTTACCATGTAGTATAGAATTCTAAAAATGAGAGTACAAACACACCTTCCCCTTTTTGCTGAGCTTCCTTAGCCCCAGTTCCATACCTTTGGTTAAAAGCCCTTGAAAACTACATGATTACAACACTATGTTACCACTTTATCTGCCATTAACAACATCCTATGGAATCCTTGACTCTGTAATTTAATGTGGGGTGTTTATAATTCTTAGCCAGGGAACTCTTGAGCCTTACTGAAATATAACCCCAAGGAATCTTTAAGAAACAGCCATGACAGTTAAAGTGGAATTATAGCACCATAACTGAGAACCGTGAAAGAGCCCAATGACAAAAAGAAAAAAAAAGGAAAAAAAATCTGTCCTTGCACCACCTCAAGCACTGTGAAAAATAATACTACTTTCATGGGCATATACATTGCTTTTCTTAGATTTCATTTAATAAAAATTTTGGTTTAGCATCTGGCATCACTTTTAGCAAAGAAAATGAGGTGATGGGTTTCTAATCCTTCTGATACTTTCCCTTGTCTCATGATTTATTGACTCATTGTTCTTCGCCTCTAAATTAATTGTGGATGATTCAGCTGCTGCTCAACATGTTTTCATCCCCACCAATTTCAATGAAAGCCATGTAAGCACATACTTAATGTTCCTGCTGAAATCGGTGGGACTTTAAATGAGCAATCCTACAGCCCACTTACTCTGTGGGAAGAAATATATCACCACTGGGCTGGCACGAGAGCCATCAAATTGGCCACCACCTACTTAACAATCCAGGACTGGAAAAAGAAAATACACCATAGTTTTTTGTGGATTTTTCAGGCTGTGTGGCCATGTTCTAGAAGAGTTTCTTTCTGACGTAGATGCCTACGACTTCACAAAATACACCACTTTGAAAAAAACATACCATGGAGCAAAAACAAGAGCTTAAAAAGTTGCCTGTTAAAAGTAACTCTTTGCATAACCTGGAAAGTCCCCAACAGACTAACATTACTGTTAACTTCATCAGAAAAATTCTTTATGTTACTCACTGCTTTATCATTCCTTTTTTGTTATGGGGTAGAGATTAATCTACAATAGTAAGGGGGGACTCTAAATACCTCCTAATTATTTTTGCCCTGCCAAACATAGCAAGAAAAACAATGCATGGTGAATCGTTAAGTTATTTTCCAAAAGGGGCATTGACATCATCATCATCATCATCATCATCATCATCACAAAAAAGTAACATGTTTACAGGCAGCATCACCATAGTATTTATAGCCTGTTATGTCCAAGCTCTGAGCAAATTAGCAATCACAGAGCTCTGGTGGCACTAAGCATAAACTATTGCAGCAGAGATCTGCCATGCCACCCAGATACTGAGGGAGCCAATTCATTGATTGCTCTAGGGCAGGGGTAGGCAAACTTTCCCCTTTAAGGGCCGAGGGACTTCAGCTCCCAGAATCCCAGGAGCTATTGGCCAACATGGGACTATTGGCCAACATGGCTGAGGCTTCTGGGAGCTGAAGTCCCTAGGCCCTTAAAGGGGAAAGGTTGCCTACCCCTGCTCTAGGGACAGACAGACTGTGTACTGTGACAGATGAAAGCTACTATGTTAAGGAAGTGGTGAATATGTTTCAGGTTTTAGTCTAAAATCTAAAGGAGCTATCCATGGTGCTAAATCTATTTTGGAGCATCTGGACAGCTCCTTTAAAGCAGATGGGTATGCTCTGGAGCCTAGAGAGCAGACTGAAGCAATCTTTAGCTCCTCTGGAGTTTTGGAGGGCCACAGTGCACCATTACAGCTCCCATTTGTGGTAAATAGAAGCAATGTCACAGTGATATCAGTTGCCTTTGAGGGGAAAATCTTGCTGTTTATAGGTTTATAGAAGAATCCACCCCAACAGCATTATAGAGCTGTCTGAAGCTATATGCAGTTTTTTTTTCAGCTGAAAAATTCAGAGTGTTATCATATACAATTTTAATAAAATTTCCTATATAAACCCCTAGATTTGTAGACTCCATGTGCCATCTTAGAGTGCATCTTGGCTTCATGTCAGTTTGCACTCTGATCATAGCTCCCTCAGCCATCCCTTCCACCATCTCGGTGGCCATGCATCATCATCATCATCATCATCCACGTCCACAACGGATCTCGGAGAGGCCTTCAGAAGTGAGTATCTCCCGTAGTCTGGCCCATCTCAATCTATTCCTGCTTTCACTCCTTAGTTTCTAGTGTGCTGTGTGTGTGTGTGTGTGTGTGTGTGTGTGTCATATTTGTATGTGTGTAGTTTTCCCTTTAATAAATATTTAGACCTTAATTGAAGAAGCCTGTCTCAGAGTCATTCATAGTGGGATCCCTTAGTCCTCCGATATATACTATGGTACTCTGGTCTTGTGGGCTGTTATTAAGACCCCACTCTTGCATATTTTGAGCTACCGTAATTATAAATTCCCCTAATTAAATCCTTCCTAACAGGAGGAGTTAAATTATTGCAGTATTTGGAGGAATCTGCAAGGTCCTAAGCACCACATTACAAGGAAGCCTTTTTCTATATGTATACTATGCTACAGGACTTACCTTTGGTGCATCTATGGCTGAGCATGAAAACTCTTACTCAGCTGTGATAAAGTAAACTTAATAATCTTGACTTTTAAAGTGACATATCTGAAGGAATTCCAAGTGAGCAATTTCTTGGCTTATTAGACTTTATTTGTTCAAAGCTTTATAGTAGGATGATTTGCACAATATACATTTACTTCCTAATCACTGTTGAGTTTATGTAGCTGTTTTGCATGTGAAAAATATAGATTTGTCTTTATTTCCTCCTCCTCCTCTTCCTCCTCCTCCTTCTTGGAAGTCTCACAACATACTTTCTCATCACAATGGATTAACTGGGAGTTTTTTCCCCCTGAGAAACCTCCTATATAGTGACTAATGCATAAGCCCTTCACCTAACACACTAACACACACACACACAGAGAGAGAGAGAGAGATGGTATTTTACCTTTGCCATTTCCCCAGAGAAAATTATGTTGCTATATATTTGCATTGTACAAGGCTTTGTTTTCCCACAGCTGCAAGCCTAAAGACCCTTTCATACATGCTTGAATCATATGATAGAGGAGAAAACCTAGTCTGATGGGACAACACAGTTTCACATGAGGCAAAAGAATGGAAGGAGGCAGTTTCAAATCCAGGATGTAACTGCAGCTCAAGCTGGAAACTTTTACAATTTAGACCACAGTACCCAGAATCCACTAGTCAGCTTGACCAGAGTCTTGGATTCTGGGACTTATATTTCCAGCAAGCAACATTTCCAAGCTCAACTTGTGGATCAACTCATCTTATTAATCCAGATTGGGAATTAAGATGAATATCTGGATCCAAGTCTGGGGCAGAACACAGTGGTACAAAATACAGTTGCTGCCTGATGTTCTGCCAGCAATGCACTCAGCAAACCGACCTCCCTTCTTATCCCTTGTTGACAAGATTAATATCAGGCATTTTGTCTGAAATGGAACTTCAATTCAGGCCCATTTATCCTCTTTCCCATTAGCAAGACATTCTGTGAGCTCTTTATCAAGAGCTGGCAGATGGGTGCTGTATTTATCATGGTGGCTCAGAAGCTCATTCAACTCTGGGGAAACAGCAGAGCCTTGACAGAGACAGACACATAGGGAAAGAAAGTTCCTACTCCTGGAGAAACAGCAAAACACCCATCCCTGCCAGGATTTCAGCCAATTTAGCCAGCAGCTGGCTATTTGATTCTGGGAGCTATAGTCCAGTGGTCCCCAACCTTTTTATTGCTGTGGACCGGTCAATGATATTTTTTCCGCAGCCCACTGGGGGGGGTTGCGGCATCGCATTCACTAAAGCCGCGCACAGAAGCCCCGCCCCCACGCTGATCAGCTGGGCCGGGGCATATCGGCAGACGCAGGAGTCCCGTCCTTGTGCTTATTATCGGGACTCACAGGACTCGCAAAAGTCGCAGGACCTGCCGCCGCCACTGCACAAAAGACGCAGTAGCAGGGCGGCCCGGTACCATTTGTTCTGCGGACCGGTACCGGGCCGCAGACCGGGGGTTGGGGACCACTGCTATAGTCGAGCAAGCATCTTTTCCAAGTGCTGGTGCATATGTGTATGATCAATAGTACAAACTGTGCCCCCACATCCTTGGAAGTGAATGGAGGGGAGCAAGACTCTGCATGCAGCAACCAAAGAAGACAGAATAGATGGTTGCCTTTCTTCACACTGCTAGTGTGTCTGTGGTCACATTATAATTCTGTCTTCAAAGCTACTGACAAATAGCATGCCCTCTATCTCTCTCCATTCAGTCCTAGACAGCTTCAGTTTCCTGAGCATTGCTCTAGGGAGCTTCTGATGTTTCAATAGTACCCTTATTTTAAAAAAACAGCTATATTTCTCCCCTTTGAATAGAGTGATACTGTTCATGGCAGGTGAGCCTGAAGCACAACACAGACATCACAGATCACATACCTACTGAAATTGTAAATATTATATATCTCAATGTCTCGTTTTGGACTTGTGATTCAGTAGTTTTAGAGTGATACTAAAAACTATAAGCCAACACTTCCTCTCTGCCAGTGCCCTGGCATTAAGAGCATTATCATAAAGACACTAGATGATCTCTTTCTCTCTCTCTCTCTCTCTCTCACACACACACACACACACACACTTTCCTCTCATAAGCATACATCTGTATACAGCTGATTAGTGGTCTGAATGCACAGCTGGCTTTTCTTCTGACTCACTGAAACAGAGCAGGGGAGATTATGAATGCTCTTCATGAGAAGGAGAGTATAGAGCAACTGCTGTTTTATCACTGCCTACCTGGGAAGGGTAATAAAACAGGAGAGCAATTGCTAGAAGCAGAAGTTGCTTTGGATGCACATGAGTAGACTACTCCTGCAGAGGAGGTTCTGTTAAAAAGCAGATACTATCAGGAGAGATATGTTGTCAAGTCATTTCCAACTTATGTTGACCCTAAAGTGAAGTTTTCTTGGCAAGAGTTGTTCAGAAGGGGTTTGCTTTTGTTTTCCTCTGAGGCTGAGAGAATGTGACTTGCCCAAGATCATCCAGTGGGTTTCCATGGCTGAGTGGGAATTCAAAACCTGGTCTCTAGAGTTGTAGTCCAATGCACACACCACTCTAGAGTTGTAGTCCAATGCACACACCACCAATGCACACACCACTGGCTCTACTAGGAAAGAGCTAGGCGAACACTTACTTTCTTACTCTTTCTTATATGAACACAGAAAGATTACTCTTTCTTACACATACACATGGAAATGGTGCAGTGAGGGACTTTGGCTCTTCTGTATGGTAGATGGAAAGGAAATGCAGTTATATTAGTCTTGAAAAAGAGAGGCATTCTGAATCATGCAGCCACTTTTGTGAGTGGTCGGGGTGCGATTCTAAACATAATAAGCTGCAATTCAGGGTTATATTTATTGTGCCTAAAGGGGCTGGGATTTGGGGTACTACTGTTATTTGGCAGTTTCTTTCAAACTATTCATTGTGCACAGAAGCTAACTCTAGTCTCTGATCCACATCTCTTCTTGACAGTAAGGACGTTATCACACGTGGGCCAGTTTCGTTGTTAAAGAGATAATAAAGTGGAAATAAAGCATCCCGAAAAGAAAGCAAAAATAGAGCTTCATTGCGCAAAAACTTTTCACATGTAATTACAGTAATAACGGAATTAAGTTAAAAGCGGGGAAAAAGGCGTTTTTAACTTTCATACACAAGTGAAAAGAACCCGTACAT
>CM034706.1:204923940-204936462 GCA_020142125.1 Phrynosoma platyrhinos | reverse complement strand
CACTGGCATCCAAGTCAGCTCTTATCTGAGAGATTTTATCTGCAAAGTTGTTGTTAAACGCGTCACAGCAGGCAGCTGTCAGGTTAAGTAAAGGGTTCTGCACAGGTGGAACCTGTGTCCATTCCCTTACCACTCTAAACAGCTCTGCTGGACGGGACTCTGCAGACGCAATACATGAAGGGACGAAGGATTTCTGTGCTGCACCTATTGCCTCTCGATAGGAACAAAGAAAGTTTCTATGACGAGTCTTGTTGGGTAAGAATCGAGTTTTCCGCCATATGCACTTTAGTAGTTGTCCTGCCCACTTCATCTTCCTAAGCTCTTCCGTATACCATGGCTTACGGTTAGAAGTGGGTAGGACACTTGGGAGTGATTGTGTCGACAGCCTTGGCAAAATCGGTGTTCCAAATATTAAACAAAGCTTCAACAGAATCACCGGTGTTACCAACCATTAAACCCTCTAAGGCTTTCTGGAATCCAACTGGTTCCATTAGCCTTCGAGGGCGGACCATTCTAATGGGTCCACCACCCCTGGCGGGGCAGACAGTGGTTCTTAGTTCAGCCTTAACCAGGAAATGGACTCCTTGTGTTTTGTGGAAAGTGTTTTAAAGTTACAGAGGAAGAATTTTGACTAGAATGTTTTCACATTTCAGTTCTATGACCTTTGATTATTGTATTCTGACTAATGCATGTGTACTTCCTGACTACCCTGTGAAATTACTGCTGTAAGAAGAATTAGAGTACTCTTATGTCTTCCTTCTGGGATTTCCCTGTTGTGTTTATGAATGGGAATGAGTTCTTCTGAGTAGTTATTCAATGCTTTTGCACAGCATCCAAGAAATTGTTTGCCAGTGCCTGCTGTGGCTTTGGCTCCATTTTTCATCTGCTGCTTGCAATCATTTTTAAAAAATGGCTTTCTGGTTTCCAGTTGATTTTTCTGTAGAAGATAATTAGAAACCATAGATACCCCTCACAATATGGTGTAAAAATGGCTGCTTGGCTTCTCACAAGTTGGATGATAGTCATAAACAGAACAATGAAACATTGCTGCTTCACTTGTGATACTGTGGGCATATGTTAGGACATATGGAAGAGACAATGTGTCTATTCAATTGCCCCAGTCACCTTCTTTATGTGACAGCAATTGGTCTGAAGTCAATAGTCTTCACTATCTGTGGAGGCTCCTCATATGATTAGAACCCTCGAGGTATTGGGGTGTAGCTCTTTTTAATTTTCAACCAGAAGGCTGGAAAATTTGTCTGGATGTTTCCCTTTAGGCTTGACTCCTGCTTGTCCTGTTATTGGACATGTTTCAGTCTGTGCAACCTAAGGATGTGGACAGGATCCTTGGAGAGGTAACAGCCACCACATGCATACTGGATATGTGCCCTTCCTGGCTCTTAAGCTAAAGGGGGACTAATTGAGTGGTGCATTCCTTACTGCAGCAAGGCAAGTGGGGTTCCTCAGGTACTGGTGTTGTCTCCCATGCGGTTTAAAATCTACATGAAACTGCTGGGAGAGGACATCTGAGTTTTGGGGATTGGTGTCTCCACTCTGCAAATGACACCAGCTCGCTTGCTCTCTTTCCCACCTAACTCCAAGGAAGCTGTATCTATACTAAACTAGTGTCTTTTCTCAGCAATGGAATGGATGAGGATGAACAAACTGAAACTTAATCCAAACAAGACAGAGGTGCTCCTAGGCAGCTCAAAAGCATACCAGGGAATAGGGATCTATCCTGTGCTGGATTCCACTGAAATCTTAGGCTCACAGTTTGAGGGTACTCCTGGACTTAAGACGTGAACTTGGATGCCCAGATTTTGGCAGTGGCCAGGAATGTTTTTGGATAGTTAAGCATTTTTGAACAAGTAAAACCTTATTAAGGCAGCCCTAAAACTGATTTTTAAACTACCGTATATACTCGTGTACAAGTCAACCTCATGTATAAGTTGAGGTAAGCTTTTAGGGCCAAAATAATGGAGTTTGATATGGCCTATGGAGAAGTCAAGGGTGGAATTTAGGAGACAGGTTTTAAGATCAGCTTGAAAGTGGAAGTGGAGGGGAAGAAAGAGAAGCTTGGTTTTCAAAGGAAATGCATGGAGGAGGAGGAGGAAAAGCAAAAGTTTGGAGATTGGCTTAAAAGTGGAGGGGAAATGGTGAAATACAAGTGAAGCAGCAATGTTTCCTTGTTCTGTCTGTTTCTGAGGAGGAAAGGATTGGAGATCAGCTTGAAAGTGGAGGGGAGATGGTGAAATGCAAGGAGAAAAGGTTTGGGCGTTGGCTTGAAAGTCGAGGGAAAATGGAGAAATGCAAAGAGGAGGAGGAGGAGGAGGAAAGATTTGGGGATAGCATTGAGAAAGGAATGTACACATACACATTCACACTCGTGCCTCACAGCTCTTTCAGAAGTTACTGCCTAGGCACAGAGAATGGGACATCAGGGCTGCTTTTTAAAGGAGCTTTATGAGCAATATCACTGTTTGTTGTTGTTCTTAACCAGGGGTAGGCAACCTTTCCCCTTTAAGGGCCAAGGGACTTCAGCTCCCAGAATCCCAGGAGCTATTGGCCAACATGGGATTATTGGCCAACATGGCAGAGGCTTCTGGGAGCTGAAGTCCCTCGGCCCTTAAAGGGGAAAGGTTGCCTACCTCTGTTCTTAACTGTCCTCCAGTTGACTGTATTGACCCGTATATAAGTCAACCCCAGATTTTAGGGTCAATTTTTGGGCATAAATTTCTTGACTTATAGTTGAGTATATACGGTATATGGTTGAATAGTGTTGATAGTGGTGTAATGTGTTTTTATCCTGTTTGTTTTAAATTATGTTCTAAGTGTTTTTAAACTGTTTTTAACAATCTGTTTTAATAGTATTATTGTTTAATTGTTTTTTAGAAAAAAAAACTTTTGTAAAGTACATTTTAGAGAGCCAGCAAGATGTAGCTGTTTGAATCATAGAATCATAGAGTTGGAAGTGACCACAAAGGCCATCCAGTTCAAATCCCTGCTCAGCCATGGATACCCACTGGGTGACCTTGGCCAAATCACATTCTCTCAGCCCCAGAGGAAAGCAAAGGAAAATCCCATCTGAACAAAACTTGCCAAGAAAACCATGACAGGTTCACCTCGGGATCACTCTAAATTAGAAATGACTTGAAGGCACACAACAATACCAATGTACATTTTAGCCAACTTGTTTACAATTTTGAAAGCTGCCTTAGGTCCTTTGGTAGAAGAAAGGCAGGCTATAAATTGAATGAATGAATGACTAAATAAATGCAGCTGTTAAAACCTTTCCCTATCCCCAAACAAAATGATATAACCCTACAAGCCACGTTTTCAATCCCAGTTGTTTTGTTTGAAGAGGGGGAAAACGTACATGGCAAGAGACTGAAATCTAGGGAAATCATTTACAACTATTCAGGTAACAATGCTACAGAATGCCTACATTTTATATCTAGGTCTATGTGGATTTTGTAACAAAATGTTGTTGGGGACTAACATATCCTGTCCTGGTACATGAACATATAGCAGAAGAGGACTGTACAGGACTTAAGTGTTTAAACACAGGAATAGAGACTGCAAAAGCTAATTAGTAAATAAGCAGCCTACAAGAACACTGGAGAAGATCTGCTAGCTAGTCAAGAATTTACTGGGAGTCATGCACTTTCTGCATCAGAGACAGGAGAAGAAGGTGGGAACACAATGTCTTCCATAACAGGGATCTCTTCTGGCTCAAGAGGGGGTGAAAGCATAACCTCACCAGGCTGTTCTGCCACACTGGCAGGAGGTGGAATCACAACTTCTTCAATGCCTGCAGGATGCTCTGGACTAGAAGATGACAGCACAGGGGATTCTTGTACCTGAGAACCCAGAATAACACTGCCTGTAGTAGCAGGAGAATACACAGCTGCTTCCTTGGCAGGAGGTGAAAATACAGCTGCTTCATTGGCAGGAGGTGAGTACATTGCTGCTTCATTGGCAGGAGGTGAGAACACTGCTGCTTCATTGGCAGGAGGTGAGAACATCGCTGCTTCAGTGGCAGGAGGTGAGAACATCGCTGCTTCAGTGGCAGGAGGTGAGAACATGGCTGCTTCATTGGCAGGAGCTGAAAACACAGGAACTTCATTGTCAAGATCTTCCAGACTGGAAGGCAACGTGGGACTGTCATGTTCTTGGGTGTCTAGAAGGACTGTATCTTCAGCAGGGGCTGCATCATCTTCCTCCTGCTCGATCTGTTCATCACTTGTGGTAGAAATACTTTGTTTCTGCCATCGACGGCGAAAGCAATAGCAAAAACTGCAGAAAGTGATACATAACCTCTTAGAACAATAAAGCATATGGACCATATCTGACATAGCTCCTTGAGCTGTTCTGAGCAAAATTTGGGCAGGAACACAGCTTAGGAATGCAGGGAGTAGGAACATCACACTGCCCTTCTTGGGTTCTGGGGGGGGGGCCCTCTACATAAATTCCTTTCAAGTAGTATTGGGAGTGAATGGACTAATCTGATGGGGCAAATTTCACCAGAAGGACAAAGATTATACATCTCTGTAGTAGATATCCTCTCCTTTGGCTTACTGACTCAATATTTGCTTTATAATTACTTCATTCAATTCTTACCTCTTCAAAACCTCTCATGACTCTTCAGTGGATTAATCAATCTATAAATCTCTTTCACCTATCATATTTTAAAGGAGTGAGATTATATAGGTAAGGAAAATACCCCAGAACTTACAGCACAATGAAGCAGAGACAAACAATTGGCGGTAAGGAAAAGGCCACTATCAGAATAGGAAACCGGCGGGATGGAGAGACTGTGTAAAGAGACATGAGTCAATCAAGAGCACTGGCTAGTCATATTATCAGTCACAGCATCCAGAGCCAAACCACCCATCTAGTAATAGTGCTTACTATTTTAAGGAACATATAGTTAAATGGGAGACAGGCTCATGTATCCAGACAATATACATAAAGACTGTTAGCAGTAAACCCCACTCCCGCTCATGCTCACAAGTGTTCACCTAATGATCTTGATCACAAGATTGGGATTTAAGGATGTTAGTTCATAGCTACCTTTCATTAATCCATTATACCAGGGGTAGGCAACCTTTCCCCTTTAAGGGCCGAGGGACTTCAGCTCCCAGAATCCCAGGAGCTATTGGCCAACATGAGACTATTGGCCAACATGGCTGAGGCTTCTGGGATGCCTACCCCTGCATTATACCCTATAACCTTTCTCAGAAACCAATGAAATGCTAGGTCTCACTTCTTCCTCAAGTCTCTGCCACAAATAGAAAAAGATAATGAGTTGCTCAAATACAACTTTAAATGCATGTTAGCATTTAACATACAATTACTTAAAATATAAATAGCACCAGTTTGTGGAGCTGATGATGATTATATCTGGAGAAAAAATGATGGGGAAGGGACATTTCTCTATTAAAGTCTAAAGAAAAACCACTCCTCCAAAGTCTGTATTTGTGCTAGGTGGAAATCATCCAGTGGAGCAACATAGGAAAAAAAGCATTAAATCTGTCCTCCCAGCTGACTGTGAACCTCAAAATTATCTCATTATTTTATGGATCATCAAGTCTAACCTCCAAAATTTGGCAGTCCAAGAATTCCTATGAAAAATTCTGGAGATGAGTCTCCAGATGAGGATAAAATCCTGTGCCTTGTGATAATGTTCCAGTCTAATACATACCTCTCAGACTGATGCAGTCCCCAGCTCTGCTGGCACCAGGAAGTGAAGTAAGCCAGTTGTGCTGGCACAGAAAACAGGAGGATGCTCCATAGTGCGGGCTGTAGGTCCCAATTGGACAAAGAACACAGTTGTCAACTGTGGCCTCGCTGTACGTCCCAGGGGGACACAATGCTGTCAAGCACAATAGCAGATACAAGCAAAGAGAGGATGGTAAAGTGAAAATAGAAAAGCATGAGTTTTTGAAAGACAGTTTCATTCCAAAATCAAGCCAAGTGCGGGGGGATTCAAGTTGGCTATCTACAGAATAGGCCCATTCTTCTTTCCAGCACTAGGTTATATGCTGCAAGATGCTCAATGACTGGACTGGATCCGACTGCATGAAATCTGGTACAGGACTGTAACATAGACTATATTAGCAGAGTAACAGAAAAAGCTCTAGGGGAAAGATAATGTAAAAGGAGCAAGCGCTGTTGAGTATGTACTTTATAGGCTACATATCCTGGTTTTGCATCAACTACACTGCCTTTCAATTTGTTTTCAAGGTCAACTGAAGGCATTGGTTTGACATACAAAGAGGAAAATGGCTTGGGGCCAAGATATCTAAAAGACTGCCTCCTCCCAAATGAGACTGCCTGAATTTTGATATCCTCAGGAGAGGCTCTGCTGTGTGTCTCACCACTCCAGGGGCTAGGTTGGCAAGTCCACATGAAAGGGCTTTCTCTGTTGTGCCACTTTAGCTTGGGATCTTCTTTTGAAGCTTCCAGTGGACAGCCAACCCTGTATTATTTCACATGGCCATTGGTCCTTAAAACCAGGGTGACTACTTTGGCAGTTTTCATTCTGTGTGTTTTCCTCCACTATTTTTGAAAGACATTGTTTTAGTTTGCTTTTAAATAATATATGTATTTGTTTATATTTAAGGTTTCCATTAGTGGTGTATCTCTTGGCAGGCTGAAGCAACAAATAAATTATTTAAATAAATAAAATAACCACAAGGGTTATTTTAAATAAATAAATAAAATAACCACAAGGTAAGCTTTTTCCAAGGAAGGTAAATAGAAACCACAGTTTGTAGAACCAAAGGCAGTGTCTGAGGAGGGATGAGGCAGCATCTCATAGATCACCTGCTCCACTCACTACAGCAGTCGGGACAGTGTGCCTCTAGCTCCTGGGTCTGTCCATAACCGCTCTGGCATTCTCCACCCTCCAGGAAGTTGAAAAAGGTGTTGATAAAGGAGGCCTGGGAAGCAAGTGACTCTTCCAGGGGGAAGTGTTTGTTCTCTTCAAGGAATTCAGTCATGGCTTCCTTTGCCTGTAGTAGTCAGAGAAGGAAAGGAGGAAAATGAGAAATCCAGGGACCAAACAGGATAGTATGTGCATTATCATGGTAGTGCATGTGTATATCTAAAAAAGAATGAAAACAAGCACTGTGAATACACAGGATGATAATGATTTAAAGACAATATTTAGTTGCATAAAAAGGAATTCCATAAAAGCAAATGCATAAAGTGCAGCAATTCCATAAATGCTTTGCACAGAAGCACTTTTCCTCTTTCTCAATAAATTTGTTAAATGAGCATGGAATTCTTAGGTCTTGCCCTATAGTAAATGGTCCCACTATCTTAGGATAGCTGCTGCTAAGTGCCAATTTGTGGGTTCAAGATGCACAAAAACTGGCAGACACCGGGGGCATATCCATACTACAGAAATAAAAGATTGACATCACTTTAACTACCATGACTCTATGCTACAGAATCCTGGGATTTGCAGTTTGGTGAGGCACCAGACCAGGCTGAATACTTCACCAAACTACAAAATCCCAGGTTTCCACAGAATGGAACCATGACAGTTAAAGTGAAATCAAAGTGCTTTGTTTCTGCACTGTGGAAGAGCTGTGGATTGGTACCAAAACATGTGAGAAAAGTAGGAGAGCAGATATGCTCTCCTTGCTCTGAAAAATACAACTATTGCATGGGAAGTAAATGCAACATATTCACATGGTGGTTTCCGGTGTGGTTGATCCAGCAAATAAAATACTTTTGCACTGAGAACAGTAGTTCCACCGCAAACATTTGGAGCAAACATACATAAATACAAAACTGTGTCAAGCCATTTCCTAGTAGAGTAGAGATGAGCTCTGGTGACATACCTTCTGAAGACTGGAATGTATAGCTGAGTGATAACACTGTAACGCCAACTCATGAATCTTGGGGTAGCAGGATGCATCCCAGCCCGCCTTGAAGGGAGACACTGGAAAACAAAGGAAATATATTACTGTCCTCAAGTTGTCCTAACCAGGGGATCAATTCTTTTACCAGAGCACACAGAGTTCAAATTCCAAGCATCATTCCAGAATACTAATAGAGCAAAATATGTTTGTCAGCTTGTTATTCACTAGATTTACATTGCAACAAGTAACATGATAATTCAGTTCAGTACACTTCTCCTGTTCTTTTCATAATACATTTCCAATACTGGCCTTGCTACTGAACAAATGGCCTTCCCACTACTCCAAGGGAATATCCTTGAATCCAAAACCTGCCATTCTGGAGCATTTAACAAAGGTCCCAAACACACTGCAGAAATATTCCAGTTTGAGACTGCTTTAACTGTCCTGGCTCAATGCTAGGGGAATTCTGGGAACTGTATAGTTTTGTGAGACATTTAGCCTTCTCTGTCAGAGAGCTCTGGTGCCACAATAAACTACAATTCCCAGGATTCCCTAGTACTGAGCTAAGACAGTTAAAGTGGTCTCAAACTGGATTATTTCTGCAGTATGTTTTGGACCAAAGACACAGTTTTAGACAACAATTACCTCTGCTTTCACTAGGCAGCCTAGCTGGTAAATCTCATCAGAACATTTCACTGTAAATCTGCAGAACATTTCACTGCTCTAAGTTTCATTTCCACCCCACATTTTCAATGAACCCAATCACCCTGTGCCATTATTTTCAAACTCATATATTTCTTGGTTCTGACCTTTTAGCTCTACCTGGAGGTTGAATTCATCCATAGGTTTATCTACAGTTGGGAAGCAAGTGGTTTCCCCAATTAGGATATCAGAGTGGAAGTCAGACACCACTTCAGTCAGACGCTCATGCAGAGTCCTCAAAAATGCACGAGTCAATTCCTCATCACAGGAGCTGCTCTGAAAAACCAGGAGGACCTGAAGCTCTCCACGTATGTGATAGCCTAGGGGAAAGAGAAAAAGTAATTTGCCTAACAAGAATTAAGACCGTAGAATCATAGAGCTGGAAGAGACAAGGGTCATCTAGTCCAACCCCCTGCCATGTAGGAGTACAAAAAACACTCCTGACAGATGGCCATCCAGCCTCTGTTTAAAAACCTCTAAAGAAAGAGACTTCACTAGACTTTGAGGCAGTTTATTCCACTGTTGAAAAGCTCTTACTGTCAAGATGTTCTTCCTGATATTTAGGTGGAATCTCTTTTCCTCTACTTTGAATCACTGTTCTGTGTCTTATTCTCTGGAACAGCAGTAAACAAGCTTGCTCCATTCTCAATATGACATGCCTTCAAATATTTAAACATGGAACACTATGGAAGTCACATCCTATCTACTGTGAAGAAAGGAGCCAGAAATTACAAAGACCTAAAATCACCTTCTCCTGGAAGCCAGAGAATGAAGAGACAAGGAGTTGGCTGGAGGTTACTAGGGGGCTAAGCAGACGGGCGGCCATGGGCTGACCTGGGAAGCTGCGCTGCAGAACCGAGGCATCCTCATGCCTCGATCCTGCAGCGCAGCTTTGCCACTCCTGAAAGGAGCGCTAAATTAGTGCTGAGGTCCTCCTTGGAGCGCCGGCCGTGCGGAGGGCCGGCTGCTCCGAGGACGACCTTGGGAAGGGGTTGGGGCGCCGAGCGTGCGGCTGCCCCTCCTCTTCCCTGCCCCCAAGACGGCCCAATAAGCCGTCTGCTTAGGGGGTAGCTCTTTCAAATGTTTTGTTTGTTCCCAAAGGCCCTGATAGCAAAGACACTTGGGAGAAGTGACCAAGGAAACTACCTGGGAGCAAGCAAGGCATTTCAAAAAGACGTGGCAGCTGTGCACACTCCTCTTCTTTTGGTGGTGATTAGGGTTTGCTAGAGCTGTTGCTGCTGCTGCTAAAGCAGTTGCTATAAGAAGCCTTTGTGGCACAGTGGTTAAATGGTGGTACTGCAGCCATTCACAGCCACAAGGTTGTGAGTTCGATCTTGCAGGGCTCCAGGATCAACTCATTTTTGCATCGCTCCATAGGTTCCTAAAATGAGTATCCAGCTTGTCAGGGCAATCAGCTTACACATTGTAAACTGCTTAGGGAGTGCTTAAGTGCACTGATAAGCAGTATAGAAATGTACTTGCTATTGCTATTGCTATTCTCTTGTTCTCTTCCTTTTTAAAAGGAAGACACTTGGGCAGACTGGCAGGCACTGGGGGAGGTAAATGGGGGACTCCAGTCCACATAACTCCCACTTCAGGTGCTGAAAAAAATGGCTTCTCAAGAGAATTAAAATATATATTTAGTCACAAGATCTAGTTCAAGGTCAAAGCTTCTCTCACATTCTTCTCTACTTATGAACCTTCCACAGTCTCCTTTAGTTCCAGCCAATTGGCACATGACTCAAACCCAGTACATACCCCTCTCTAGCTAGTTGCCCACAGAGGGAAAGACCAATATCCAAGCATGGTGGCAGACTGTAAGTCTTCACAAGCATATTAACACCACTGTCCAGGGATCAGAGTGTGTTCTGTATTGGGAGCTTGTGGATAGAAGTCAACTCCTTAGCTGCTGATTTGCTATTGAAAATGCACTTGGGTGCATTCAAGATACTCTTGCAACCAGGAAGAAGAAGGAGCATCAATGTAAAATTGCTATTTCTTCACTGAATGCTGAAGTACTCTGCAGCCAATTAGCAGAAGGTGAGTTTGAGCTGCACCCACAAGCCCTCCAGCTGCTGTTGTGTACCCAAGGTGACAAACGTCTCACAAGAAGGTAAAGGATCTCCTTCCACAGCATCCATCAAACCATATACACACACATAACTAGGAGCCAACAGAAGTACACCCACCTGCCACTGTGTGAGAGAAAGTCTTGGTATGGAGTTGGCCTTCTTTCATGTAGGATACAGTGCAGATGTAGTGTCCACTGTCCTCAGCACGAAATGTATGTAAAGTCAGGGTAGCATCACCCACAAGGAAATGGGTTCCTGGAAACAGAGAGTTAAATCATGAGAAGAAAAACAGTCAGTCAACCAGTCAGACAAGCCATGCGTATTTTTGTAGAAAGGCCTTAAGACAAACCTCTGTTCTTTAACACATTTTCAATTTCCCTTGAATTTCAACCTCAAATGCATTCATTTCTCCCCTATCCACTTCTCTGTTTGTGAAACCAGACCTTTCTCTTGCTACTGCTTTTGTCCACACAAAATGTTTTTCTGAGCCCCAATTTTCTATGAATATTTCTTATTACAGAAACTATGCACCATACAGGTTGCATTTGCAATGAACCTTGTAATAATAATAATAATAATAATAATAATAATAATAATAATTATTATTATTATTATTATTATTATTATTATTATTATTATTATTATTTATATTCCGCCCCTCTGCAGAGCAATCGGGGCGGCTTACAACATTACAATTTCCATTGTCCCTGTGCTTAGTTGTCACTGCTGCTCAGGAGACTCTGACAGTCATTTGGGATCCAGTATGGCTGCTCCTGGAAGTGATACACCAACCTCAAATAAAAGGCATTTCAGCTGCTTGGTGGTGATGGTCCTGGGCCTCCAACGGCCATTTGGGATCCAGTGTGCCTGCTCCTGGGAGCCACACTGGACCCCAAATGAAAGGCACTGTCCCTACTAGCAGCTACTGCTGCTAAGAGATTCAGTGCTGCAGCTCCGAATGGCAATTCTGGGCATTGCATGGCTGCCTGGCATGCAAGACACTATGCCCTTTCTCGCTTGCCAAGTGCCATGCCAGCCCCACACAGGATGTACTGCCCACCAGGTGTACACCCCTCCTCTGGGGTCTCACCCAGTGTAGTTCACATCCCCTGCGCACACCCCAGTGGTGCCGCTGGACAAGTATAACATAATGCCACCAAATATTTGGAAAATAAATAATGCACCCTAATGTTTGGGACTGCCTAAGGTGCAATAAAATAAAATAAAATTCTACCTATGATAGTATAGCTTAGCATTTTAATGAGGTATTGGCAAACCTGGCAACCCCTCCCAAATGCTTTCCTTCCCTCCCAAACCCTCCACAAAAGTGCACAAGCTCCTGAGTTTTCCAGAAGTGTTCAGTCTTCAGTCTTCATCACCTATGCTGATTAAGAGTTCTGGAGAACTCAGAAAACTGCACACTTTTTTATTGTGCTTGGTCCACATAAAGATTGAACAGTTTTAGAATAGATTTTCCCCCCACAAATTAACATAGCTGTCTTTGTTTTAAAAGACAATCACCCACTCTACCTCAAGAACTCCATCTTTCAAACTGAGAGCAATTTCTGACTTCTACAGAAAAATCTACAACCCCATGCAACAATACCTAACCTCCATTTTCCTTGGTCCAATTGTAGGTGGGATTCAAACCAAATACAAAATCAGACTTTGCAGGCTTGCAGGGTAGAGTGATTTCCTTGGCTCCAATATGGACAAAGATGGGGTCTGAAAGAATCAACAGTACCAGTTTCATGAGAATGAGAAAGAAATTGCCACTGGTCTAGGGAGGGATGGGCAAAATGGAGCAGCTCAAAACTTTATTGTGGTCTCTCCTGCAGTAAAAAAGACCCCAGTAAAAAGAAAATGCCCCCCCC
>CM034706.1:204905666-204923897 GCA_020142125.1 Phrynosoma platyrhinos | reverse complement strand
AAAAAAAAAAAGCAGCCCTCTCCCCCAGTAAAACAAAAATGCTATCCCAAAACTGTTGGGATGGAAACTATTTTTAGGCCTTAAAAAAAAAAAGGAAGTGAACAGGAAGTGACGTATGCTTGCTGCTTGTTATTAAAGAAATCCTTTTCTATCCCTAAAATGGCCTGAGTGATTAAAAGCATGGCAAAATGCCCCTCATGCCCCTAAAGGGTATTTGGGGAACAAACTTTATTTATTTATTTATTTATTTATTTATTGCAGGTAGCCACAGCAGGGTACAAGGTCTCAGTGGGGGGGCTAACATAGCCCCCACACTTACACAGTTGTCCACTTCAGTCTAGGATAACAAGGAATGACCCCAACATGAGGTGACGTTCCCATCTGGGACCCTGAATTAGTGAAAAGTGTACAGAACTTACTGTATACACTCATGTATAAGGGGGGTTGCAGAATGCCAGAAATAGTGCAAATTGAGTCCACTTTTAGGGTTAGGGTTAGTGCTAGGGAGTCATGGGATTTTTTTTTTCTGAGATATTGAGCCTTCTCTGTCAGAGAGCTCTGGTGCCACAATAAAATACACTTCCCATGATTCCCTAGCACTAACCCTAACCCTAAAAGTGGACTCAATTTGCACTATTTCTGGCAGTCTGCAACCCCTCTAAGTCTATAAAATTTAGTCAAAAATTTGACCCAAAAATCAATTTATTGTCAATTTATTCACTGGTCAATGGAATTACTGTACTTTTATTTAAAAAGGAACCATTCCCTGGAGAAAGACAAGAGCTTAATCTGTTTTGGAAGCACTGAACCCCCCTCCCCCCCACTCTCTCATCCATCCAGCTGTTAGGGTGAATACAAACAGTTATTCCTGCTGGAATTTTCTACGTTCTTTGGCATCATTTTCATTTGCTTTATTCTTTACATGGTTTATTATGTGCCCCTAAGTTTTATCCTTGACATATTCACAGGTCATACCAAAATCCCTTATTTTGGCTCCAAAATGTACCCTTGACTTATACATGAGGTTGACTTGCAGTTGATATGGTGTCTATGTTCTCACCTGTCTCTTCAATAGGTACTGCATGTTGAACAGCTTCTGGTTCTGAAAATGTTTCATTGTCGAACATCGCAAGGGAAAATTGTCCACAGCCTGAAAAAGACATAAGCTATAAGTAAGATGTAACCCAGTGTTTAGGAAGCACCGATAATGGAGTGCACTGTGAGGTCTGAACTCCAGCCCACAGCTCCTGAGTGTCTATATCAGATGTAATAATAAAGCAGAACAGGACCTCCTACTACTGTTGTCTTTGTTACTTGTATACCTAGGGAGGGACTGCTGGCTGATTTGCATATTAAGAGCAATTGCCAATACTCAGTAGTTTAAGAAAAATAATAAGTAAGCGGTTGTCTTTGTCCTAATCTGTGTCTTTATTCCTCAACTGTAAAATACAAGCATTAAATATGTGCCTTTGACCAGCTTTTTCTACAGCTCGGCATGCCAGCCCCAGAATTCAGTTAGAATCTCTAAAACTAGTTACAGAACTAGATCAATTTACTATACACTTGTCCCTCCCCATTCACGGACTTGGGAGTCTGCAATCTCGGTCCTTCACAGATGGCAAGTGGGGAGGGACAAAATGGCATGTGTGCAGTAGTGCAAGCAGGCACGTGCCACCATTGAAATCAATGGGGCTTGGATATTTGCAATTTTCCCAATTCGCGGGGGATCCGTTCCGGATCCGTCGGGAGGGACAACTGTACTTTTGCTTCACTAAACAGATCTCCAAAATGGCTTACATTGAATTTGTAATCCCCTGTATAGCTTGTCCCAGAATATGGTTTCTGGACTGTACACATCATCCTTGTGTCCATTCCCCCTCCCAATTTTTGCGTGTAATTCTGTACTGTTTCTCCCATTGTCATGCTATTATTGGTTTTCACTCTAGCCTTAGGGGTATCATAGGAAATCAAGTTGATTCTACACTGCCAGAAATAGTGCAAATTGAGTCCACCTTTAGGGTTAGTTCTAGGGAATCATGGGAATTGTTTTGTTTTTTCTGAGACACTGAGCCTTCTCTGTCAGAGAGCTCTGGTGCCACAATAAAATACAGTTCCCATGATTCCCTAACCCTAACCCTAAAAGTGGACTCAATTTGCACTATTTCTGGCAGTCTGCAACCCCCCTTAGTCTATCACTTAGCTCCAGGCCTGAAAGCAAGATCAATTTGATTTTTTACAGCCTCTCTGAGATCAGCTAGGTAGAGTTTCTAACAAGGGTAGTCTTGATCCAGAGCCATCAACATTAGAGGCAATTCCTCATGTTCACTATTTGCACAAACCAACAGGGGAAGTACCTTAAACAACCATGCAGTCAGTCTGCCTCCCCACTGCAGAATAATGTAGTTTGACACCATTTTAACTGCCATGGGCTCAATGCTATGGAGTTCTGGGATGTGTAGTTTTGTGACATAGCTAGCCTTCTCTGTCAGAGAGCCACAACAAACTACAAATCCCAGATTCCATAGCACTGAACCCTGACAGTTAAAGCAGCATCAAACTGTATTAATTCTGCAGTGTGGCAGCAGCCTGGAAAAAGGTCCACTTTGGAATTTTTGCCTGTTAAGCAATGTTAAGGCCACCTCACTCAGTACACAGTTTGGAGTCATTACTGTATTTTTTTGGACTCCAACAACCCAAACTCAGGAACGTGTAGTCCGAAAAGTAACATTTCTAAACCCAGATTCTACACAACAGTGCCTGTGTAAGCTGCCACTCATCCGATCATTCAGGTCCTGGTGAAAAGTTGTTGTTGTGTGCCTCCAAGTCATTTATGGTGACCCTAAAGCGAACCTTGGAGATAGCCAATGATTCCCAGCCTGGCCATAAAACCCATTGGGTAACCTTGGAGCAAGTCACATTTTCTCAGCCTCAGAGGAAGGCAATGGCAAACCTCCTCTCAACAAAGATTGCCAAGAAAATCCCAAGATAGAGTTGCATTATGGTCGCCATAAACTGGAAACCACTTGAAGTTCTTAGTCATGTCCAAGGACCCAGCAGGGCATAGTGGTTTGAGTGCTGGACTCTGGAGACCAAGGTTCAATTCCCAGCTTGGCCATGAAACGGACTGGGCAAGTCACACTCTCTCAGCCTCAGAGAAAGTCAATGACAAACCTCCTCTGAACATATCTTGCCAAGAAAACCTCATTATAGGTCCTCCTTAGGGTGGTCATAAGTGGGAAATGATTTGAAGGCAAACAACAACAACAAAAGGTGAATCTATCATGGGGTTATCTTGGAAAGTTTTCCTTTTGCCATTGCCATCTCCTGAAGCTGAGAGAGTGTGACTTGCCCAAGGGCACCCAGTGGGTTTTTATGCTCAAGGGTGAGATTCGAACCCTGCTCTCCCAGAGTCCAAGTCCAACCCTGAAAGGCTGGGCCTTAAAAACAAGGACAACACCGCAGAGGCCGGCCTCCCCTTCGAAGCCCCTGTCCCCCTACCGGTCCCATTGCAGAGCAACAGGACCAGGATCCGGAGAACGACTCCGACCCCCGGGAGAGACATGAAGCCGGCCTCGAGGACCATCCGCCCCACTCCAGAGCGCTGGTTCTGTCGCCATGGCAACGAGAGGAGGCCTGGGCGCCCACCCGCAACATTCCAACGAGGCGCAGCGAGTTGCTAGAGCTCTTTCGTGACGTCACGGCGCTCGAACACCTCCCTTTGACTGAAGAGTGCGGCCGCGCCTGCTTATGCCATGACGTCAACTCACCCTCGGCGACCGCTGTACGCTAAACGTCATCACTGTGCGACGGCCAGGAAAAACGGTTTGTGTCGCATTTCTTGGCCGCTTAACTCAAGATGGCGGGCAAGGTGTATTGGAGTGAAGGTTTTAGGACGGACTGAGAGGGAGTAGCCTAATATGAAGCCGCCGTCGAGGCTGCGTTCGGTCCCTGCTCGCTACTGTGTGGGCTCCGCGCCCCAAGTTTGGACTGACCGAGAAAAGCGGCGCCTCCTTCAAGCTCTGAGGGCTCAGACTCAGATTCCGGGTCCGCTACGGCCGGAGCGTCTGAAGAAGTACCTGCCTTCGAAGGAGGAAAGCGAAGTGAGTTGAGGCGCAGCCCAGAGATGGAGAGCGGGGTTCGCTTTTGGATGGGCGGCGAGTTTCGAGAGCGGGGTGACCAGGCGTCCTCCTTTTCCCGGACGTGGCCTACATTTCAGGCTTCTGTCAAGAGGAATTCCAAAATGTCCTCCATTTGGAGCCTGACTAAGAGGCATGGATTTACATTTCTATGCAGGGTGACCAGGCGTCCTCCTTTTCTAGGACGTGTCCTACTTTCCAGGCTTCTGTCAAGGAGGAATTCCAAAATGTCTTCCATTTGGAGCCTGACTTAGAAGCATGGATTTACATTTTTATACAGGGTGACCAGGCGTCCTCTTTTTCCCGGACGTGGCCTACATTTCAGGCTTCTGTCAAGGAGGAATTCCAAAATGTCCTCCATTTGGAGCCTGACTAAGAAGCATGGATTTACATTTCTGTGCAGGGTGACCAAAGATCCTCCTTTTCCAGGACACGTCCTTGTAGCGGAGGGGTCTCTCTCTAGGAGAATTTTTAATTAGTTTAATTTAATTATTGGGTTGCACTACAAAACAACCCTTCAAGACCACTTCCCATTTTTATACAGAGGCTGAAAGATGGTGTGATACAGAAACAGAATTCTTCTAATGAATTATATTTTATTAAGGGGAAATCACACAACAAACAAATACTCACTCACACATACAAGAGCTATGGAAATGATAGGAAAGGCTTAATTAAGGGATGATTACCAAAACGAGGCTAGTCCTTCCATGATGAAGATATGCTGGGAGCACTTGAAAAACAGGATGAGTTATAGCAGCAGAGTACAGGAAGACTTAAAGTCCTTCTTCTCTCTGGCTAGCTCCCTCTCCTTACTCCTCCTCCTTTGTTGTTGTTCTCCCTCGAACAAAGACATTTGGATATCTTTTAGAAGCCAAAAGCTGGGCTGAAGGCAAAGGAATTTGTCCTGCATCAAAGAGGCCAAATTTGCCTGGGAAGGATCACTAAGGGCCTTTACAGATTGCCAGAAATAGTGCAGCTTGAGGCCACTTTAACTATCCTGGCTCAGTGCTAAGGAATCATGGGAATTGTATTTTTTTCTGGGACATTGAGCCTTCTCTGTCAGAATGCTCTGGTGCCACAATAAACTACAGTTTCCATGATTCCTTAGCACTGAGCTAGGACAGTTAAAGTGGTCTCAAGCTGTACTATTTCTGGCAGTCTGTAAAGGCCCTAAATCAAGCATCTTCCTGACTCTAGAGGTGTTAATGTCTTTCATTAGCAACTCCCAAACCATGTGATGCCTAGGTGCTCCTTCCCCTCAAGGATAATGGATTCTAGAGTCCAGAGTCTGTTTTAGGGTCATAAGAAAAGAAAGACAAGCATCTATTTAAAAATTAGGAAGAGTCTAGTGATGGTAACATCCTGCATTTCATCTTTCGGTCCAGGAGAAATTCCAAAACATCCTCCATTTTCAGCATGATGTTGTGCCTTCAAGTTATTTCCAACTTATGGTGACCCTAAGGCAAACCTATCATGGAGTTTTATTGGCATGATTTGTTGAGACTTGCCATTGCCTTCCCCTGAGGCTGAGAGAGTGTGACTTGCTCATTCAAATAGGGTCATTCAAATAGGAATGGAACTACTAAAACACAGACTCCCAAACCCTAGGAAATCCTGGCTTTTGTAGTTTGTTCGGAGACACTTGAGTATTCTGGCTAAGAATTCTAAATACCCCTCTCTAAAATGCAAACTCTTGGAATCTAGAGGATGCAGCCTTGGACATTAAAACAGAATATAGTGCTATAATTTTATAATGTGAAAGGGGCCCTGGTGTTAAAAAGACAACAAAGTAGATGCTAGGCTCTCACCTTCTAACACAGTTTGGGTGTATTGTGTGCCTTCAAGTAATTTCCGACCTATAGTGACCCTATCATGGGATTTTCTTGGCAAGATTTGTTCAGGAGAGGTTTGCCATTGCCTTTCCCTGAAGCTGAGAGCATGTGACTCCTCCAAATCACCTGGTGTGTTTCCATGGTGCAAAGATTCAAACCCTGGTCTCTAGAGTCATAGTCCAACACTTAAACCACTACACCAGGCTGGCGCTCTCCAAGGTTTGCCTTAGGGTCGCCATAAGTGAAAAACAACTTTGAGGAACACAACAGCTTTCCATCAGGACCTGAACATCCAAAATGAGAGAGCCAAGTGGCAACTTGCATGGGCAGTAATGTGTAGAATCTGGGCTTGGAAATGTTACTTTTTGGACTACACATTCCTCATTTTGGGCTATTGGGATGCCTTCCCCTGAGGTTGAGAGTAACTTGTGCAAGGTCACCAGTGGGTTTCCATGGCTGAGCAGGAATTTGAACCCAGTACTCCAGAGTCCAACACTCAAACTACTATGCCCTGCTAGCTCCCTAAGCATGACTAAGAAACATGAATTTATATTTATATGAGTGTTTTTAGCTTTTATTTGGTCACACCTTACATTTTTCTTGAATGCCCTCTATTTTGTAGTGCCTTGTCCTCCTTTACAGTTAGAACATCTGGTCACCCTGCTCAAGAGACCAGTAATTCACACGAATAGTAGTCAGTGGCTATGCCCCAAAGTGTATTAGGAGATAAAAAGCCTTGAATGATTCTCAGTGAGGCACTTGTTTGGATGAACTGAAAAAGCTTAGATGAATTGAAAAGGCTTTGAGACTAACGATGCAAAAGAAGTTGTAGCTTAAGTTTTCCTATACTTATGGCTACTTTCTGAGATGCATGGGGTGGATTCTCACACGATGCATCTGAGGAAGTAGACCATATCTAGGAAAGCTTATACTACAACTTCTTTCACTATAGCTGTGTTAAGGCCTGAACAGACTGCCAGAAATAAACCAGTTTGAACTACTTTAACTGTCCTGGCTCAGTGCTAGGTAACCATGGGAATTGTAGTTTTTTTTCTGAGTCATTGAGCCTTCTCTGTCAGAGAGCTCTGGTGCTACAATAAACTACAATTCCCATGATTCCTTAGCACTGAGCCAGGAGAGTTAAAGTGGCTTCAAGCTGCATTATTTCTGGCAGTCTATTCAGGCCCTTAGTCTGAAAAATTAGTATGCAAAGGGATCTTGTAGCACCTTTGAGAGTAACTGAAAGAAATTGGTAGCATGAGCTTTTGTAGACTTGAGTCTACTTTCTCCGATGCAAGTGTATGAAAGCTCATGCTACAAACTTCTTTCTTTCAATTAGTCCCAAAGGTGCTACAAGATCCCATTGCATACTGATGTTTCAGACTAACATTGCAGTATCTCTGGAAAAAAATTGAGCTCTCTTGAACTTCAGGATAGAAAGGCTAGATCCAGATGGATAGATCAGTGCTTCTCCCACAGTGCCAGAGACTGCTACGTATTTCTACCACATTATTACCAGGTGTTTGTTTTTTCCCCCTGGAAACTCACCACAAGCAGGTAGTCAATGATTCATGGAGTGGTCACCATTTTTGAGTAGCACTAGGGTAGATAAACAAGTTTGTAACTTGCAAGTACCTTTGGGAGACTAACACCAAACTCTGTCTTTGCTATAGAGATAACAGCCTTAAGCATAAATTAGGTTTCTATCACCTAAATATATAGCGTAGTGTAATGTGTCAGGTGTAGTTTTTGAACTCTAAAAAGCAGAAATACCTATTTTGGGCATAAAAAGAAATCTATAGTCATTATTAGTATTAGCCAAATGTCACAAATTATTATTGTTGTTGATGATGATTTTTAAAGCCCTGCATGGGTTGGCTCCTCCTTATTTATCAGAGCTTCTTTCCCCTTACTGTCCCACCCGTGGCCTCCGTTCTGGTAGTCAAGGTCTGCTGTCTCAGCCTAGGATTTTTACTGCTCCATCCCAGATCCGTCTCTTTTCACTTGCTGCCCCTCATTCCTGGAACCTCCTTCCCCCACGAGCATAGGGCATCACTTCTTTAACCAGCTTCAAAGCTGAATTAAAGACTATACTGTTCAGGGAAGCGTTCGCAGGCATTGTATGATTATTTGATGTTTTTAATTTGTTGCTTTCTTTATATTAATATGTATTTTATTATTTTGTAGAATGTACACCATCGGCAGGCTTTTTTATTTATTTTTATCTATTTTATTGACTGTATGTACAGTGCTGTGTAAATCTACAGTGCTATATAAATAAACTGTAATAATAATAAGTATTTATATCCCGCTCTTCAGCCAAAAGGCTATCAGAGCAGCTTACAATATGGTTAAATATTGAGCAAGTTTTTGAGTTCTCCAAAATGCTTCAGAGTCACAATGTTAATCAAAGGAAGAGAGAGAAACTGGCTTTATAGCAAAGTCATAAAGTTTGAATTGCTCATAGTCTTCAATAGCATAGGAAATGGTAGAAGATTAAGGTCTGGAACAGACCAGCAGGAAGGGGCGACTTGAAGCTGCCCCTGCCAACGATGCCTCAGGACCGCAGCAAACATGCGCAAAAGATCACTTCTGTTTGGGCTGCATTTGGGCAGCCCTGGCACAACTTCCGGACACTGCTGTGCCATGCAGCATCAAAACACTGTGGCCACGGAGCCTCATGAAGCCACCCCCATGTGGCACAACTTCTGGGCACTCCAGCAGTGTGCAGTGTCAAAATGCTGTGCCCATGGAGTGTCTTGAAGCCACCCATATGTGGTTGGCTCAGTGGCTTCCCAACATCTTGGGGGTGTGCAACATTATAATGCCAGGCCCCAAAGCTGCCCAGAAGCCAGCTTTTATGGCAGGTCTGTTCCAGCCCCTAGTTGGATTAATCTCCTGTAGGTACTTTGCAGGTTTGGGTTACATTTAGGGATGCTAGCATAAATAAGCATCCACAAGGGTTGGGTCTTATTCTTTGAAAATATAAAACTTAGCACTTAGCCTGGTGTGTTTCCACCTTTAAATGAAATATACATTCCTTGTTAGCCAAACTAGCCTCGTTCATGGTGATATGGGAGCGTTATAATTATTTTTCATGAGAGCTCAGCAAAATAGATGTTACAAAGTATAAACGGTGTTCAGACTTCAGTGTTTCTTTCTCATCTTTGTGTTGTTGGGATAATTATCAGTTTTAGTGTTTTGTGAAAGTAGGCTAACCCCATTCCTAAACATTCCAAATGTTGTGCCTAAAATGTACTGATATTGCAGATCATGGAATTTGTGGATTTGTTGAAAGAACGTGTGGCAAGAGAAGCAGTCAAGGCACAGTATCGATACCGTCAGAGTAGACAAAAGGATGCACCAATTCCAGCACCTATTGAGGTACAAAAGGGGTAAGTGTGGGTAAAGAATTATGGCTTAAATAGTCTGAAAGATAGTCATATCTCCATTTGTTTCTAGGTGTGGACTGAGTTAGCTGAGAAATTGACAGGATGCCTTGAGGATGCTGTGACAGCTGCTTTTTCCCAGGTAAAAATAATGTGCCTTGTGTGATCTTATCAAGATTGATATTAAATGTGAATACAGTGTAGTGTAGTGGTTTGAACATTGGATGATGATTCTGGAGACCAGTGTTCGATTCTCAACCTAGCTATGAAACCCACTGGGTGACTTTGGGTAAGTCACACTCTCTCAGCCTCAGGAAAAAGCAATGGGAAACTCCTCTGAATAAATTAGCAAAAAAAAAAACATGATAGGTTTGTCTTAGGGTCATTATTAGTTAGAAATGACTTGAAGGCACACAGCAACAAGAAGGGACGCAAACCAAATCATACTCGTTTTCAGGGTCCACTGGCTTCTTCACCAAAGAAGGTTAAAAAATCATACAGGAGAAGAAAAGTGATGATGTTGAGATAACACATTTGCATCTTGCTTGATACTTGCTTAAGGTAGTTTTGAGGAAGAGTCGATTCAGAGGCCATTCCTTTTCTCAGCCATAAGGGAACTGGGAACAAAAGCAGTAAAAGAAATGCAATAAAATTTCCTTTTCCTTTAGTAGCAATAAAATACCTTCTTTTGAAATCTATCTCTTTTCCTTTGTGAGGCTACAAGCCATTTCATAGACAGAGTACAGTCTCTTGGGGCTGCAAAAAGTTACTTTGTTGCTACCCACAGAGAATGGCATTTATTTTACTGCCTTTGTTAAATAAATGTATTAGTGCAAAGTGTATTTTGGATTCTTATTCAGAAAATCACTGCTTGGAACTGGTGGCACCCTTTGTACAGGGGAATGTTTACTGTTATCTGTGTATATCTCTACTCATTAGGCTTTGACAATTGCGTCTGCTGAGCCAATCTGCTTCCTCCATTCTGTGCCCCCAAAGCCTGTGGAAGGCAAAAACACTAGATGTTCATCAACTCTTCATAACATGAATAAATCAAATGAAGAAACTCAGGAAGCAGCTATGTCATTAAATGTGGAGGAACCAGACCCTATGGAAAATGGAGGATTTCAAGTAGACTTTGAAAAGATTTACAAGTACCTCTCCATGATCTCACGGGGATCTAAAGCACCAGAACTTACGCCAGGTGGTAAGTTAAGATTTTTCTAATCATGAGCAGAAAGACTGGGCAATTGCTTTTTATTATTGTGGGACTTTTAAGCACACTCCAACTTTCGCCAGCCTTATAGGGGACGGGTTTGGCAAGACTTATTCAGAGGCAGTTTGCCATTGCCTTATCCTCAGGCTGAGAGGGTGTGATTTGCCCAAGGTTACCTAGTGGCTTTCCATTACTAAGTGTAGATGCTATATTTCATAAGATTAAGCAGTGTAAAAATATTACTCTTAGGTCTGGGTAGTTATAGTTCATTACACTAAGTTCATGAGGGAAGATGGAAGCACATTTCTACAGCAGCAGCTATGTTTTTAAACCATGGTTTGTCATTACACTTCTGCTTAATGGTTAGGAGGCTCCACACTTTGATTTAATGGAAAAGAGAGACTAGGTTGGACTCAGGCTTCACCATATGTCAGGCAAACTCAAATTCATTGGAGTTATTGGGATTTTAATCTTGACAAATTTTCAGGGGTCTGCTGTCACTATGACCAAAGTCTTTCACACTGTTTGATACCACTTTGAACTGCCATGACTCTACCCTTTAAAATTTTGGGAACTGTTGTTTTCTGAAGTATTTAGAATTCTCTGCCAGGTCCCAGGATGCCACAGAATACAGCCATGACAGTTAAACAGGAACCATAGTGCTATAACTCTGGTGCAAAAGAGACCTAAGTTTGACTCCTACACTAGGGTATCACTGGAGCTTTGAATCTTTTTGTACTAGACAAATACATTTTTATTTACCTAGGACTTTTAATCATTTAGTGTTAACAGCAATAGAACAAATAAAAAGGAGCGTTGGATTCTACCTGTGAGATTCATTTCCAGTGGATAACAGTCAAACATCCTGAAACTTTGGGGTGCTTTTCCCACTTGCCCCTAATAGACAGGATAAAGATCTAAAGGGGCCCTCCCCTTGTAGCCACATGGGGGAAATCCAGTCACTTGCCCACTCCAAAGGAATAAAGGTCCAGGGGGGGGGGGGGGGGGGGGGGGAGAGAAAAAATGAAGTAACCATAACCAACATAACAGGAACATAGGGTAAAAGCATAGACACTCCACAGAAAGCAGGAGTCTTGAATCCTTGTTACGGTGGAAAATGGGGCCCCTGCGTCCATGATGAACCCAGGTCTGTCCCACCAGCACTCTCCAGGCAGGTAGGATTGTCAACCCTTATACTACTGAAAATGAATGTTTCACAGGTAGGATCCAACGCTCTTTTTCCCAGTAGATAAGGGTGGAACATCCTGGAATTTGGGGCTTGCCAAAGCTACCCTGACTAAGGAGGGTGTGCTGGTGGGATAAACATGCTAGGCTTGCACTGTCTACTTTAGGACTCGCCTTCTGAATGCAGCCTCTGTGATTTCAAAGGTGTCCAATTTGTAATACCTGACATAGGTGTAAGAGAACTTCCAGGTGGCTGCCCTGCAGATTTCCACCAGTGGAGCACTGGTAAACCGTGTTGCTGTTGTGGCTGTCATTCTGGTGGAATGGGCTACAGTACTGGTGGGGGGGGGGGGGGGTGGAGCAGTAAGGGTCTTGTAGCAAACTACAATTCAGGACTTGATCCATCTGCTCAGGGTAGATGTAGAGACCATCTTTCCCATGGACCATGGTTGAAATGAAATAAACAATGCCCCAGAGGCCCATAAACTTCTAGTTCTTTAAGTAAATCTGGATGGCCCTCCACACGATAGTGTGCCATATCTTTTCCAATTCCTTAGCCCATCTCAGGCAGAAAGATGGAAAAATTAACTTCTATGTTCTGTGGAAGGCAGAATTGACCTTGAGGATGAGGGTTGAGTCTAGGTGTAGAATCATTGAGTCCAGTCTGATCATGCAAAGGTTCTTCCAAACCAATAATGCTCGCAGTTTTGAGATCTTACGTGCCAAAGTGATGGCCATGAGTAATAATAAAAATATTATCATAATGGCATATTTAATTCTTACCCACTTCTCCCCATGGATTGAGGTGGGGAACGACAAATCAACAATTACAGTTAGCCCTTAGTATCCGCAGAGGTTCCTTTCTAGAACCCCTACAGATTGAAAACACCCACAGGACCTCAAGTCTCGCAGTTTTCAATGGCGGCATATCCGTGCACAGCCATTCTGCCACTGCCATATGCACACACAGTCATTAGGGGCAATGGGGCTTGCTGTCTGTGGATGCTTAAACCATTAAATGCTCCTAGGTAAATAAAAATGTCTTTGTTGGGGAAGGAGGGCTGTAACAACATCAGTTAAAACACATTAATTAGAACATGCAACAGTTTAAGAGGACAAATAAGATATACACATTTTAAAGCAGTTTACATTTAAAATTCAGCCTCTTTAATTCACAGTTCAAAATTATAAGCCTGTTGGAAGAGATTGGTCTTCAGTGCTGTTTTAAGTTCAGACAGCATATTCAGCTGTCGAATCTCTTTTGGCAGCTCGTTCCACAGTCTAGGGGCAGCTGAAGAGAAAGTCCTCTGGCTGACAATTGCCAGCCTAATCCTAGCTAACTGGAGTAAACGTCCATGAGAGGACCTGAGCGTACAGAGTGGAATATATAGGGGAGGCAATCCTGTAAGTAACCTGGATCCAAACCATGTAGTACCTTGTCCAGAAATTAATTGGCAACTAGTAGAGTGATTATAAGATCGGTGTAATATGTTCACTCCTTGATGTCCCGGTAATCAGTCTGGTTGCTGTGTTTTGAACTAACTGAAATTTCCAAACTTGGTACAGAGGCAGCCCAGTGGACAGTGCAAATTGTCCAATGTTGAGGTTACCAGTACATGCCCTACCATCCTTGGGTCCTCCAGCTCTATGTAGAGGTGCAGCTGGTGTATCAGCCAAAGCTGATAAACATGATGGACAGGAGTGCTTACTATGTGAGCTGTCATTTGGAGCACCAGATCCAGAAGCACTTTAACAATGTGAAGTTTTGATATAGTTGGAGGAGGAGGCAGGAAGTTTTTCTAGATGAGAGACTGGTTGCTGATTACTTTGTGGTGTAAAAGATGTTACAAGTTACACTTCATTTCAAGTTCTTGAAGTTTAACTGTTTATGTTGAAAGCTATTCAAAACCTCCAATATAAAATACTATTTTTAAGATGTTCAGCATTTCATGAGAAGAAATACACCACAGCTGCTGTACAGGGGTTGAGAGAAAACAAAATTTGAGAACCTGTGATAAAATGTATTTTCTGCCAGATTGTAAGTAGTTACCCCTCATCCCTCCCATGTTTTGCTTGTTTTCTATAGAGTCAGCTGTGCTCCTAGATTTGTTATTGTCACTGCCAGAAGAACTGGGGTGCTTGGACTTTAAAAAGCTGCAGAATCATATGTACAAATGCTATTTGGAGTTAAATGAACGCTACACAGATGAGAAAAGCAGAACACAAGCAGAGGCCAGCCCATCTGTAAACAATGGTAAAGACCCATGTAATAAACTTTTCCATATGAATCCAGAAACCAGCTGCCTTCAAGAGCAAGAGGGTGCTAGTTCTCTTTCTTCTTCCAAAGGTGATGAAACACCATCATCTGTTATTGACTGGAAGACTCTGGGTATCTGCCCTTTGAATTCATTCCTGTTTCCATTGGATCTTCTGGCACAGAAAGGAGAAACTGTTGAAACTGTTCCATATGCAGTCTCTGTGCAGGCGCAAAACCCTACTGTGTGAGGCTCAGAGACCATGAAGGAGGAGAAACTGTTGACTGAAGGGAACTGCATTCTGTGCTACACATTCCTGCAAAAAACTTGTATTTGACTTTTCACAGGTGTTCTAAAATAGCTCTACTGGTACAGGGATCAGACATAGTTTTCTCATGGCAGTATTATGTTTAAGTAGCCTGGCCTGGTTTTTACACCCTTGTTTAATGTCAATAAATAAACTGTTTACTGGTCTATTACCTGAATGTTTTCCTTCCATTTTACCAGTTGCTGTCAATTGCAAAATCCTAGCCTTGAGGTTTCCTGTTGAGTTGGTCTACTAGTTTCATATTTAGTTAGTAATGCTATAGGAATTTTACTTCTAAGTACTGCGTTCAAAATATTTTCTTGTTTTAGTCAACATTATGCTGAGCACATCAAAAAAGAATCTTGCAAAGTATTGTCCAATTGATATAATCGTATCATTGTTATAACTGAGCTCAAGCATGCAATCATTTTTAAAAATTATCATCCTAATGGAAGATAATCATCTCATGATGCAGCAGTCAAATATAAATTATGATAAAATATTTTATTAACTGTGTTCATCTCATTATCTCAATGATATTTACAAGGGAGAAGTGAATACACATTTAGCAATACCATACAATGTGACTTAATTAGCACCTTGTTTCAGAGACATTCAGATTTGGGGAAATACATTGAACTTGCTTCATTCACATGATGGTTTTGACAAGCAACACAGATTTTAGCACTCTGGAGTGCATAGATTAATTTGTGTTGGAATTACCATGACTATCTTTTTTCCACTTGTCTGTCTTCTAACAGATTGCTGTTAATAGTGTTGCCCATCAGTCCTGAGAAGCTATGTGTCACAAGATCCATAAAAACAGTCTGACATCTTTTTAAACAAAAGTGTTTTGGTTGCTTGCATTCACCTATCTGCCTTAATAGCTATTAGGTAGACTCTTCTATGGTGCTTTAAAGAAGTACTTCATCCCTTTATGTTTGTTCAATAGTGCCAAAGACTTACCATATATATACAATATTGGCTTTACTTAAATGAGACATAGTAGCAAAAAGATGGATATTCTGTTAGAAGAGCTTCAAGTAGTTAAGACTCACCTCCATCTCAGGAATGAAATACTTATTATGACAGTTGGACTGTTTAATTATAAAAAGTGGTATCCCACTTTTCTTGGCTGTTAAGGAAGGAGGATGTCTGAGCTAGCAAGCTTAAAACCTAATATTGATAATCAGTGGAATAAGTTGTTTCCCAAATGTCATTGCAGCCTGTTTAATAAAAAGGACAAGGGAAAATAGTGCCCAGAATTTTCAGCCCACATAGTTCAGGTACCTTCTACATTTTCTTTATTGGCTTGAATGCAAAAATTTAGATAATCCTTGAAAGAAGGGAAAATAGTGCCCAGAATTTTCAGCCCACATAGTTCAGGTACCTTCTACGTTTTCTTTGTTGGCTTGAATGCAAAAATTTAGATAATCCTAGAAAGAAAGAAACAAATGTACATGAAGTCACATCCCATGTCACCCCAAAAGCAGCATTTCAGCCATTTAGAAGTACGGTAACACTGAGATTCCACTACTTTATTTCTTAAAGTACTGATCTGTAGAGTTTGCTGCACTCTAGAGAGTATGCAAAAAAAGTTCTGCAAACTTCAGATTCCTATCAATAGCATGTGGCATTTCTTGTGAGTTGATGGTCAGATATTGGATTACAATGCTATTTGTGAGCCCTGTTTCAGTCTCCTGTAATGCCCACTATCCCACAGTTCATACAGGAGCATAGTGATCAGAACAGCCTGATGACAGATTATCACATTACCTGAGTAAGAAATTTGTCTCTTCTTAGTTGTCTGTAGAACTGCAACACATATGGATTGGCTCTCACTACCTTAGGATCAAAATCCAGAACACGAAGACCCAAAAGACTGCGTGCTCGAGAAAGTGCTACGTAAGCCTGCCCGTATTCAAATACACGAGCCAGAGAGATCTCAGCACAGTCTAGAGACATACCCTAGTAGAGGAAGGAGATATCAGTACAAGAATAAATAGCCAATGGAATAGGTCAGGATTGTCACTACAGTAGAAACAGTAAAGAACCTACATAGACTGTGTATTTGGGGCATAATGCAGCTTAGAGATATTTTACCAGAAGGTTGCTTATTCAGTAGTGGCAGTTTTAACTTTTAGCTTTCTCTATTGGCCCTCTACAACATTGACAGCATATACACATCATTAAAAGGCAAAATATTTCTAGGACAACCACAGGTTCAAAAACCCAGTATATTTTAAAAGACCACCTACAATACCACTCCTAACCAGGTGCAGTGATGTATATACCTGAAATTCCAGATTATATTCCATGCATCAGATGAAAAAGTCTACAGTTTTAATATTTTGTGAGCCACTTGGAGTCCCAGCGTGCAAGAAAGGCAGGGCATAAATAAAGTGGTGTTGGTGCTTTCCTGGCTTTGGTATAGGTTTTCTTTCCACACACTATACAGAGTAAAAGGCCTTGCTAAGGCTTGATTAATATCAGAATTTGGCATTTTTAATCTCACATTTTTTTCTTTTGGCCCAATCCATTGCCTGGAATAATTTTTCTGAAATTGAATTTGGCCTGTCGGCTCAAAGAGATTCACTAACCTGGCTCTTGTGGATGGAAATGGCCCAGGCAAGTTTCAGGGGCAGCTGCTGGCGACTCAAACGTGTCCCTGCTGGTCCCTTTAAAACCCATCGTTCCATCCCAACAACATTTGTGACACCACACAAAAACCTCACTTTTGGCAGGCCTGTAAAAGGGGGAGGGGAAATAGGTCAAAATACTCATAGCTAGGAACAGGATTCCCAACTATCACATTTCTTGGGAAACCAGACGTAGAAACACTTGAAATAGGACTGCATTCATCTGGAACTTACAGAATAGCAGCTCAATGACAGTAAAAACAGGACAATGAGCGAAGACACTATTTTTTGGTAGCTGTGTCACAAAGTAGAGAAGTAAGTCAACTATTTCATCCTTGCATATGAGGAAGAGTAATTACAGTATTTTTCTCCTTAATGGTGGAGATAATGAATATTTCTCTTCTCCCGGTATTCAAACATCCTGAAATGTTATATATTACTCTGTGGAGAAAAACAAGTAGAGTTTTGTGCAAAAAAACCCCTGTTTTTTAGCTGTTTAATCTGCATAAACCTGTTTTCTGTGTAGTAAACATGCTTTTTTTTGTAAAATAATTCTTTTGCAATACTTCACAACATCTGATGCTAAGAGAAAATGGCTCATAATTCTCACTAGTCTATTATTCTTACAGGATTTTCAACTGTTGGGAAATATATTTTTCAACCTGGGGGCAAATTATAAATATTCTTTCCATACCTATTGCAAAGTAGAAATATTCACAATAATCAGCCTTCTAAAAGAACAGTTCAGAGACATCAGCTACACAAAGAGAATACTCTAAAGTGTACTTGTTGGAAAAGAAACTAACCTCTTCCTTCTGTCTCAAATCCAATTACAACACCACGAGCCCCATTCACCAGACCCCTGGACACATCAAGATTCTTAGTAAGCATCACCTAGTGAAAGAAATGTAGAAGTCACAAAGGAAGAGGAATTCCCTCCCACTCTAGCATCCACAGCAGAATCTAAAACTAGCACTGACAGCAGTGCCCCTTCTCCCAAAATTCTTGGTGAAGGGGAAGTATCTTGGAGAAACTCAGATATTTCGATATAGCTATTACAGTCAATGATTCTGTGTGGCATGTGGTAAGGTGTAACTTCCAGAGCATCCCAAAGTAGTATGCTGTTTGGCCTGGAAAGAGCAGTTAGGTTCCATGAGATGAAATGGTTTATAGCCACTCAGCTAATAGTTTGATCCACAAATGTCAGTCTAGTTCACAATTCCACACCAAGAATCATAGAATCATAGAGTTGGAAGAGACCACAAGGGCCAT
>CM034706.1:204880356-204896503 GCA_020142125.1 Phrynosoma platyrhinos | reverse complement strand
TCATAGGCAATCATGGACCGTCGTTTTAAAACACAATGTACAGGCAATGGGCGACTTCGCTCTCACCGGATTCCGACTCCGATTCCCGGGGACCGACTCCATGACCCGGGGCCGCTTCCTGGGCTTCCCCGGCGGCGGCGTGGCTCCTCCGTCCTCCAGGTCCCGGGCGCGGAGGGGGCTGACGGGGTCGAAGCTCCGCGGCCTCCCCGCCAGGAGCCTCCTCCTCCTCCTCCTCCTCCTCGTGTCCCCCGCAGCGCCGCTCCGGGCTCGGAGCTTGAGGCGGAGCGTGCGGAGGAAGCGGCGGAGGCGCTCCGGGGGGCAGTTGGAGAGCAGCAGCTGGAGGTGATGAGGCTGGGCCGAGGCCGAGGGCGGAGCCAGGCGCAGCGAGGCCTTCCCGTCCTTGGCGAAGCGGGTGAAGAGCCGCACCTCCGCCGGCCGCAAGGGGAAGAGGAGCCCCGGAGGAGGCGCCCCCGGGTGGCAGACCCGCAAGGCCAAGGCCCCGCGCTCGTCCCGCCCCAGGGTCACCCGCGCCTCACGCAGCAGGCGGCGGCTCGGGGCGGCGGGCCAGCCCAAGTGCTCCACGGCCACCGCGCACACGATCTCCCCGTCCTCCATCGCGGAACCCCCGGGGCTGAGAGAGTGTGACGCGCCCAGCGGGGTTCGTGGCTGGGAATCCAACTCACGGTCTTTGGACTCTCTGCCCCTGAGGTTGAGAGAGTGTGACCAGCCCAGTGGGGTTCGTGGCTGGGAGTCGAACCCCTGACCACCTTCGGAGTCGTGGTCTTCGGACTCTGTGCCCCTGAGGTTGAGAGAGTGTGACGCGCCCAGTGGGGTTCGTGGCTGGGAGTCGAACCCCTGACCACCTCCGGAGTCGCGGTCTTCGGACTTTGTGCCTCCTTCCCCGAGGCTGAGAGAGAGTGACTTGCTCAGGGTTACCCAGTGGATTTCGTGGCCGAGCTGGGAATCGAGCACCTAACCACCTCCAGAGTCGCAGTCTTCGGAGTCTGTGCCTTCTTCCCCTGGGGCTGAGAGAGTGTGACTTGTCACCCAGTGACGGAGCTGGGAATCGAACCCCTCACCTCTGGAGTCACGGTCTTAGATGTCTGAGCCTTCTTCCCCTAAGGCTGAGAGTGTGTGACCAGCCCAGTGGTTTTCGTGGCTGGGACTCGAACCCCTGACCACCTCCGGAGTTGCGGTCTTCGGACTCTGTGCCTCCTTCCCCTGAGGCTGAGAGAGAGTGACTCGCCCAGTTAGTTTCGTGGCGTAGCCGGGAATCGAACCCGTGACTTCCAGAGTCGCGGTCTTCAGAGTCTATCCCTACCCCTGAGGCTGAGAGAGTGTCACCAGCCCAGTCGTACCCCTGACCTCCAGAGTCGCTTTCTTCCCCTACCCCTGAGGCTGAGAGAGTGTGACCAGCCCAGCCGAACCGCTGACCTCCAGAGACGCAGCTCTGCGCTCAAGCCACTACGCCACGCTGGGTCTCCTCTCCTCCATTCATTAAACCCTCTCTGACACACGCGGATTCAAATCTCCAGCTCCGGCCCCGGCAGCCAATGGTTGCTCTGAGAGCTTTAACTCTGGGGCCAATTGGGAGAGAGGAGGCGGGGCCAGAGTCCCGGCCTGGCCACGCCTTCTCCTTCGGCGTTCTAACTGCTCTGTTGTTGCTAGGAGACCAAAAGGCCCGAGGGCCCAGAGGAGCCAGGTAGGCCTCAGTTGCGGGCTTCCTAAGCAGAGTGACCGACAGCCAGACGGGAGGGGATGGCCGGGGCCAAGGGGCTCCAGAAGGAGCCGCTAGACCTCGTGAGCCAGAATAAGATTTTCTGTGAGACGGTTCGGAAGGAGTTGCGATGCCAGCGCCTGCACACCGAATATGCCATGAACCCGTTTCTGCACAGTACGTTCAAGTAGTGGTTGTGGTTGTTGCTGTGTGCCTTCAAGTCCTTACCTCTAATCCAGGGATAGGCAACCTTTCCCCTTTAAGGGCCGAGGGACTTCAGCTCCCAGAATCCCGGGAGCTATTGGCCAACATGGGACTATTGGCCAACATGGCTGAGGCTTCTGGGAGCTGAAGTCCCTCGGCCCTTAAAGGGGAAAGGTTGCCTACCCCTGCTCTAATCGTTGTCCAGCCCGCTATAGAATCATAGAGTTGGAAGAGACCCCAAGGGCCATCCAGTCCAACCCCATTCTGCCATGCAGGAACTCCCAATGAAAGCATCCCCGACAGATGGCCATCCAGCCTATGTTTAAAGACCTCCCAGGAAGGAGGCTCCACTACACTATATCCTTCTAAAATCTTCAGTGTACCAAGGATTATGATTAAATGAGCTGAAGGCATTGTCTGAAAATGGAGAATAGTACAGGCTTTTCTCAGAGCAATGAAAATTAAGTCTTGGAAATTCTGTTCCCTCTTTATAAGCCTGTACCATGGAGACAACATTTGCTGTTGGCTGGCAAGCATATTTTCAGAGGAATCCAAGTCAAAAACCCTATCTCTGATAATAGAGTATTATTAGTCCTTATGCATTATAAGGGTCTGCACATTTTCAAAGTAGGAAAGGGACAATGTTGTCCAAAAGTGGGCCCATCCTCCCTTAGCAAGTTGCCCAGTAAAACATTGTTTTGCTAAATTACAAGCATCCAAGATCATTAGTTTTCTCCCCGTAAAGTGGGTTCTAGCCTTAATAGAAAGGAGATCAACTTCTAGCTTTAGCAATGAAGAGGATACTCCTGGGGGGAAAAACTAAATTCTTTCCAGAATCTGTTCTGGATGTTTTCAGCTCCTGGCTGTAGTATCAGTATATAGAGAGATTTTGTAGCACCTTTGAAAGAAAGAAGTTGGCAGCATGAGCTTTTGTAGACTTAGGGCCTTTACAGACTGCCAGAAATAATCCAGTTTGAGACCACTTTAACTGCCCTGGCTCAATGCTAAGGAATCATGGGAACTGAAGTTTATTGTGGCACCAGAGCTCTCTGACAGAGAAGGCTCAATGTCTCAGAAAAAAACTACATTTCCCATTATTCCCTAGCATTGAGACAGGGCCATTAAAGTGGCCTCAAGCTGGATTATTTCTAGCAGTCTGTAAAGGCCCTTAAGTCTACTTCCAAATGCATCTGATAATCTAGATTTAAGTCTAGAAAAGCTTATGCCTTCCAAAACAGGAAAGCTTTTGAAGTTTCCAAGGGTCCATGTACCTAACCACCATACTATGCATGCATTATCCACAATACATCTATTGTGGCTGTGTTTGGAAACTTGCATTTAGATGTCTCTACACCCGAGAACCTGCCAAAGAAGAGCGGTGGGGAAGAAAATGGGAGCTGTCTAGCTTTCCCAGATCTGTTTAGTACTAATTTGCGTTATTCTGCTTTTCTCTTTAGTCTACTCTATAACTGGAAAGCCTGCATCTTGGCATGATAATTTAGAAGAGCCTGCAGATGGTAAGAACCCCTTGCCTTTAAGGAATAAACTAACTTCAGTCTGTAAATGAAAGGGCTCCATGCTCTGCATTGTCAGATAAACAGGGTAATTATCTTGTACTGGACTAATTCCTGTCCATACACACTAGAATAATTAAGGTTTAGTTAGCAAAATTCTGGATAAGGCTTTGTATGAGACACAAAGGTACAAAACACACTGCAGAAATAATTCAATTTGAGACTTTAACTGTCCTGGCTCACTGCTAGGGAATTCTGGGAACTGTAGTTTTGTGGGACCTTTAGCCTTCTGTCAGAGCTCTGGGGCCACAATTAACTACAATTCCCATGATTCTCTAGCACTGAGCTAGGGCAGTTAAAGTGGTCTCAAACCGGATTCCTGCCATGTGTTTTGGACTAAAACAAGCACTTTGGTTGCCTTTTTAATTTTCATTCAAACCTTTGTAATACAATCCCATGAAGACAGACATCTAATCTCATTCATAGGAAGGACCAGTAACATATTTAAATAAAGTAATAGCTTCTCTTTTGATTATTACTGTAAATACTTTAGTGTTGTTTTTGTCTTATTTGATGAGCCATCTTGAGGGTTTAACCTGAAAGGCATCATAAAAATTATTCCATAAAATGAAAGTATCAGAACATCGATGCACTAGTTAGCAAGAGTTGCACAAAGCTCAGGTGCAGAGCTCATCATTGGCAGAAATGACAGCATAATGGCTTTTAATACTTTGTATTCAATCTATATTAAATAATTGTATTGTTTTAACAGCTGAATTCCTGAAGATTATTCATCATGCTGCACTTGAACCAAATAAGAAGTACACAGAGCCACAAACAGAAAGCCAGGAAATTGGCTGGCATTCCACCCCTTTGGTGAGTGGTGTTTCAAGAGATAAGTTGTTTGGCCCAATTGCTGCTGTAGGAAACTAATATGCTACAAATTTTAGAGCTTTCACTGAGAAATCAAATGATTTTGAACCATTATGAATCTTAAGAAAGTCTTGAACATTTGTAAGTGGAATCTCATGCCCTATCCAAAGCTAGGCTTGTCGGAGGGGGGATAAGAGAAAGGTTTCAGAGAACACCATTGCTTATTTTTCTCTGATGCCAGATGTTCCTATACTATGATCTCCTTCACAGATCAGTATCAACCGCAATGACAACAGGCTGTACTTCCCCAGTCGGAGCACTGAAATCAGTCAATACATGGCTGCAATGTGGCGCCAGAAGGAAATGTCAAAAGATAAGAGATAGAAGAAACACAGGAATGTTTGCACTTAGTGGAAGGACATACATTTGGAGTTTCTGACTGCATGATCCCTACATCCTAAATGTGACAAGTCAGACAGCAGATATTATAGGCAAGGAAGATTGCTCGCTGCTTTGAACTTTGAATAAACTTGTTCCCAATCATTCTCTTTTCTGTTCTCATTGCTTGCCAATATTTATTTCATATGGGTAGACAGGACAATATGTTTCCCAACCAGAAGTTCTGTTTTTATGAGCATATGCTGTTCATGCATCAGCTTCCTGATTCCTCTGCTGAACAGGGGGATGAGACCACTGCCCTCAGGCAGTGGGAGTCATGAGCAAAAGTAGCATAGGAACTGCTACTTCAGTATCATGTGAGTACAAAGCTGCTCCATCTGAATAGACCACTGAACTGAAGGATCCTGGGACCCTTTCAAAGCAAACCAGAATGGATGTCACATAATAAAATGAAAGAGTGGTAAACCTGTAAAAGTGTTTTTAGTCCACTATTTCACATAAAGAGGCTCTAGAAATATGAAGCCAGTATGAAAACAAGGCAACAGAAAATATCTGGTTAGTCTTTTTTATATAAATACTGGTGCACACAGTGTCAGATGGAATCAGTTGCTTCCATAAAAAGCTAAATGGCCTTATAGGTGAAAGTCAGCATCAGTTGAATTCAGAACTTGGGGGAGAGGGAAATGTCCATCCATTTCACTCCTTATCGGGAACGGTTCTTCATTTTCTGCCTCATTTTTTTGCCAGGCCTCTTCTGTAAAGAGAATTAAAGATAAACACAAAGTCATATAGGTTATCACACTCATCTAGCCTTACAACAATAAAGGAAAGAAAAAGGGAGAAACCATATACTAAGACAAATGCTCCCCAAGCAACGCAGTTGTAGCCAGACATTTTGAGATGGTTGCTGGTAATTCACATTTATTATTTGTTGTATCTATTCTACCATGAAACTCAAGGTGACATATATGAGTTTCTTGGGCAGTCTGCTCAAGTTAGGTCCTTTAAGGTAAATCTTAAGATAGTCAAACAACAGAATTCTTATTGTTAATTTTCAGTAAATAGAACAGCCATCCTGAGCCAGTGGTGTAAGCAGTGGACTACAGTTCTGGAGAACAGGGTTCAAATATGCACTTGGCCATGGAAATCCACTGGGTGACCTTGGGCAAGTCACACTGTGTCAGCCTTAGAGGAAGGCAATGGCAAACCCCTTCTGAAGAAACTTGACAAGAAAACCTCATGATAGGGTCACCATAAGTTGGAAATTATTTCAAGGCACACAACAAAAACAACAACAGAATAGTCATCCTACTTTGCATTTTAGCAAGAGATTACCCCCTTATTCTTGTCCTTCGAAGGTACTTACATTGGCATTCTTTTTTCCTGGTTTTCCAGGCCCCTTGTAGTGGGCTTTGCTAGCACGGAAACTGGATACATCATTGTGACTTTCTTTGGTATTCCACTTTGAACCCTTCTTCTTACCACCAAAACCAAACTTCTGATTCTTGTAGCGTCGTTTTGCATTTGGTCTGAAAACAATACAACTATTCATCATGATTTGGCACTTGTCTACCTCTCTCCAGACACTTGAATATGGGCAGCCACTCAATACATCTCTCTTCTCACAAAAAATATATTTCTAAACACTGCCAAAATTCATTTTAGGCAGTACTTTCTCTCATTCCTCCACAGGTAGCAAAATGTGTCCCATTCTTACATATTCTTAATGATAATATACTATTCATTCCACACCAAGGAAATGATGCCACAGTGGGAATACTAGAAGCCAGCAGTTGATATGTAACTTCTATGTATAAAGATGGCCAGAGTAACAAGACTCTAGGTACTGAGAAGTTCATTGTTTGACAATATATCTTACTGGTACAGCCAGCCCCAAGCATTTGAAATGATGGACTAGGTCTTTTCAAATGAAATTACTTTAAACAAGCCTTTAATGAACCTAAGAACCAGAAGCCTTAAAAAATAAGTGTCTCTTGTAGCATAAAAGGGAAGAAGGAAGGGGGGAGGAAATGTGGCAGCACCTTCAATCTTAATCCTTTTCTCCCTTCCCCTTCTTTCCTCTCTAAAAAAATAAAACTAGAATTGAATTTCAAGATTGAAAATGGAAGACAGTGGTACATGTGTATATTGTGAAAACTGAAAAACTCCCTCCCTTACCCACTATGAAGAAATTTGCCCAACAAAACCAAGGGAAATGCTTTTTAAATGGATGAATTTTTGTTCTAACAAATATTTAAAAAGGCAAGATTGTGTTATACTAAGAATTCAAGTGGTAAACTAAACAGAATAAGAAATTATTCAACAGAAACAAAACAAAATAAATACAAGTGTTTCTGGGAAATCTTTCTACTTCCTAGGTCTTACCCTTTCCTTACTGGTTGACCTCCAGTACCCTCCTTCTTCCCTTGAGGAGCTGATGCCTTCTCACCTTCCAGGAAATCCAGTTTATCGGAAAGACCTGCATGAAAAGCAATACAGGAACTGAGAATAGCTTCAGTAGAAGTTCTCAATAAAAGTAGGCCTTATCCCACAGAATACATATGTAAGAGGGCAGGTACACATACACGTAGATGACAGCTGGGGAATATGCTGCCCTCCATATGTTGAAGAACGACTACTCCCAACACAGACAATTTTACATCAACACAGACTGACAGGAATTGAAGTCCAGCAACATCTGGAGTGCCACCGATTCCCAGCCATGGACATCTTATTATAATTCCTGATTTACCAATTAGTAAATAGAGGGGGAGTGTGGAATTTATGGAGCAGAAGCAACTAGATCATACTAGATACCGTATTTTCCGGTGTATAAGACGACCCGGCGTACAAGACAACCCCCCATTTTTCCAGTCAAAATATAGAGTTTTAGCACCCCTATCCCCCTTATCCTTATACCCGGCGTATAAGAGACCCCCCTACTTTAACCACAGATTTTGCAGGTTAAAAAGTAGTCTTATATGCAGGAAAATAAGGTAGATAGGAGGAGTTGGAGGGAGAATGGGGATTTTTTTTTTCAGTTGGGGGGAAGGTGGTTTTCCCTATTTTCTCCTACTTTTTCTGGGCTGTATTATATAGACGGAACATACTGTGTCAGAAATGCCTCCTATCTGGCCACAAAAATAACTGGTGTTTCAGAAAAGGAACAAGGAATGCAACCTATATTTTATGACATTCCTACTCCCAGGGTCCTAATGGTTAGTAACTTTAATTTCTAATGCATGGCTTCAGAAGATATTAACATATCTAGAATGTTAAAAATAAAGATTTCAAACAACCATTTTAGAACAAGCAAGACAAACCAGTGTCTGTCAATTAATGTAACTGGATTATGAGACTATAAAACAAGTTTGAAAAACAATTATTGGGCAATGCAAAACCATGAGGTTTAACAAAACATGATAAACCATTACAACACCATTTTGAAGGCTACTCTCTATGTGGGCCTCCCTGATCAGCAAACAATGGTGGATATACCTTATTTATCTACAGTTATGTGTGAGAAATTGTAAGAAATATACACATGCTATCCACTTAAGACACTCTGAAATAACAGGAACCAGATCAACATACTATCTGCTAAACAATCTTTACAGTAAGCACATCCCTTTTTACAGCTGGCCCTCTCTATCCATGGATGGGGGACACCTGGCTGAATGAAACTACGTGTGAAAGGAATCTAGGAGTCCAGATAGACCACAAGTTCAACATGAGTCAACAGTGCAATGCAGCAGCTAAAAAGGCCAATACAATTTTAGGCTGCATCAATAGAAGTATAGTGTCTAGACTCTAGATCAAGAGAAGTAATAATGCCACTCTATTCTGCTTTGGTCAGGCCTCACTTGGAATACTGCATCCAGTTCTGGGCACAATTCAAAAAGGATGTGGAGAAACTGGAGTGTGTCCAAAGGACGGCAACTAAAATGGTGAAGGGTCTGGAAACCAAACCCTATGAGAAACGACTTTGGGAGCTGGGGATGTTTAGCCTGGAGAAGAGAAGGCTGAGAGGTGATATGATAGTCGTGTTTAAATATTTGAAGGGATGTCAACAAGGAGGAGGAAACAAGCTTGTTTTCTGCCACCCCAGAAACTAGGACGCGGAACAATGGATGCAAGCTCCAGGAAAAGAGATTCCACCTCAACATTAGGAGGAATTTCCTGACAGTAAGGGCTGTTCAACAGTGGAACACACTCCCTCGGAGAGTAGTGGAGTCTCCTTCCTTGGAGGTCTTTAAGCAGAGGCTGGATGGCCATCTGTCAGGGATGCTTTGATTGGGAGTTCCTGCATGGCAGGAGGGTTGGACTGGATGGCCCTTGTGGTCTCTTCCAACTCTATGATTCTATGATTTTTTTTTTTAATCCATGAATTCAACAACCCACAGCAATATAAATTCCAAAAGCAAAGCTTGATTTTGCAATTTTTTATAGGGGACACCATTTCACTATGTCATTAAGTTTAATAAGATGAGCATCCATGGATTTTGGTATTCACAGTGGGGGTGGATGGATCCTGGAATCAAACCCTAGCAGATAGCAAGGACCCACTGTGCTTGTTGCAATGGATAAAGACTCCTAAATGTCTTCCTGCAAACACAAGCTCTTGCAGTCATATCAGAGTATTTTACTTTTCTGCTAAAAGGTGAGGGTTGGGATTAAGAGAGATTTACCTTTCTGGTATTTCTTGATGGCGTTCAACATTGTGGACTTCTCTTTTTGCCTCTTCTGCAGTACCTCGGTTTGTACCTATCAACATGAAGCAGAACATAGGCACTGCAAATTAATCTTTTTTCAAAATGCTTCCCTGCAAATTAATCTTTTTTCAAAATGATCCCTGTTGTGACCACACCGAGCGATACCTTTTCCACAAGGCACACTTAAGGAATCCAGTAGTTAGCTGTAAATCTCTCTTCTCCCCACTTCAAGGAAGAATCTGATTTTGTCACAAATGTTGTCCTCACCTTTTTGCCATATTTTCGCAGAGCACGAAGCTGTTTAGCCCTCTCAGATTTCTCCATCGCTTCTTGTTTGCTCTTCAGTTTTTGCCGAATCTGTTAAGAAAGAGCAGTCGAGGGAGGTGGCATCAGCAGGCTTTGAAGTTTGATTGATTTTGCTTAGGTTAAGAAAGGGATGACATTATAAGGAAACAGTGGATTTTTTCTTCCTGTTTTGGTTTTAAGGAGTTAAAATTAAGAGTGAATTGAATATATGAAGTTTATATATGAAAGGACTGGGGGAAAGTATTAAGAGAAGGATTAAGGGATACACTATCTTGGGAAATGGGCTGTCAATATCTGTCATCTTTTTTTAATTTACTGTTTTGCTCTGTTGGTTTTTTGAGGAGAGATATATGCATATAGGAAAATGTTGTGGGGCTGTAGTGCCTTGTGCTGCTATTATGTGATTTATATGTTTACAATTATGTTTGTGTTAATATATCATTTTTTTTTAAAAAAAAAGAAAGAAATAGCAATTAGTATGTTTACATGCAGATGAAAATTCCTGAATATCTGGCTATGAAACTGATTCACAACAGAATTTATATTTTCAGTGTGATAATCCTATGAATCTATCAGTCAGGACACCAATAAATGGGGACAGTTGAAAATTGTGTAGCTACATTAATTGAAGAGACAGTTGAAGTGCTTAAAAGGGGGTTATTATTATCTTGATTGCTCTTATTAATCATCCTTCTCTCCTTTGCTTATTTGCTCATTCATGGCATGGAGCAAATACCTGTTTACCTGAAGTAATTTTATAAAAGATATATAGAATATACATACAAAGGATTAATTGCTTCAACACCTTCAATTAATTATTTGTGGTGAACTGCCAGTAGTATCTCATCTTTCTCATTTCACAATGTACAATATTCTATCCAAGGACAATCACCAATATAGTAAACATGCATCTTGAGGAGTTCATGTTCAAACCAGGAAGACTGAGAAGCATGTCCAGTACCCAATTTTAATAATACTTAATGATCAGAAGCTCTGTATACGTAAAAAAAACAACTTTTCTGAAGCTCAGTTTCCCTGTACCTCTTTCTTCTGTGTTTCTAAAACATCAATGGCTACAACCATCAAAATGGCAGATTAATAATGCCTCAGTTTTGTATGTAACCATCTGGATTAGGAAAACAGTTCTCAGCTGGATTTTTTTTTAAATGTGAGGGATGATAAATCTTACCTTCTGCATCTGCTGATCAGATTTTGCCATTTCTGCAAAATAGTCATCAGGACGCCTGGTAGGGATTTTCAGCTGATGTAGTCGAGGTAAGGCCTCTAGAACAGATGCTTGGGCTTGATGGTAACTGAAGAAAACAAAAGAATGTGATATTAGTAAACTTTTATATACAGTTCACAGCTAAATATTCTTTATCCTGGCACTGTAATTGAACAGACTTAGGCCTTTATGACATAGCTACCCAGAAACATATATTTAAAATAAGAAGATCTGGTTCTGCCACCTCACTTTTCCTATTAAAAATATTACTCCAGTCAGTATATCAAAAGACTGTTCTGGCAAACCTGGAACAATAGTAATACAGATTTGTACTTTTCAGTGAGTTTATGGCAATCACTAACCAACATGCGCAGGAAGAAAAATATATTAAATTTCTAAATAAATTGCAATCTAGCAAATAAAAAAAAGGGCCACAGAACATTTCATTCTATTTAGTATGTACTTTCAATCTTACTGCAAGTATATTTTCATTTATTTTATTTTATTGTATTCTATTCTCTTAATCCAGGGGTTGGCAACCTGGCCGGTCCCCCTGCTGCTGCCCCTCCACGCATGAGTGCAAGGCCCTTGCGCACGTGCACCAGGTGAATTCGCCCTGCACAGGCACACTGGGACCTTCCCTGGGCCCTGGCAAGGCCCCAGTGCGTGTGCACCGGGCGAATTCGCCCTGCGCAGGCGTGCTGGGGCCTTCCCTGGGCTCAGAGAAGGCCCCGGCGCACGTGCACTGGAGCCTTCCAAAATGGCGCACGCACGCATGCGCACAATGGCAGACATTGTGCGCATGCGCGCGCACCCTCCCGGCCCCTGCGCCATTTTCCCCCCGGTAACAAAAGTTGCCAACCCCTGTCTTAATCTATTATTATTGTTCTGATTTTTATTACTTTATTGTTTATATTTTGTACATTGTATTTATTTTATAGTGTAATCCCGCCTCGATCTGTAGGGAAAGGCGGGAAATATAAATAAAACTTATTATTATTATTATTATTATTATTATATGGATACAGACAATATCTAAATCTAATTGCTAATTTTAATCAAACCAGACCGACAAAATCAATGGAAGTTATATAAATATGAACATACTAAATTCCTACTGATTCAACAGGACTACAAACTGCCTTTTAGTAAATGCATCATTAGGTTGTTACATACATGCCATGGGCAACGGAACTGCCAGCACTATCAACATATAAAAATGTTGTGAGTGAGAGATACAACTTCTGTTATGCAAGGGGATTAAGAAAATACAACAATACATTAGGCTTCCAATGACAGACCAAACCTCTACAAGAGAAAAGCTTACAAACTCATTTCTCTTTTGAAGTCATCCTCAGGATCAGCAGCATCTTTGTCAAGTATGTGATCGGAAGCTGAACTTGTGGCATCTACCACCAGATGAGAGGTAACATCAAGCCTTTCAATCCAGTCCAAGTGCCTCTGGAACTCAAATAAGCACTGCTTCAGTCCATTCTAGGAAAGAGTATAAGATGTGTGGATAAGAGCCATACAAAGAACCCTGAATACACTGATTAGTACAGTCTTCTCCTTCCTACTGCCCTACACACATGTTAAGATGCAACACTCTCCAATATCCTCAGCCACTGGGCATGCTAGATAGGCACGATGGGGATTATAGTTCAGCAACTGGGAGAAGGCTGTGCTATCATGTCAACCAAAACAGTACTGTGAGCCTGAATAATTCCCATCCATCTATAAAACTATCAATTAGATCTTGTACTGTAAAAGCATTTCCTCAGATAATCAGATTCCCACTAGACATTATATGCTATCTCTACTGCTTCCTATTCAGGGGAATACCAGTTTTTTAAAATTCAAGCTTTTGCTAGGCAGCATTTATAAACAAATCAAAGATGCTTCTGCCTCAACAATGACAGCATAAAGACAGCCTGATATATACTTTCCTGTCTTTGAGAAAAGCAAACAATTTAAACATATTTTTATATCCTATAGAATATTTTGCACTAGTTTTGCTATACACAACCAGATAGATAGCAACATTTTTTCAGACAGAACTCCAGTTCAGTGTGAAAAGTGAACTCAACAGTTTGTTTGCAATGATTTCATTCTTGCTAAATGTTAAAGCTTTTCTATAATCAAAATGTTTCACTAGGAAAAGAAGCTGAACAATCCTTACAAACTGATTTCACCAGAATCCCAGTTATATAATACTCACCACATTGTTGATAGCTTTTGGTCGTCCCTCCAGCACAACATTTAAGCCTGGCTTTAGTGAGCCTTTAGAAAATGCCTGCTGGAGCTACATGAGAAAATGTTACCTGTTAATTTTCTGGGATAATATCACCACATACAAATATCAAAGACATTAACCCACCCATCCCTTTCATAATGGAAAGGATTAAGCAAACTACCAAACATACAAAGGAGTAGAAGGGGAAAGAGGCTAACCAAGGAGGACATGTGACTCTCCAGATGTGGTTGGACTACAACTCTCATAATCTTTTTCCATTGGTATTGATGACTAGGGAAAAAGAGACTTGCATTTCACTATCTAAAGGGCCATGCATCTTCACTCCTGCTTTAAAGCCAGACACTCATATTATGAATGGGCAGTGCAGCTCTCTAATCTTATACCGTGAGCTGCTACAGCATAGTGGCTAATAGGATAACCCAGTAAATCCCTGACTCAAATCTCTTATCACAGACTCACTGAGGGCCTTTGCAGACTGCCAGAAATAGTGCAAATTGAATCCACTTTAACTGCCCTGACTCAGTGCTAGGGAATCATGGGAACTGTAGTTTATTGTGGCACCAGAGCTCTCTGGCAGAGAAGGCTCAATGTCTCAGAAAAAAATACAATTCCCATGATTCCCTAGCACTGAGCCAGGGCAGTTAGTCAATTTGCACTATTTCTAGCAGTCTGCAAAGGCCCTGAGTGAGCTTAGCTAAGTTGATGTTCCTTTACCCTCAGTTCCTTACCTATAATATAAAGACTATTTACTAATATGTTCTAGGCATAGCTGAGATAAAAACATGAAGTCCTTTTAACCTTTAAAATGATTTTTAAGAATCATTGGTCATTACTGGTATGCAAATGCCGTTCATAGCTCCTACTACTGTGAAGCCATGCTATGAACCTGCACATAGCTATTACAATTTAGCATCCTTGCTCTTGTCAAAATGAAGAAGTGGGCTTCCGTAATAATATATGAAGAGAAAAGCTTACCACTACAAATCAAAACCTGATATGGAACCAGGCACAACTCCCAGACCTTCAAATCTCTAGTTCATGTATCATTATGTAATCCCAGCCCACTTATCCCACCACAGAAAAAAAGTGACCTGCTGCCACCACTACATACAGCATAAATGAACACAGTTCGAAACTTGCCTCACGGTCTGTGATAACAGACTCTTCCGAATCTGAAGACAACGACAAATCTTCATCCATTTCCACATGGGGCATCACACACCGCTTTATGATAAATGAAGTTGACTAAGCGGCACCAAGAGCTAAAACAGAAAACACATTTCATCCTCAAGAACACAGAATAAAAAGGGAGTAAGCATCCTAGACACAGCTTATCCTTAGCACCTCTTGTAACCATTAACAGTTATGAAACAGGAAGAAATTCAGCATGAGAAGTAGAGAAAATTATTATTACACACACCTGTCACTACATCAAGGCTGCTTTTGCACTGTATAATTAATGCAGTTTGACACTACTTTAACTGCTATGGAGCTTTAACTGCTATGGATATGGAATCCTGGGATTTGTAGATTGTTGTGGACCCAGAGCTCTGAGATTTATAGTTTTCTGAGATATTTAGCCTTTCTTATTAGACAGGCTAAATATCAAAATGCCTGCTGGAGCTACATGAGAAATCCCAGAATCCCATAGCATTGAGCTATGACATTTAAAGCAGTTTCAAACTGCATTATTTCTGCAATGCTGATGCAGTACTAGATTCCAAGAAAACCTCACCTGTTCAGTTTCAATGTATCTCATAAGATTATGCATGCCTCTGCACTAAATCAAACCCAGACTATGGGCCTTTGCAGACTGCCAGAAATAGTGCAAATTGAGTCCACTTTAACTGTCCTGGCTCAGTACTAGGGAATCATGGGAACTGTAGTTTATTGTGGCACCAGAGCTCTCTGACAGAGAAGGCTCAATGTCTCAGAAAAAAATACAATTCCCATGATTCCCTAGCACTGAGCAAGGGCAGTTAAAGTGGACTCAATTTGCACTATTTCTAGCAGTCTGCAAAGGCTATGTTAAAAAAACTGCTTTCTCCAAATACATGTGGAAAACATTACAGGCTACCATCATTTTTCAATGTGCCAGTGAAAAAGCAGGCTTACAGCTGAACATAAAGAAAACACAAATAATGACCACAGAAGACCTACAAAAATTCAAATTAAGTGATGAAGAAATTGAAATAGTAAAATAATTCCTGTACCTTTGATCAAACATTGATCAGGAAGAAAGCTGCAATTAAGAAATAAGAAGGCTAGGAATGGGAAGAGCAGCCATGAAAAAAACTAGACAAGATCTTAAAGTGCAAAGATATAACTCTATACACTTAAAAGTGAGAATAGTCCAATCCACTGCATTCCCTATCACCATGGGCAGATGTGAAAGCCGGACAGTGAAGAAAACTGATAGAAAGAAAATCAACTCATTTGAAATGTGGTGCTGGAGAAGAATGCTGAAGAACATCCCTGGAAGCCAGGATGACTAAATTGAGGCTGTGGTACTTTGGCCACATTATGAGAAGGCATGACTTATTTGAAAAGGCTATAAAGCTAGGAAAGAGAGGAAGACTACAAGTCAGATGGCTAGACTCCATCAGAAAGGCCACAGGCCTGAGCCTACAGAACTGAGCAGAGAGGCAGATGATAGGGGATGATCCACAGCAGGGGTAGGCAACCTTTCCCCTTTAAGGGCCGAGGGACTTCAGCTCCCAGAACCCCAGGAGCTATTGGCCAACATGGGACTATTGGCCAACATGGCTGAGGCTTCTGGGAGCTGAAGTCCCTTGGCCCTTAAAGGGGAAAGGTTGCCTACCCCTGATCCACAGGGTCACTATAAGTCAAGGACTACTTGAAGGCAGTTAACAGCAAAACAAGGAGAAATAGACAGAAGAAACTCAATTCATTTGAGATGTGATGCTGGAGAAGAGTGCTGAG
>CM034706.1:204862839-204875020 GCA_020142125.1 Phrynosoma platyrhinos | reverse complement strand
TGTAGAGATTGGGAACACAGAAAAAGGGGAAATGGAAGAAGGAAAATAATAAACACCTCCCTCTTCAGGCTCCTCCTCCTTCTCTCCCTCCCTCCCCGGCTTTTTTTCTTTCTTTCCCAGCCTCCTCAGAGCAGCCTTCCTCCTCCTCCTCCTCCTCCTCCTCCTCCTTCTCTCCCATTGGGCTCCTTCCTTCCCCCCTCCCTCCTCTGTGGGAGGAGTCTTTCTCAACCTCCTCAGCTTTATACCGGTGTATAAGGCGACCCCCAGCTTTAGCTCCAGCTTTTCCTGCTTAGAAAGTAGTCTTATACGAAGGAAAATATGGTACCAATCTTCCACATGTGCTACTGATTCACTTGCCCTTCTGCCATTTCCTTTTACCTATTACTTGAATAGCCATTTTAGTCATTCTCCACCCTTCCAACAAAGACTTCAGGAATATAGCCTAAAATGACTGTAGGTGTAATGAGAGAAAACATTTGTCAGTCTGTTATTCTGTCTCCCTAGCTCCCACAATACATGATTAATCATGAAAAAAACAGGGTGTATTACAGTATTTTTTGTAGGTGGATTGAAACAGTGGTTCATTGTTTAAAAAAGGAGTCAACTAGTTCTGTATCCATTACTTTCAGTTTGTTCCCCACCCCTTCAAATTGGGGATGGATATTGTGAAATATTAATAGCTACATGGCAGTCTATAAGGTGCTGTGTGGTGCTGCAACTATAATCCTGCTCCCAGCTGATTGCAGAATAGCAGACTATGCCATGGTAATGCACCTAGTGTGAATAGAACATTAGGCCAAGGAAATCAGATTTCCATAAATCCAGTTTGGTGCTAGACTGTTATTAATAATTCTCAAACAGTAAGGAGATTGCCTTTTTTGTATTTGTCTTCACAAAATAAATGTGAGGTGCTGAACACAAAGTTTCAAAAGGATGATGGGTGGCAGACATAGGGGGGTTGCAGACTGCCAGAAATAGTGCAAATTGAGTCCACTTTTAGGGTTAGGGTTAGGGAATCATGGGAACTGTAGTTTATTGTGGCACCAGAGCTCTTTGACAGAGAAGGCTCAATGTCTCAGAAAAAAAATTCCCATGATTCCCTAGCACTAACCCTAACCCTTAAAGTGGACTCAATTTGCATTATTTCTGGCAGTCTGCAACCCCTTGTAATCATTTATCTTGAAATAGGTCCAAAACACACTGCAGAAACAATCCCGTTTGAGACCACTTTAACTGTCCTGACTCAATGCTAAGGAACTCTGGGGATTGTAGTTTATTGTGGCACCAGAGCTCTTTGACAAAGAAGGCTAAATGTCTCACAAAACTGCGGTTCCCAGAATTCCTCAGCATTGAGCCAGGGCAGTTAAAGTGGTCTCAAACTGAATTATTTCTGCAGTGGGTTTTACACCATAAGTAGCCCAAGGAAGAGGTTTTTTTACAAGATATGTTGCTATGCATCAGGAGAGTATTTGCTTGTCTACCACAAATTGATAATTTGATGAAGGGACTCCTCCAAACTCAGCTTACCCCATGTTTAAATATACATACATTGGTCACAAGGTAATCCTGACCACTGAAGATTATACAGCACATATTTTGTAAGTGTATTGTAAGAGACTCCTTGGGTCTCATTTGGATGGGGGGGGGGGGAAGGTGGGATATAAATAAATATCTGTATTTCAAAAAGTTCTTAACACTTTTGATTGGCAAGATCAAACTGGAGATCAAGCCTAATAACTTGTCACCAAGTGAAGGGACAGTGAAGCAAATAGTAAACAGTATGAAGTAAATAAGAAAGTAGCTGGCATTCTTTTGTTTACAACAGATCATTAATGAGCTGCTGCTTAATACAATAAAAGTGTCTCTTAGAGCAAGCAAAGTCTGGAAACATGTCCTATGAGGAGCAGTTTACGGATCTGGGTATGTTTACCCTGGAGAAGAGAAGGTTAAGAGATGACATGATAGCCATGTTTAAATATTTGAAAGGCTGTCATATGGAAGATGAAGCAAGCTTGTGTTCTGTCGCTCCAGAAAGTAGGACATGGAGAAATGGATTCGAACTACAGGAAAAGAGATTCTGCCTAAACATTAGGAAGGACTTCCTGAGGATAAGAGCTGTTTGACAATGGAATATGCTGCCTTGGAGTGTGGTGGACTCTCCTCCTTTGAGGTTTTAAACAGAGGCCATTTGTCGGGAATGCTTTGATTGTGTATTCCTGCATGGTGAGGGTTGGGCTGGATGGCCCTTGTGGTCTCTTCCAACTCTATGAGGCTATGCTTTTCTGCTGCTCCAGAAACTAGGACACAAACCAATGGATTCAAATTACAAGAAATAAGCTTCCACCTAAACATTAAGAAGAACTTCTTGATTGTAAAATTTGGTTGACAGTGAAATGACACTTGATCCTTTGAGCGGCATTAAACAAAGGTTGGATATCCATCTTTCATAAGTGCTTTAGTTGTGTATTCCTACTTGACAGGAGGTTGCAGTACCGGCACTTGGGGTAACTTCCAACTCTATGATTCATTGTAATCTTGTAAGTTCAGTGTTAACAGTGCAGTGGAAATATCTAGATACCTCTTTACAATGTCATCAGCTGACATCTTGGAACAATTATCATTCTGAACTCCTTTCTCTCTGTTCCTTTGTGTTAGAATGCAGCATAACTTCACAGTAGAATACAGTAAGTTCAGGAGATCCAAGAATCAGCCCTTTCGCATCTCAGATCAAAAGAAATCTTATTCTGGGGGGTTGCAGACTGCCAGAAATAGTGCAAATTGAGTCCACTTTTAGGGTTAGGGTTAATGCTAGGGAATTGGTTTTTTTCTGAGACATTGAGCCTTCTCTGTCAGAGCTCTGGCAACACAATAAACTACAGTTCCCATGATTCCCTAACCCTAGCCCTAAAAGTGGACTCAATTTGCACTATTTCTGGCAGTCTGCAACCCCCCTCTGTCAGCTAAAAAGATGCTTTTCTAAAACCTTAAAAGCCGCTGCTAGTTACAATAGCAATAGCAATATCATGTACATTTGTATACTGTTTATCAGTGAACTCAGCACTTTCTAAGTGGTTTACAATCTATAAGCCAGTTGCCTCCAACAAGCTGGGTACTCATTTTACTGACCTATGAAAGGATGGAAGGCTGAGTCAGCCTTGGAGCCCTTTGGGATTGAATTCACAACCTTGTGGCTACAGTACCGGCATATAACCACTGCACCACCAGGGCAGTATTAGGTTATAGAAAGCCAATGCAGCTCTCCAACCAGTTACTTACCCCTGGGCTAGATGGAGCAATAGACTATGTTCTTCATAAATATGTAGGATCCAATCCATAATAGAATATACATTTATCCTTCATATGAAAGATAGTGTTGCATCAATTATACCATAGCCTTGAATAAAATGTGTTGAATTTTTTCTCACACTGAATAATTGGCTCCCACCCTATGTTTTCATGACACTTTTTAAAAGAAATTATAAAGCCTTTTAAGAAGCTAAATCTTTCCTCAGATTAACTAAATATTTTTAGTATGTGTTATACTATCATTTGTGTAGTATTCCAAGAAAAAATGTTCTGTCTGTTTAAATTTAGAGTGATCATCTAACAATAAATAAGAATTGCTTTCTGTTATCTGAGCTGGTATTATTTGAATATTTGAATATTTGAAATTGAGTGTACTGTAGTATTTTGTCACAAAGACACCTATAAATGTTCTATTTTAAACAGTTATTATGTTTGTGCCTGCATGTTTCCCTTGGTTTCTATATATTATGATAATCTTTTGTCTAAAACAAAACAAAACAAAAATCAGATGATTACTTGATGAAGATTATGCAAAATTGGCAATATCTTCATTCTATTTTCCTTTTCAGGTAAGCTTCAATCCCCAAGATAACACTCAAGTCTGTGTTACCGGCAATGGGATTTTTAAACTCTTCAGATACACAGAGGGAACCTTAAAACAGACCAATTTCATGCGAGGAGAAGCTCAAAATTATCTGTCCCATGCCTGGCTCTCTGAAGAGAAGGTGATTGTGGGCACAGACACAGGCAAACTCTTATTATTTGATTCTGGTGATCTACGCTGGGAGACCAGTATTGAGCACAATGAGCTAGCCTCTGAAGTAATAAAAGATGAACAAGGACAGGAATCGACAGATAGGTAAGGGAGTGTTTAAACTGTTGACCCTGGCATAGCCAATGTGTTCCATAAGATAATGTGTTTGACATCTCCAGAGTCTGATTAAAGTTGTATCTTGGTTATAACTACTTTGATAACCTATTTTGTTAAGTTTTTCATCATCCATCAATCTTGCAATTTAGATTAATTAATTGATGTTGCAATCCTATATACATATACCTAACTGTAAGATAGTATGTCCACTGAGAGGTATTGTCTACTCGGGGGTAAGTCCCACTGAGAAAACTGTTAGCCAATATACATTACTTCTAAGCAGTCATGATAGGATTATTCTTTTAGTCTAATGTCTAATTGTAAAGTGGAACTATTAATCTAAATTGCAAGATTGATAGATGATTAAAAACTTAACAAAATAGTCTACAAAAATCTGTCTAATTAGAGTTATTTATAAAGAAATATATTTTGGATTGGGTTTAAATACCCTAAAGATATCAGATTCTGTCTGATCTTAGAGGCTAAGCAGGGATATCAGGTGTTGTAGGCTATATTTCAGAGGAAGGAATTAGCAAAACCACATGAGTATTCCTTGTCTATGAAAACCTTGGGAAATTCATGGGGTCACCATAAATCAACAGGTGACTTGAAGACATATATACATATACATATTTTAGACTGAAGCGTTATTTGCCTTCTGTAAAGAGATGTACTAAATCCTAGGATGTAAAGCATGTTTATTAAGAAAACAAAACTTTAAAATTATAAATGATTGCAGAGAACCTGTTATTAATACTAGGACTTCACCAACTTTGAAAACAAGATATAATGAAGAAAAGTAATTCTTTCACAATATACAACTGACATTTGAAACTCATCTGATTTCTTCTTTTGGTGCCAGTTGTTTAACCAATTTCTTTTTACAGCCTCATTGAGTTCCCTGCTGCCTCTTCCCCTGAATACTCGAGTGAGTTAGTTTGTGATGCAGAAGCACAACAACAAAAGTCTCTACCTCGTGTCTCTGCTGTTGCTGCATATTCCAAGGGATTTGCTTGTGCAGCTGGTCTAGGAATTGTTCTACTTTTTGAGAAGTCAGAGGAAAAGGAAGGTTATAGAGAAATCCGAGAAATAAGGGTAGGTAAGAGTCCTCGGATATATCGTGTACTATTATGAAGCTCTCTATAACACAAGCTAGAGTATCATAGTCAATAAAGGTGATTCTCAGGAAAAGATAAAATTTATAGGAATGCTGACATGCCAGCTATGCAAAAAATAACACAGGTATCTGTTGAGTGCCCACTCTGCTATGAAGCCATCCTTGCTAATGAGAGATGCATTGGCTGCAATCTAACATCGGATTATGGCCTCAAAGGGAAAGAAGAACAGACAGCACAGCTCCATCATGCCGAGATACAGCAAGGAAGGGCCCTCTCTGCATCCCATCTGCCACTTCTGTGGCCTCAAATGGAGACTGGGCAGGAAAATCTGCAATGTGCCTAGGCCAAGCAACTGAGAAAAGGCTCTCCCTCCATCCCTGCTGTGGCCTCAGAATAAGAATAGGCAGGCACAGCTCCATTGTGATTAGGCCCAGCAACTGAAGAAAGGTCCTCCCCCTCATTCCAACTGCCACTGTTATGGCTCAGAGGGAGAGAAGAAGAGGCAGGTATTCCTCCATCATGCCTAGGCCCAGCAGCTGAGGAAAGTCCCTCCCTTCATCCCAGTTGTCACTGTTGTAGCTTCAGTAGAGACAGAATCACAGCCAGCATTTGTTGGACTTAATTCCTTCCCCCACTGTCATCCCCTTTTCCTTGTGTGTCCTGTCCTTTTAGTTTCCAAGCCTTTGGGCAAGAAACTGTTAGTTTATAAGCTGCTCTGGGAAACCTTTTGACTGGATGGTAGGATATATAAATACTCAAATATGCATATATTAATGTCCTTTCAGCATAGCATAAATATCTACATACAGAGATACACTGCATCTGCATTGCACAGCTCCAATGCAAAACAGCAGTATTGCACAGCATATTGTGCAACTCATTGCACATGCCATTGTGAAATGAGCAATGTGGAATGTACAACCACAGTGCATTGTTTAAACACAGTGCATAGCATTGCTGTATGTGCAACTCCACCTTTGCTGCTGTCAGCAGAACATGTTTGTTGCACTGTAGCAAATAATTTGCCCTGCACCTGTAGTGCAAATTATACATGCATATGTCATTAACAGAATGCCAGCCATTGTTTGGTGTTCAGGAAAAAACAGTTCTGCTGGCTTCCAGCAAAAGCCAGCTGTGCACAGAATTGATTGGCTATTGTAAAGTTACCAAACATTTATATTTCCAAACATTTATGTACACATGTGTGTGTGCGTGTGTGTCTGAGAGATACATTTCACTGTACCACCTGAGACAGTTTTAAAGAGAAAGTGAGAAATGTACAGTTCACCTGAAACATGGTTAGAGCAGTAAAGCAAACACCTGCACTGGATTTAGAGGCAAGAATAACTTACTTATTTCAGGAGAACAAAGCTACATGCCACTAAAATATTACAAAGGGAGAACATTTACTAAAATAGTGAAGATATATTTTAAATGGCTCAGTGGTTGTTTTTCAATAATGTCTTGCAAAGTTACTCAGGAGTCCCCTTCCACTCCTTTTCAAACGTCCATGTATGTAAAGTCAAAAATCATGAGATGTAGTCTGGCCAGGAAAATTATAGGATGACCCTATGACTTGTTTTTGCATGCTGAGCCTGTAGCATTTGCATTAGGGGAAAAAGTAAGAAGTGAGGGAACCAACAGAACGAATATTCATATAATACACACATTAAACTAGTATTTGTTAAGTGCCTTTAAGTTGACTTCGACCAATGGCGACCCTATGAATGAGAGACCTCTAAGGAGTTTATCACACGGAAGGAAATTGGAAGTATAAACAGTGATTAACTTGTGATTAACTGCAATTGCGCAAATGGTTTTCACATGATGTCAGCCAGCAAAGTTCTATTATCCCATGCAGAATCCATGATTAACATGCACTTGCGCACAATTGTGAAAATGGTTTTCACACGACATTGAGATGAAACGTGATTAAAGTACCTTTATCTAGTGAAGAACCAGGCAAGAAACAACAGTGGCTCATTCATAGAATTTTCCTGTGAATTACTTTTTGCTGTTTCTTGCCTGGTTGTTCCCTGGTTCTTCATGGGATAATGGCACTTGGGTTAATGTCATTTTAAGCACGTTTTAATGTCAATTGCACAATTTTCACGGGTCAATCATTGTTTAATCTTCCAGTTTCCCCCATGTGATAAACTCCTAAGTGATCCTATCCTCAACTACCCTATTTAGGTCTTACAGACTCAAACCCATGGCTTCCCAGATCTATCCATCTGGTATGTAGTCTTCCTCTTTTCCTATTGCCCTCCATATTAACAAGCAGTATCATCTTTGAGCCAGCATGGTGTAGCAGTTTGAGTGTTGGACTACAACTCTGGAGACCAGGGTTCAATTCTCATCTTGCCATGAAACCCACTGTGTGACCTTGAACAAGTCACACTCTCTTATCCTCAGGGGAAAACAATGGCAAACCTCCTCTGAACAAATCTTTGCAAGAAAACTCCATGATAGTTTTGTCTTAGGATTACCATAAGTCGGAAACAATTTGAAGGCATACAACACATACAATGTCTTTTCTAGTGAGTCCTTTCTTTTCATAATATGGCCAAAGTATGACAACCTCAGTTTAGTCATCATTGCGTCTAGGAAAAGTTTATGCTGGATTTGTTGTATGAGCCATTCATTTGTCTTTTTAGCAGTCCATGGTATCCACAGAACTCTTCTGCAGCACCACATCTCAAATGAGTGTATTTTCTTCCTATCAGCTTTTTTCACTTTCCAACTATTACAACCTTACATAGAGATAGGAAATACTATGATGTGGTCTATCCTAACTTTAGTATTTAGTGATTTAGTTTTACATTTCAGAATTTTGTCTAGTTCCTTCATAGCTGCCCTTCTAAGTCTTAGGGCCTTTGCAGACTGCCAGAAATAGTGCAAGTTGAGTCCACTTTAACTGCCTTGGCTCAGTGCTAGGGAATCATGGGAACTGTAGTTTATTGTGGCACCAGAGCTCTCTGACAGAGAAGGCTCAATGTCTCAGAAAAAACTACACTTCCCATGATTCCCTAGCACTGAGCCAGGGCAGTTAAAATGGACTCAGTTTGCACTATTTCTGGCAGTCTGCAAAGGCCCTTAGTTTTTTTTCTAATTTCTTGACTGCAGTCATCACTTTGATTAATAATGTAGAAAACCTTTAACTATTTCAGTGTCTTCACCATCTACTTTAAAATTATGAAGACTGCCTGTAGTCATTATTTTCTTTTCTTACTATTCCACTGTAAGCCTGCCTTTGTGGTTTTTGACTTTCTTCAAGCTTTCTAAATCTTTTCTATTTTCTGCTAATTGTATGGCGTCATCTGCTTAGCTTAGAATTGTTGTTATTCCCACCTCCAATTTTCACGCCTCCGTCTTCCAAGTCTAATCCTACTTTACCCATGGTTTTTTTTGGCTTACAAGTTAACTGATAGGGTGACAGAATGCAGCCTTGCTTGACCCCCTTGTCAGTTGGAACCCATTATGTTTCTCCATATTCTGTCCTGACAGTGACCTCTTGTCCTGAGTACAGGTTACACATCAGGACAATCAAATGTTGTGGTGCACCCATTTCTTTAACAGTGATCCATAGTTTTTTGTGATCTATACAATCAAGTGCTTTTCTATAGTCTATAAAGCACAGAATGTTTTTCTTTTGACTATATTTAATAGTCCTTAAATATTAAATCTCATTTAATATATAACCAGTCAGCTATAGCAGGAGATAGAAGACAAATGCATAATGCAGCATTTGTTATCTACTTTCTACCAGTCGCCCAAGTCCAAGAGAATTTCATGACAAACTGCAACCTGTGTTATAGACCATGGCAGGTCTCGCATGCAAAAATTCCTGGGTCCACCAGCACTGAAGATTCACAGTAGATTAGAAGGCATTCCAGCTGGTAAAATTTAGTATAAAATTGTTCTGTTAGATGTTAGCATCTTAGTTAATGTAATAAAGCAGATGTTTTCTGTGGAAAGACATTTCTTATTCAACTGAATTGGAGTAGTGGAAATACATGTGGGGAAATAGTTTAATTAAACTGGTTTCTTTAATAGATTCCACAAGATGAATGCAGCAATGATCCAAACCAGTCAGACAAGCAGGAGGTTGTATGTATTGCGTTCAGTCCTGCAGAGGAGACTCTCCTCATCAGCACTAATAAAAATCAAGTCTATCTTCTCTCTATGTCAGCAGCTGAAATAAGCAAGGTGAGTTTATTCTGATTATTATGCACTGTAAAAACAAGCAGTTTCCCAATACCACTATGCTAAAATAATCCAGTCAGCAATATTTAAACCGGTTGTGGGAATCATGTGGCCCTGTAGATGTTAGATAGCAATTCCCAACATTCCCTGTCATTGGCTATGCTGGCTAAAGCTGCTGGCACTTGCACACTCAATGTCTAGAGCAGGGGTTGGCAACCTTTTTTGCTGACGGGCCGGGGGGGGGGGGGGGGGGGGGGGGGGGGATGATACTGACTTGGCAGAGTGGCAGACATTTTAAATGCTTTGGCTGAAATCTTGTTAGGGCAGTTTATTAACATGAAAATTGTTGCACAAGTAGTGCTACTGTCTCATAGTGAGAAATGCAGTCTTTAGTGCAGTTCTGCCAACATACATATGACCCTCTCACACACACATATTTGACTTGGTGCATCACCAGTGCTCACTATGAGCTCAAGGCCATGGTAATGGATATATTTATACTATGCTAGAAGTACTGTAGAATGTTGTCCTCAGGGAAGAAGTTTTATGTTTATGTATGTGCATAATATATAATTCTATGGCTACAGGTTGGGAGATTTAGCAGTCTTGGGGAGCTTGTACAGTCTGCTCTTGGCTGAACTTTTTTCTGAAGGACATGTAGCTTGGGAATGTTCCTTGACATGACGCTTTCTCTGTATGCCTAGGAGGTATCATTTGCAAAGATTGGTTTTGCCAGTTTTAGTTGGTGTGCTAGCTGTAGCCTAATTCTAAATTCAGATTTAGCCTCAGTTATCAATCTGGTTATTTCCAAAACAGGTTACTGCAGTGCTGTGTTTAAAAACAGACCAGAAGGTTCAGCTGGTTCAAAACACAGGTAGCAGATAAATATCTGGATCTCAGAAATCAAAGTATATTATATTGGTTTTACATTATCTATCCTGGCTATGTGTTTTGTTTCTGGAGTTCAATTGCTGGTTTTAGCATATTTATAGGTGGCTTAGTGGTTAACATGCCAGTTCTGATGATTGGAAGATCAGAAGATTGGCAGTACGAGGCCCCAGTGCAGCATGATGGGGTGAGCTACTGTCATTAGTCCCAGCTTCTGTTTGAAAGGATACAAATGCAAGTAGATATATAGGTACCACTTTGGTGGGAAGGTAACAGCCTTTGATGCAGTCATGCTGGGCACATGACCACCAGATTTGTCTTCAGACAATGCTAGCTCTTTAGCTTAGAAACGGAGATGAGCACCGCCCTCTACAGTCGGTTATGACTAGGCATTCATGTCAAGGAACTACCTTTACCTTTTACCTTACCCTAGTCCAGATTGGTATTCCTTTTATGTGAGTAAGACTCCATAACAAGGCCTTTACAGTTGTTGATATTGAAAGTATGGACTACCCCTTCTGCTTGAAGATCTGCCAGGTTCAGATACTTTTCAAAAGCTTTTGGGAAGAAATTCATTGAACTTTTGTTTGTCTAATTTTCTGTCTTTTGCTAGGGATTTATTTCTAACTACTGCTGCATTAAACCAAGGGGTGAAATGCACTGCCCTGAAATGGTAGTTTTCTGATGGCTCGGGGGCATCGCGTATGCACAACGCATGCCCTGATGCCCCAAGCTGGCATCACACTACCCTGCTGTCCATACAGTGGACAGTGTTGTGGCGCTCCAGCAGTGCAGCATTTAGATGCCGCAGGAGCGCAGAAAAGCCATCACCTCGGCGAAAAAGCCAGCTTTTTGCCAGCTTGGGACTGCAGCATGTGTTGCCACAGCCCTGATCTGGCACTCAAAGGGGCTGCATCAAGCCTGCAAATCTTCATTAAAGTTGTGTAGGTTATATGTATTAGTTAGGTGTATTATGTGTATTAGTTGGTTTCGATTTTATAACTAATGTGTGTCTCCAGAAAAAAAGCAGGATAACAATAGTAAATCTAATTTATGTCTGCAATATCTCTAAATCTGTTTGGAGGGGGGGGAAGAGAGGCAGGTGGTATTTGTTTCAATGCCAGTCCAGTGCTTCACCTCATATCACTCAGTGTAGCAACAAGAATACATCTAGTTCAAATATGTATAGCAGAAAACTTTTTCAAGATCTATGATGTGTACTTGTTCTCATTCATATTCATGTACCTTATTTTCCTGCGTATAAGACTACTTTTTAACCTGCAAAATCTGCGGTTAAAGTGGGGGGGGTCGTCTTATACGCCGGGTATAAGGATAAGGAGGATAGAGATGCTAAAACTCTATATTTTGACTGGGAAAATGGGGGGTCGTCTTATACGCCGGGTCGTCTTATACGCCGGAAAATACGGTATTTATTTTACCAACTGGATATTTCTAATTGGGCCTTCTCAATTCAATTGTTTTGTAATCTTTGGTGTACAACATTCACACATTCTCTTTTTCAGTGATAAATTATTATTATTATTATTATTATTATTATTATTATTACAGTTTATTTATATAGTGCTGTAGAGTGTTGTACATACAGTCAATAAAATAGATAAAAATAGATAAAAAAAGCCTGCCAGTGGATACCCATTCGACACACAACCCACATCGAGTGTATGTACTTCAGCCTGAAGGCCAGGGATAGTCTGGGGATTCTGCTAGTCTACCAGCCACCCCATTTTCTAGCAGACTCCCTGACCGAGCTGACGCAACTGGTCTCTGAGCT
>CM034706.1:204843959-204854055 GCA_020142125.1 Phrynosoma platyrhinos | reverse complement strand
CTTCCCCTGTCCTGGCCAAAACTGACCTGAAACTGACCTCTGGCAGCATCTACTTCCCTTCCCCCATCTTTCTTATGCCTTTACCTATTCTTGCGAATATGATTTCCCTTTATTTCTTCCTATCTCTTTGTTAATTCTCTGATCCCGCTTTGGAATGTCTCATCATAGGGTTTTCTAGGTGAAGGGTTACATAAGGAGGGCCACCTACACCTCTCTGTGTGCAGTGCCAACAAGTGTTAGCTATGGTGTCACTGCTATTTTGTGACACCCACCACTACTGCTGCTGCCCAATAGCTGTTTTCCTCCCTATATACCATAGTTCTTTCTATTGATTTGCTTCCCTACCCGTCCCTCATGCCTCCCTGGGTTTCCCTGCTTCCGTTATAACCTCCCCACTTTAGTTCCTCAGCCGTCTCCCAGCCTCTCTTTGTTGTTCCTATAGGATCTGTCACAGCTGTGGCTTCAGGCTGGGAGTGGAGTCTAGCTCTCTTTCCCACCTCTCCTTCTTGCTTCACTGAGGCTCAGGATGGGGAGGGAGCTAGATGGAGTCCTTTACCCATACATCATCTAATAAGGCTCACTATACAGCATCTAATAAGGCAGAGTTGCATAACCTATATTACAAGAGGAGCCACAAGTGGGCATCCAAACATATCTAAATTTGCAATATTTCTCATATAGCAGCTTAATGGGAATTACAAGACACAATAGACTACAGTAGAATACAGTGGGAAATGATGCAAATGAGTTCCATCCATATAAAATATGAACAACTTAGGCCCTCCTAATGTTATTGGACTGCAATACCTATCTGCCCTAGCAAATATAGCCAATGGGGGAGGATAGTGAAATTGCATTCCACTGGGGGCATAGGTTGCCAGTTGTACACCAGTTTTACACAGGACAGTGAAAAGCTATTAATATTTAAAATGCATACATACTCTTATAGTGGATCTTTTATGTCACTACTGGAGACTTAGATGGGAGGTATCAGAGATATCCTACAAGAAGCAATCTTCTAGAACCAGTCCTGTGGGCAAACAGTGACGTAATGTGTTTCAGTCTCAGAAAAGCTATCACTCCACTACCCCCATCCAGGGTGATCTTCCCTGCATTCTTCCAATACCACCCGCCTTGCACCTAAGTGATTACAGTTTCAATGTCAAGAGGAGTGGCAACAACCGGGATATCAGAAGTAAGTGCAATTGGGCTCTTGCAATCAGCTATACACCTTAAAATGCACAGAGAGCTGTATAGTGTAGTCTAGCAAGCTCCCTGTAGCCCTCAGTTACTTAAGTCAGCTTGACACTCAAGCACTTTCTCATCAAACTGAAAGTACGAGAAGTAGTGCAACAAGAGGTGTTCTCATTTCTGTGCTTGCTTGTAATGGGCAAAGCCATTGGCAAAAGGAAGAAGGTTACTAGGTTGTGATTCAGCTTACATAGTTATGAATTCAGAAGAGAAAACTGTCCTTCATTTTAACTCTCCAACTATTCTTTCTCAGTGCAGCTCTGTTGTTCTCCCACCCCCACCCCCCACTTTTCCAGATGTCCTTAACTTCTGATGATCAGTTCCTACTAACATCTGCAGAAGATGGCTGCATAATTATTTGGAAAGTATATGACAAAGAGGGACGAGGACTGAAAAGGGAAAGAGATGTGCCATACTCTGATGAAGTGTTGATCACTAGAACAGATATGGAAGAAAAGGTCAGTATACAAGTCATACACACTCCTTTAAGGATCCCCATATGTGTTTCTAAGTGGAAAAGGATACAGCATCAATAATTTGAATGTCATCTAATCCCAATGTGTAGACAGCACTACTCTATTAAGAACCAAGGTTCTAGAGAGAACAGCTACAAAGTTAAAAGGATTAAAACACAGACCTAATTTTTTGCTCTTTTCTTTGAGCTACATTCCTTCTGGTCCTCAGGAGCTGCCTCATATCTTACAGCAAATGTGTATGCCTATATAGGTGAGGCCAAAAACATATATGCACTGCCTTGACACATGGTAGCTTTTTAGGTATAAAGTGTGTTATATGTATCCATAACTAATTTAGGATTCGGTCCCACAAAGCAGGGATGCACAAGATGTGGCTGTGACAGGGGACATGCAATCTCCCCTCTGCAGGGTATTTTTATAGCTCCAACTTCCCAGAATTCCCCAAAGCATCTGGGGGGGGGGGTTGCCTACCCTGGAAGCTGTTCACTTTTTAAAGAGATTGTAACCCAACCATTCAGCATCCACTGTTTGATATCAGAAATTCATTTTTTTCAAAAAACCAGAAGCAGACTCCAAGCTGTGGTCGGTTAGTTGATTGGCTAGCATTTTTGGCACTCCATACAGCCCTTGGAAGGTATCAGCAGCAAAAAAAAAAATTCTCACCTGGACTTGCCAGACTCGGTCACTCCTGCTGTACACACTTGCCTAGAAATAAGTTCCATTGAACTCAGTGAGACTTAATTCTGAGTAGATATATGGAATTATCACGTTAATAAATCAGCCCTAAGATCAAGTTCCTTTAAGCTATTGTACATAAGACCTTTTTCTGTTATTTCTTACATATGCTGTAATATTTATGAACTGACTCTTTGTGTTAATACTCTTATAATCACTTCCTCTGCAGACACAAGTCATGTTAGAACTAAAAACGCGTGTAGAAGAGCTGAAGATGGAAAATGAGTATCAGCTGCGTCTCAAGGACATGAATTATAATGAAAAGATTAAGGAATTAACTGAAAAATTCATCCAGGAAATGGAATCATTGAAAACAAAAAACCAGGTGTGAATGAAACAGTAGTTGCATCCTCAGCTTTGCAATATCTCCCTTATAAAAATTGTCGTTCCCTACTGTGCAGTGATTTATAGGAAATGAAGAGCTGGTACATTTAGTTTCAAATTATATTTTTATTCCTATATATTTCAGGTTTTAAAAACAGAGAAAGAAAAACAAGAAATGCAGCACCAAGAGCAACTTACTGAACTAATCGAGAAGCAGTCAAGGGAGGTGCAAGATCTAGGTTAGGAGCAACTTATTTCCCTCCAGAATGGGAGAAAGGACTTCAGTTCTCATCATAAATGAAGAAGAAAGCAAACAATTTTTTTAAAAAAAATATTATGCTCTTTTCTCTCCATATTAGTGTGATAACTGTATTCCCTGAGTCTACATAGGGTCACTAGTTTATTTGAATATAACTGAAATGAATCCATATTTCATTATAATTCTATCTTCCTGCCAGTGAAGGCAGAGAGAAATAAAAGGCATAGCTAAGAAGGATAAAATGAAGAATAAAAATAATTAAGATAGATAAAAAGAAGTATACAAATTAATAACACAAGTTGTATATATTGCTACTTTTGGTCCTGGGATACCTTGGAATTTGGTACATGAAAGAGGTCCCTAACTATCTCTATCATGGAGTTCCCTTTCACTTCTATCTGTCATTAACTGTTGTCTGTTTTGCTAAAGTCTCTTGTGTTTCTGGTTGGAACTGCAGCAAATAATGGAAAATTGGAACATATACAACTACACAATGTATGCAAATACAAATACACAAAACCAAATGCACATGGCACAATAAGATAAATCGATTTTTTGCAAAAACTTTACTTGCCATATAGAGCCAAGGATTTACTCTACGCTCCTTCTCTGCCCATCTATATATTACGATTATTGCAGAGACTATGGAAGTGGCCCAGCCTTTCCACCCTAACATCTGCACAGGATTGCTTTACATTACAGCATTCCTCCTTTTGGAGACTAGCAGGGAAAACCTAATTCTTTCCACATTTCTATATTGTATCTAAAGAGTCAAAGCTATTGATTAAAAAGTTCTTGTGTAGACATACCCATAAAGATAACACAAATGAGGTTTCAAAACTAGTCATGAAGTAATGTGATCTCTTCACAAGGGCAAGCACAAAGAAAGGAGGAGCTAAAACTGTTCCCTTATTGATTGGTGACCAAAGATGACTTCAAAAAAGACCAAACATTTTGTATTACATTCTTTTCTTCTTTTTTTTTATTCATTTATTCATCTGGTCAGAATCTGGCAACAACCAGAAGCTGTTGCTTGAATATGAGAAATACCAGGAACTGCAAATGAAATCCCAGCGCATGCAGGAGGAATATGAAAAGCAGCTTCATGAAATGGAAGAGAGCAAGAGCCAGGCAATGGAGGAGCTAACAGAGTATTATGAGGCAAAACTTCTTGAGAGAACTACAATGCTGGAAGAGGTATGAGCTATGTGTATTTCATTTTTTAAGAAGGGGGGGGGGTAAATCAAGGGAAGCATTCCTTTTAGGACATAGCAAAATTTCCAGTCAGTATGCAAAGACCTGATTGTTAGGTAGTTCTTCACTGTGGGACAAAATCTTCTGGACCAGTGGAGAGATCTAATTCTATACTTGCAACTACCTCTGTCTGAGAATGAGAAAAAGACAAAAAGCACACAGGGGAAACAGAATTTCCACTGTGTTTGAATATAGGAAGAACTCAAGCACTCATTTTCTGTCTGCTGCTCACAGCTTTCACTTGGGTGCACTCCTGATCATGTCTCCCTGACTGGATAACCCTCTCCCACTCTATCCCATCCCAGTCCCAAATCTTTTTGTGGTCTGTCCTGAGTAGCAAAATGTTTATATTTCTTATGGATCAATCTTTATGACCAGAAATCCACTGGTTAGACTGGGCAAGTTCTGACTAAGATCTTAGTGTTTTGTCTGTATATGGCAAGCATCGTACTTTAAAAACTAGTGATATAGGAAATTACATTGGGATCTAATCCAGCAAGTTTCCATAGCTATAAAAACCATAGTTTAAAGTACTTCTCTGTTGCATTTCCTGCGTCACATGGTACTGTTGTTGTTGTTATTATATGATGTCTAGTCAGTTTTGATTTACAGTGACCCTATAAATAAGAAACCTCCAAAATAATTAGTTATTAGTAGCCCTGCTAAGGTCTTACAAATTCAGGGCTGTGAATGTGCACATAAAGAAATGTTCTAATCAGTGTTGCTCCAGCCATACTTCTGTGTCCTTTTTGACCACTGTCAATAATGGTTCCTCCTCATCCTGGAGAGAAGTGACTAATGAGGTGCCACAAGGTTCTGTCCTTGACCCAGGGCTTTTCAACATCTTTATCAGTGACTTGGATGATGGAATAGAGGGCATGCTTATCAAACTTGCAGATGACAGTAAATTAGGAGGGGTTGCTATTACCCCAGAGGGCAGAATCAGACATTAAAATGGCCATAACAGATTAGAGAGTTAGACCAAAACTAACAAAATGAATTTTGTTAGGAAGAAACTAAACCTGAGTGGTAAAAATGAAATGAACAGATATAGAATGGGAAACATGTCAGGATTTTGATGGGATATATAGTCAATGTTGAAATGTAAAGATGTGTGTGTCTGTATTTTTCCATGATGAGAAATTGCTTCTAGGCCTAATAACACAACATCTCAGTCCAGGTGTTTGAAGAGACAAAACAAAGGAAGTCAACAAGTTGGAATACATGGGAAAGAGTTCTTGTTTATACAGTGACTACAATAATAAAAGTTGTTTTGGGAAAATAGATCATGTGGTAGAAGATGAACAACAAGGGGTTTGGCTAACATACGTCATGTACAGATCAACCAATTAACCTGAAGAGTAACACCCAAGAGATGGAGAAAAGTTGGGCTGGAAATTGTGTTTTAGGCATAGAAGTCAGTCTGTTCTTGAACTTTCTATAGTATGGATTAAGGTTTTCTTTATTTTTGCAGAAGCTGTAGCTTGACTAATTTTTCACAATGTAGCACTAAGGATTTATAGTTTTGTTCCTGTTAGCCACGTCTGGCTAAAGTGATGTTTTGCTGGACTTTGTAGTTTTTACTTTGCCTATGATGTTCTATAATAAAGTCTACTACTAGAAGCTTAGATATCTGCCTGCGTGCTGGTGTGTTCTCTGCTACAGGCCATCCTGCTGCAAGGATTACTCTGCTGAGTGGATTTATGTTCGCACACACAAACCTGCTCCTTCAACATTCATTCCTCCACAAAACACCTGGCTTGACAGCAGTACATTTGAAAGGGATTTAGGAGTTTTACTGGACCACAGGATGAACATGAGCAGGAGTGTGATGTGGCAGCCAAGAAAGCCAATGGAATTCTAGGCTGTATCAATAGGAGTATAGTGTTGGTGAACCTATGTCTGGCATACAAAGCCATTTTTGAGGACATGTGGAAAGATGGGAGGGCAGGCGAAGAGGAGGAACAGGAGAGTCAGTATTTTTGCATTCAGTGATTTTATCTGAGTCCTGTATCTTGAGATGCAGCTAATTAAGACCGGAAGCACCACAACAATATGATGCTGCCTTTGCATCCCCAGAGCATTGATATCCTTCTTCCTAATAGGCAGACTAACTCAGCATCGTGCCTCTTTCAGGCCTAATCCCTAATAGTTGTTTAATCCTGAACAGAGTTGTTAAAACTCCTTTTATTTCTCCTTGTTGCTTTGCCCTCCTTAACATTTAGGCTCAGGATGATGCAAGACAACAGCTTCGAGAATTTGAAGAAACAAAGAAACAAATTGAAGAAGATGAGGATCGAGAAATTCAGGACATCAAAATAAAATATGAGAGGCGACTTCGAGAGGAAAGAGAATCCAATCTGCGGCTAAAGGGGGAGACAGGAATCATGAGAAAGAAGGTAGGGTCAGCTTTTTCTGGTTTTCATGCTCTTGATTTGTTTATATGTATTTAAATAATATTTAAATACCACTTTAACTACTACTAGAGTAACAGCTGAAATTTTGTGTAATATGAATATGTAATGCAAGAGTAAAGAAATTAAAGCTAACAGTAAGGCTGTTTGTGCAAGCTTAATTTTCTGCCTGTGTACACACAAACACACACACAACTTGAATGTATTGAATCTTGATGATGGCAATTTATTATCTCAGGCATCCTTAATTTAATTTTCTTCATGTTTTTGTGGGAAAATAATGTACTGTCTCTGATTACTTGAAACAAATATCTACCTTCAGTTGCCTTGAGATACTAGAGCAGAGGTCTCTAAGGCTTTACCTTTTACATTATTTATCCTCTGTTGTTGTTAACTTTTTTATATCCTGCCTTTTCCCTCTACACTGGGACTCAAGGTGGCTTATACATTAAAAAGATTACAATTGAAAAGATATCAAAGGTCACATTAAAACTTACTTAAACTAAGAACCATAGTGAAAATATACATGCTAAAAGATTTTAAAAACAATAATCAATATGATTAAAACAATACAGCACTAACAACCATTTTTTAATTCTAAAAGTCTGTCCAAATAAAGAAGGTTTGGCCTGCCAATAGAAGGACAAGAAGGAGGGAGCCATTCTAGGGCATTCCAAAGTGTAGGAGCAGCCACTGAAAAAGCCCAGTCTTGTCTTCTCACTAACCATACCCATGAAAGTGGTGGCACCAAGAGAAGGGCCTCTCCTCTGGATCTCAGAGTCTGGGCATGCTTATATTGGGAGATATCATCTGTCAAATCCAAATCTGATGGGTAATCAGTATTCATACTTAGTGAGAATCTATCTTTTGGTGTGACATGATAATCTCTTATAGCTCTCTACAAGGACAAGGAGAAGTTAAGTTTGTTTTGATTGGTTCTTGCTTGCAATTCATATAGTGCACTTACTGAATGAGATAGCAGTTAAGTAACTTCAGCCTGGCAAATAAAATATGCTTTGCTCATTAGTTCAACAGTCTCCAGAAAGAGATTGAAGAACGCTGCAGTGATATTGAAGGAATGAAAGTGGAGCAACAGAAGTTGCAAGGGATTATTAAGGCCCTAGAGAAAGACATCCTGGGACTGAAAAGAGAGATTCAAGAAAGAGATGAGACTATTCAAGACAAGGTGAAGTGCCTGGAGAGGTTTGGCTGTGCTTCTTTCCCTGGTTTCTTTTCCCAGCCCACTACTCTCAGCTAATCCTTGTAGTCCAAATATCTAATTGGTGGGAAAGAACTGACCTTTTAAACAAGGACTTTATATCTACCACCCAGACTGAGGGATGGAGCTTGGAATTCTTGATTCCTTTTTTTAAACCATGTTTTTCCTTCCTCCACCATTCCATTAATTCACACAAATCACTTCTGCCTTCATTGCATCTGACTGACTGAGAGATGAGGTTATAAGAGATCCCTGTATTTTTTAGATGCCACTTACATGCCTGCTTATTTGTCTCAGGAGAAACGAATTTATGATCTGAAGAAAAAAAACCAGGAGTTGGAGAAATTCAAATTTGTACTAGATTACAAAATAAAAGAGCTGAAGAAGCAAATAGAGCCACGTGAAAATGATATTAAAAACATGAAGGAGCAGATTCAAGAGGTGAGAACTGATGACACAATCTGGGGTTTGTTCAGACTGAAGGCCACATTGTGTCATGGGGCTTCTTTACAGTTTTCTCTCTTCTGTGCATCTGTGTAGATGGAGGGAGAACTGGAACGCTTCCACAAGCAGAACACGCAGCTAGAACTAAACATAGCAGAGTTGCGGCTAAAGCTGAGAGCAACAGACCGAGAGATGCACAAAGAGATGCAGAAGGTACGTCTTGCAGAAGGAAAGAAAATGGTAGAGATGTTGATTTGTCACCGTGGGTGATTTAAAATAGACAGTCCAATGTTTCTTGCCCCAAGAATTCTGGATAATGTGAAACACTTGCATGGCATTTTGACAGGAATGATTGCTTGATCTGCATATACCCACTTCTTAGCCATTTGGCTAATGCTCTCTGACCCATTGCCATAATTGCTATTTAGAACATTCTAAGCTACTCTCATTTGTGTATTTTTATGTTCTACATTTGCCACTTTTATTAAGTATTGTATATATCCCAATATATTTTTGTGCTAAAGAAGTATTAGTAACTCAACTATCAAAACTGAAACATCTTCCATTTTAAAAATTAGCATGACAGTTATTCTTAGAAACAGAGAAATTATTATTTGCCCTATTTTTGGATCACATATATAGTGATAGCCTTGCATTTGCGTCATATCTTTTGAAATACATGGCTGTACATTTCCCTGAAGGTAATTCAGCTGTCACTTACCATCAAATAAATCACTAAATGACTGAATATCGAGTGATGAACAAATGTGAATTACTTTAGTATTCATCTCTTAAGAGTAAAGGTTGGGAATGCTTTACAGCAGGGGTAGGCAATCTTTCCCCTTTAAGGGCCGAGGGACTTCAGCTCCCAGAATCCCAGGAGCTATTGGCCAACATGGGGCTATTGGCCAACATGGCTGAGGCTTCTGGGAGCTGAAGTCCCTCGGCCCTTAAAGGGGAAAGGTTGCCTACCCCTGCTTTACAGCTTTGAGTCCGCTGTTCTCCCTATGGGTTCCACATCCTCTTGTTGATATATGTTCTATCAACAATGTGTGACGGCCAGGGCAGTAAGTCTTCACCAACAGGCAATTGCATTCTGGTGAAACAGACTTTACTGTTCCTCTGGCTGCAGGAGCGAGACATGGAAGCACTTATGAAGAGATTGAAAACAGACCTTCACAACTGTGTAGGCCTTATCCAGGAGCCCAAGAAATTAAAGGAGAGCATCAAGGATATCTATGAGAAGTATGTGCAGAAAGCAGATATGGTAAGTGAGAGTTCTTCTATCTCAATAATAGATGCCTACTCTATCTTCTTTGAGCTAATTTCCTTTGCACTTCTAGGTGGAAATTGTGGGGGTTGACACAGACTTGCACCAGGAGTATACACGGCAGCGAGAGCATCTTGAGCGCAACTTGGCAACCCTGAAGAAGAAGGTGATAAAGGAGAGTGAAATCCATCGTGCAGACTATGTCCGCATCATGCAGGTACTAACACAGGAAAGGAGAAGGTCCACTTTTCCAACCTATTGTAATGGGGGAGGTTCCACATAGTCCATGTAGAGCTTTTTACATATTTCCATGCTCAGATGAGTCAGCAATTCCAGTTTTAAAAATGATTTCTATATGAGTTTGAAAGGTAGTGAGATATCTCTGATCTGATCTCTTTTTTTGAAATCTGATCTCTTTTTTTGATAAAATTACCAGCTTGGTAGATGAAG
>CM034706.1:204795431-204832491 GCA_020142125.1 Phrynosoma platyrhinos | reverse complement strand
AATAATGCTAGGAAAGGTGGAGGGAAGTAGAAAGAGAGGAAGATCATAGATGAATAGACTCTATTAGGAAGATCACAGGTATGAATTTAGAGGACCCAAGTTTGGCAGGGAGTCTTGAGATGTTTCATCCACAGGGTCACCATGAGTCAAGGTCAACTCAATGGCAGTTAACAACAACAATCTTGTAACAAAGTGCTTTTTAAGTAAATAATAAAGAGGAACATAATTAATTAATCCTACACTCGTGCACATACAAAGACACAGAGAACAAGTAACAAGGAAAAAATACTTGTTAAAGGAGTGCTCAAAACTGGATTGAGGATGACAAAAGATTTAGGGAATGCAGCTCCCATTTTTGCAGCTCTAAGAAAGGCTCTATAACAGTCATTCTAGTAAGGATGTTGATCTGTAAAAGGAAAAGAAGAAACGTGTCCTAAACTATAAAAATATACTCTAAAATGTCTGCAGTGAAGATGTGCCTTAACAGGAACAATGCCATCCAGAGTCAGTATTTTATGGTACTACCTGCAAATTAAAAAGTGCATGCGTATAAATCCTAGATCATTTAAACCCAGTATTCTTCTTGCAACAAAAATGGATATGATTCAGTTCCTTTGTTAATAGTTACTAGGTGGCTAGGAAGATCATCTTCTGATTGATGTATTAAAACACTCTTTAATTGTTCACCTTTAGCTTCATCATGATGAAATGCTGCCTGGAGGTGAGTTTTTCCTATGGCATGCCTGCCTGCACGTGTGTACATACAGATACGCTTATTTCAGAATCTGTCATTTGCAAACCTCACTAAATGAAGTTGACTTCATCCCAAGTGGAGACCAGAGCCGAGCACCTCACAACCAAGAACCATTTCACCAAGGCACTGCAGGACAAGATTCACACAAAATTATTCCTACATCATGGTAGGGTTGTGCAAGGGTCTACAAATTCAGTTCAGAGCCCAATTCAAATTGATCCTAACCCAGTTCAAACTCAGTTTTATGCAATCCATGTCCTAGATCAGAATTAAGATTTGGAAATCTGAAAATCTTATCAGGACAGCTGCACTAAAGAACATAGCTGAAGACCAGAAGCCACCATCAAAAATAAAGTGTCACACAGAGGCAACATGGCAAGTTAATGGGAATCTGCTACTATTAGTTAAAGCTGGAAAAAAGACACAGACCTGCAGGAGAAAATTGAATATATATATGTCAGTGGTCACACTTTACCCTTTCCCTACACCCGCAGGCTGTGAATGGAAACTAATGGTAAAATATTTACCCTAGATTGAAAGCTAGATGTGTCACTGTACATACAATGTCCAGGTCACCATCAACCTACCTTGGCATTTCCTTTCAGGAGTGAAGATATTGACAGCACTGTAGATTGAATTCATGCTGATCCAACCTATTCTGGACATATTGTGTAAATTGGTATGAATCAACCCAGTTCACTTTAGAATTCAGGATTTGCCTGAAGCAGCTGCACAACTGTAGTTCGTGTAACAACTGCAAAACAGTAACATAAAATTTGATTTAATTCTTTTAGCCACACTCACCGCTATGGCTTGGATTCTAACAGACTTTTATCTGGCGCTCAGTTTGCATTTTGATGTTTGTTTTTAGATTAAATCACTGCAGATACAATATCAGTGCAGCACTGTTTCCTGTTAAAACATATATCTTTAAATCAGACATGACAATCTGAGAAAAGGGAGGATAACTGTTTTGTATAGTGGTACACCTGGTATCAATTGGGAGAAAAACTGAGAATACTAGATTTGCTAAGGTGAGAAATAATACTATAAGCTTACAGAAAACTTGTAATTTGTAGTACAATAATTCATGCCCTCAGTCATTACACCAGGCAGGGGACTTATGCAGCAGAACAAGAATCTCAAAGAGGAGATAAAAAAATCCTCCCAATTCCATTTGTCCAATATCATTTCTGGGAAAGGAGTGTGTACTGTTGCAATGCATGCAGGTAAGGAGTGAAATCAAGATATGAAAACTGGAAACCAACAACTTGGTACAACTGAGAAATCTCATTGCCTCTTGGAATGTATTTATATATCTTGTGGTTTATTTGCTTTGTCAGGAAGAGGAGATAGTTAAAAAATGAGGGGGGGAGCATTTGGGTAGTACACATGTTTGGGGAGCCATTGGGTGATGGGTATTGTGCTGGCAAAGTGAATTAGGAAAGGAACTAGGAACGCAAGTAAGATAGTCTGAAACAGTGGTGTTACTAGGGGGTGCAGGGGGGTGGATCACACCAGGTGACACCCTGAGGGGGGTGACACCACATTCCTCAAACATCTGCTTTGGGCAGAAATGGGCTGTGGCATTTGCCTGTGTCCCTTTAAAATGCTGAAGAAATGGGGTGAGTGAGGTGAGACTTAGGGCCTAAGCAGACTGCCAGAAATAGTGCACATTAAATTGAGGCACTGCCCTGGCTCAGTGCTAGGGAATCATGGGAACTGTAGTTTATTGTGGCACCAGAGCTCTCTGACAGAGAAGGCTCAATGTCCCAGAAAAAAATACAGTTCCCATGATTCCCTAGCACTGAGCCAGGGCAGTGCCTCAATTTAATGTGCACTATTTCTGGCAGTCTGCTTAGGCCTTTAGTGGGACGAGAAAGGAGAAACCCCAGTTTTTAAATGTTAATTAATTTTTAAAAATATATATTTTAAAACATCACATTTTACCAAATTTTTACTTCAATTACATGAAACTGTGTATGTGTAAATACATTTAGGCATGCATATGATATTGTAATTTAAAGGTATAATTTTAATTTTGCTAGTTGTTTAGAGAGCCAGTGTGGTGCAGTGATGTGCTGGACTGCAACTCTGGAGACCTGGGTTCGATTCCCAGCTTGTTGAACAAGTCACTTTCTCTCAGCCTCAGGGAAAGGCAATGGCAAACCTCCTCTGAACAAAATCTTGCCAAGAACACCCACTCAGGGTAGCTGTAAGTTAGGAATGACTTGAAGGCACACAACAGCAAACAAAGTTGTTTATGTCACAACTATTAGCATTACAGTTGTTTTTCATGGACTTGAAGTCCATGATCCTCGCTTCTCTGCAAGGGACGAACGGAGGGGCACAAAATTGGGGAGCGCACTCACAGCATGTGCCCACTTGCCCCCAATGGACACACGCCTCCATTCAAGCCAATAGGGCTTGAATATTTGCGTTTTTCCATTTTCGTGGGGAGGGGGTCCGAAATGGATTCCCCATGAAAAAGGAGGGGAGACTGTACATTCAGTAATATATAGAAATTATGATTAATGAGTAATAGTTTTTTTGTGGGTTTTTCGGGCTGTGTGGCCATGTTCTAGAAGAGTTTCTCTCTTCTAGAACATGGCCACACAGCCCGAAAAACCCACAAAAAACTATGGATGCCGGCCATGAAAGCCTACAACTTCAAATTAATGAGTAACATTAGTACAAAAATTGTTACTAAGGATTGTGTATGGTGTAGGATAGGAGGAGGTCAATGGAGGGAGATGACACCATGAGTTACTGCAATGAGTGACTCCAAACCTAGTGACACCACTAGCCTGAAAGAGGCCATTCTTACAATGCTGCTGTCGGCCACATCAGCCAATTCTTTAACACATAAGGCTGTTTTCAGCAGATTGCTGGAGAATGAGCACCATAGGTGACCATATGAAAATGCTTCACTCTATAGCTCTTATTTATAAAACAAACAATGCCCAGTGGAAAAGATTCTTGTCTGTCCAAATAAAACTACCTAGATACAGAACTGGGAAGAAATTACCTATAATTATTTGAGATTACTGTACTTCCCTTTTCCAGTAACTGACATAACTCACAGTCATCTTGAATGAGGTATAATGTTACTCATTTTGCAGTACAACCTTTTATATAACTTGTATAATAATAGGGATGTGACCTCACTAAATCATGGATGAATAATATCATATGATTCAAGAACTATCTTGTGATTTATTGGGAAGTTTGTGATGGCCATGAGTTGAACTGGAAGAGAGCATTTCTTGGACCAGAGGCCAGCAGCTTCTAGCATTCAGATTTTTTGAAAGTAACTAAATTATCTGTTATATTTGCTGCTGATAAAAATCAAGATGCTATTTTTTAAGTTGTAATGAAATAACTACCAGAGGTTTTAGATGTTTAACTAATTACTTTAAGACATTATTTTCCCTAGCATTACTTAACTAAATCTTGTGATGCCAGCAATCTCCAATCTAATGCTGTTTCAGCAGCCCCTACCAGGTTGGGCAAGGGCAAGGGATTATGCAGGACAGCAATTCAAAATATTTAGAGAAGAATAACCTACACTAAAATGGTTTTGGAACTTGAAGTTAAATGTTCAAAAGAGACTAAAGATGCTTATGATGATGTGAATCTGTGTGAAAAATGTACCACGTCTCCATTGTTTTAATCAAAGAAGCAAACATCTTTGTATTCATTTGCTTAATTTTTAATAGCATCAGGACATTTGTGGGGCGGGGTCTTTCATGCATGCTAGTTCAAGTCATACCCAATGACATCTTACCTGATATTCTCCTTTTAATTATTTTGTTGTTAACTGCCCTCGAGCCGATCTCGACTCATGGTGACTCTATGGATGAGACATCTCCAAGAGCCTCTCTCCTCCACTGCTCTGTTTAATTCCTGCAACACCTTAATACCCGTGACCTCCTTAATAGAGTCCATCCATCTGGCATGTGGCCTTCCTCCCTTCCTGTTTCCCTCCACCTTCCCCTTATTATTGCATTATTGTCTTTTCCAGTGAATCCTCCCTTCTCATGATGTGCCTGAAGTACGACAGTCTCAGTTTGGTCATCTTGGCTTCCAGGGAGGTTTCCAGCTTAATTTGCTGTAGGACCCATTTGTTTGTCCTTTTGGTGTCCATGGGATCCTCAGCACTCTTCTCCGGCACCACATCTCAAATGCATTGATTTTCTTCCTATCATTTTTCTTAACTGTCCAGCTCACACATACACCTATGGTAATAGGGAATACAATGGTTTGTATGAGTCTAACTTTTGTTCTGAGTTGTATGTCTTTGCATTTTAGAATCTTTTCTAGTTCTTTCATAGCCACTGCCCCCCCCCCCCATTCTTAGTCTTCTTCTGATTTCCTGAATGCAGTCACCATTTCTATCAATGTTTGATCCCAGGAATGAGATCTCTTTTACCACTTCTATTTCTTCATTGTCTAGGTTGAATTTGTCTGGATTCTCCATGGTCATTACTTTTGTTTTCTTTATGTTCAACATTAAACCTGCCTTAGCACTTTCTTCCTTGATCTTCCTTAGTAGATGTTTCAGGTCTGTGAGGTTTTCTGCTAGTACTATGGTGTCATCTGCATATCTTAGATTGTTGATATTCCTTCATCCTATTTTCACTCCTCCTTCTTCTGTGTCCAAGCCTGCTTTTCTTATATATTCTGCATGTAAGTTGAATAGGTAGGGTGAAAGGATGCAACCTTCTCTGACCCCTTTGCCAATTGGGAACCATTCTGTTTCTCCATGTTCTGTTCTGACAGTAGACTCTTATCCTGAGTACAGATTCCTCATCAGGACTATAAGATGTGTTGGCATTCCCATGTCTTTAAGGATATTCCATAGCTTTTCATGATCTATGCAGTCAAAGGCTTTGGTACAGTCTATAAAGCACATTCTGATTTTCTTTTGGAATTCCCTGGTGCACTCCATTATCCATCCTGTATTTGCAATGTGGTCCCTAGTGCCTTTCCTGAACCCTGCTTGTACCTCTGGGATTTCTCTCTCTATGTATGGTTGGAGTCTATGTTGCAGAATTTTGAGCATGATTTTGCTTGCGTGGGAGATCAGTGCTATGGTCCTATAGTTGTTGCACTCTCTTGTGTCTCTTTTTTTGTAGATGGGGATGTATATTGATCGCTTCCAATCTGTTGGCCATCGTTTTGTTTTCCATATCTGTTGACATGCGTTGGTTAGCACTAGAGTTGACTCTGCCAATATAGATTGAAGCAGTTCAATTGGAATATCTTCTGTTCATGGTGATTTGTTTTTCACTATTTTTCTTCCCATCTTGCTTTTTAGAATTGGTGTTTATCTTCATATGGCTCTTCATTCCATGTGTCATTTTGTCATCTCTTTTGTATAATTCTTCTGTGTATTGCATCCAAAGTCTTTTTATTTCTTCTTCGTCTTGAATTATGTTGTTTTTATTGTCATAGAGTGTCCCAGTCCTTGGTTTGCATTTTCCTTTGATTTCCCAGATCTTGTGAAATCTTGTAAAATCTTGTTGTTGTCTTCTATTTCTCTGCACTGGTCGTTGTAGTAATTTTTCTTTATCTTTCCGCACAAGCCATTGTACTGTTGCATTCATAATTCTTAGTTTGTTCCTATCTCCTTTTTGTTTTTCTTCTTCTTTTCTTTATTGCTTGTATTGCTTCTTTTCTTTATTGCTTTTTTTCTGTCATCCATGGTTTTTTCTCTCTTTTTGTTTATTGAAAGTGTCTGTCTGCATTCTTCTTTTATTATGTCCCTGGCTTCAGCCCACAGTTCCTCTGGTTCTTGGTCTATTATGCTTAGTAGTGTGAATCTGTTTCTTATGTTATCAGTAAATTCTGTTGAGACATTATTTAGATCACATTTTGGTATAATCACTGATTTTTTTTTCTTCTTGAGTTTTTCTTTTATTTTTGAAATGATCTGTGCCATAGTTGGTGCCTGGTCTAGTCTTGGCCACCAGTATAGAGTTCCATCATCTTTTACTTCCAATTATATAATTTATTTGATTTTTGTGTTGACCATCTGGTGATGTCCATGTGTATAGCTTTCTTTCTGGTTGTATGAAAAATGTGTTTGCAATGAATAGGTTGTTGGCTTCACAAAAATCTATCAGCTGCTCACATGCTTCATTTCTTTTGCATAATCCAAATCTGTCTACTGTTTTTGATTCTATTTTGCTTCCAACATTTTGATCCAATCTCCAGTGATCAGCTTGACATCCTGTGTTGGTGTGCTGTCAATTTCTTCCTGTACTCCTTCATAGAATCTATCAATTTTTTCCTATACATTCCTTTAAATTTAAATTCCTTTACATTCCTTTTAATGATAGGGACATGCTAACCCTTGAGAGTAAAAACAGAAAAGAGTTTTTGTTCAGTAAGAACATTTTCTCCCAAAAGCCAGTGCTTTATTTTCATCCCCAAGGAAAGTTCTCATTTCCAAAAATTCTGTCTTGGACCACCCACTCTCCAAATGGCATACAAATGTGTAGAGTGGCTGATTTTCTGTCCTGGTAGCAATTTATACCTTGCTCTCTTGTGTCCCTTATAGCCTGTCACAAAAGGCAGAGTTATGACTGTGCTACTCCTGAAGGGGGGGGGAGCAGAACATCAATTGCCTTGCAATGAGTTTTTCTTGTGAGGGTTAACTTAGATCTCTTTCACCCTGTATTTGCTTACCTGCCTCTGTAATGAATATGATCTCTCCCTTGCTCCACTGGTCCTCTTATTTCCGCTTCCCTCAGGCACAGAGTCACCAGCCTGGAATGTTTCCAAGGACAACAGCAGGTTGTCTCTGCAACCTCACCCTGCTAGAGAATGTACCTGCCTGGGCAAAGGTCAGCACATGCTACAAGCCTATCAGAGACAGCATCTGGTGTAAGACAGGCAGATGAAGGAGGTGGGACATTACACCTGTTGTCTGACAAGCAGATGCAAGCAGGGAAGGAAGAAGACAGATTTTTAATGGTACCCTTGGGCCACGTTTGGAGAGTTGCCCCATCAGTCAGCTCCAGCAGAAGAAGAATGTGGTTTGAGCATCCTAGCAAGCCCAAGAGCCTGAGGAAAAGAAAAGAGATTGGTTACAACCTTTTCTATTAAAAAAGCTACCAGTGAGTAAAGTCCATGTCCCTCCCAGCAAATACCTGTTTATCTCTGCAATACACTGTCTTCTTTCCTCTTACTTAAGGGACTGAAAATTATCTTTCTTTCTTTCTTTCTTTCTTTCTTTCTTTCTTTCTTTCTTTCTTTCTTTCTTTCTCACATCTTGTACATTATTCATGCCTTGTTAGCCTAGGTTTATTTGAATTTGCTTCTTGATCATTTAAGCTAGAGTGTTTGTCAGAACAAGGCTAAAACTTTAATGTTGTCAATGGCTTAGATACCTTCAGGACAGAAGGACAGAAAACAATGTCTGGAAAAGTTACTTTTGGAGGTCACAACATAGCTAGCGATTGGGGGATTCTGAAAGCTGTAGCTCACAAAAGAAACTTTCCCCAGCTCTGATGGAACAATAACATGTGTGAAAATAGGACCAACAAATTTTGCTAAGTGTCTCCTCAATGCCACCCTTCTTTTATGGCAGTCCTTACTAGTAGAATAAAGTAGGAAGGGGCAGAAGGAGCACAAGTAGTCCTTTCCCATATGGGTTAATACCAAATAGCTGATAAACCAAGCTGGCTGTCATCTTCTCTCCTCCCTGCAGGCACTCCAGCAAAAACACAGCAAGTAGTGTTCTGAGCTGTTGCATCTGCCAACAGCCGCACAAGCTCCCAGGCAAGTACTGCCTAGAGCACACAGCTGCTCTTTTGCTGTTGACATTGTAACTGATGTGGATGCAGTCATGAACTTAGATCGCATGCCACTGCCCATGAACTAGGTTCCACAGGGTACAGATACTGACCTCCTCATGGGTTCATGTTTTACACACAACTAGATGGAAAGATTATTCAGTGGGAGGGGGGGTTATTTAATTCCTCTTGGACCTCCTACCGATGATTTAGCTTTGATTTCTCCACCCATTGTGACCTCAGTTGGCAATCTGCCCTGAACAACCTCCTTATGCTTTTAACAGTGATCTCATGCTCTGTTCCTACTGGAGAGGAGGACTTGGCCTGACACTGTCAGGCTGTGTCTGGATCAGATGCCTTCCCTCTCTGACCACCTGGCAAGGAAGGGTTCAGTGGATACCAATCAGAAACATGTGAAATAATTGGCCAGAAGAAAGGAGATCTGCTATGAGAGGAGAGGACTATTTAGCTACCTCCTTACATTGAGGATTCTTCAATTCCTTTAAACACTACTGCAAAGAATAGTTGAAACTAGTCTTTTAGAGATTTCCTGCTTGATCCTGTGCATATTGCATGTTTATTCAGGAATAAATCCTATAGCCTCCCAAATAAAAGTGCATAAAATTGCAGCCTTGGGGCGTGGTGGATTTTAGCAATGCAGAAGCTAATGAAATTATTGGATCTGTTTTACCCATATGCTATATTTTCTGCCTATGTTACCAACAGCCCCTTCCTCTGTGCTATTTAATCTGACAGCTGATACCTGCCATAATGCAAAGGGTATACTTACTTTAGCACTGAACCAAAACAGATTGTTGCTCCATTTTTCCCCATCTGATACAATACACATACATCCTGATTCTCTGCACCTAGGCAAAAGGGCTTAGTATTGTTTTTAAGGGGGCAAAAGGGCATGCAATTGTTTGTAAAGGGGAACTATGCAGTTATACCCACCAAGCTGAAATTCCTTAAAGCTAGGATGTATTTTGCAAATGCCCCACTAGTTATGGAACAAATAATAATTAAAATGCCGTTCCTAATAGATGCAACATATACATGAAGTTGCATATCCCAGTGGATGTAATTTCACTTTATTAGCTTCAGTGGATGGTACATTCAGCATCCAAATGCAAAGGAATTCATCCTATGCAGCAGAACAGAGAAGTAATATTCATAAACCAGCATGTCAAGAAAATCAGAAAGCATTTGAGAATAAGGGATTTTTTTAAACAAACATTTTCCAGATGGCAAATTTTTTTACAGTGAAAATCAGATCTCCTGAATATTCAGCAGGGTATTATGTTGTTTTACTTGCAAGACCACGTACCAGTATTTGAAATGTTCTTACCTTCTTATATGTAATAAGTAATAAGAGAGCAAGCCCTGTGTTTTTTTCCAGCGATGAACATTAGGCTGCAATCCTTTGCATGGTGAATCATAGTATCTTAGAATTGGAAAGGGCCACAAGGAGCATCTAGTCCAACCAACCCTCTGCCAAGCAGACAAACACAACTACAGCTCTCCTGAAAGATTCCCATCCAGTCTGTGATTAAATACCTCCCAGAAGGAGAGCCCACCAACCTCCGAGACAGTCTATTCCACTGTCAGATAGTTCTTACAATAAAGAAATTCTTCCTAATGTTTAGGTGGAATCTTTTTTATAGTAATTTGATTCCATTGGTTTGTCTCTGGAGCTGTAGAAAACAAGCTTGCTTCCTATTCTACTTGTGTACATGCATGTCTTCAAGTCCTTTGCTGACTTATGGTGACATCCATGAATTTCATAGGGTTTTCTTAGGCAAGGAGTACTCAGAGGTGGTTTTGCCAGTCCCTTCCTCTGAAGGGCCTACAGCATCTGGTATTCATTGGAAGTCTCCCATCCAAGTACTAACCAGGGATGATCCTGCTTAGTTTCCAGGATCACACAGGATCTGTTGCCTTTAAGGTATTTAGACAGGGGTGAAATCCCTTCCAATATTTTCAAGATGGCTATCATATTACCTCTCATTCTTCTCTTCTCCTGGCTAAACATAGCCAGCTCCTGAACCCATTCTCCATAAAGTTTGATTTCCAGACTGGTGATCATTTTGGTCTCTCTGTTCTGTACACATTCCTGCTTGTCAATATCATACATACATATATTTTATTTGGTCAATGACCAGCAAGATTTTAAAAAGGAATATAAAGTACAGCTAATAGATACAATAGTAAACTATAAAGCGGCACATGGTAATAAAACACATCTCCTGTGATTTTGTTAATACCTTTGTTACCTTATGGAGTGAGTCTAGTACATTCAAAATTATATATTAGAATATTATAAGATAAAATAAAATAAAATACAAAATTTGTATTTCCTCTGACAATTTTTCAATTGAAAATTGAAAATTTCAAATAATAATATTAAAATAATAGTACATTTAAGACAGGGAGACTTTTTGTCTGAATTTGTCTTATTTTCATTGTAGCAACTGTACACATAATATAAGGATTTAAATCTTGGAGTAGATAATTCACATAGAAGTTATCTGGGTGCCCCGGAAGTTTTTCTGTTAGAGGCGCAATATAAATTGACCTGATCTCATTGTAAAATTTACAGTGTAACAATACATGTAAAATAGTTTCTACTTCCACTTCTCCACATGACAAGTGCTCTCAGTTATGGGAACTTTGTTGAATCTGCCTTGGAGTAGTGCAGATGGGAGAATATTAAATCTAACTTTAACAAAAGCAATTCTCAACACAGGAAATATTAAATTTTGTAGATATCTTGCTGGTTCCCATACTCCCTTATTTATCCAAATTCTATTATGTTGCGGGAGCATGCTAAGTTCATTCTGGATCTCTATATCCTTCATTCTTTGAGTAACTATTTGCTTGGCTTGACTGTTACCTAGTGATAACAAGAATAAAGGAGAGACTCCATAAGACACCAGTTTATATTCTACCATTTGTTTCCAGAGTGAAGAAAAATTATCTGCTAGGTTAAACCCATTGGAAAGAATTGAATTTTTAGCCAATAATGTATCATCAACTTCCAAGCCCTCACTTGAATTAACGGCATTCCTGTCTCAAGCCTTAACTGGGCATTTAGTGTACCATTGGGTGCAGCCAAAATTGACCGCAGAAATGTTTAAACTGTTTCCTATGACACCTTCTACATTTAAATTCCTATCTGAGCCCGTAAAGAATGTGGGCCAATGTTTTGGTCTAAAAAAGTTTTAAAGCTGCAGGTATTAATTGTTTTCTACAAATGTAGATAAAGCGTTTAATGGCATTCATTGACCTGAGAGCTGATTGAGTTATGTAATTCTGATGCACATTCCAAATGAAAAAGCACTCCAAGATATTTAAAGATATTTACACTGACCTGTTCTGATTTATGCCTTTCTGCTTTCCAGGAATGCTGCCTAGCTCTCTTAGCAAAACCAACAATTTTTAATTTATCAAAGAACCAAGTGGTTTTGTTGCAGCAATTGCTCTTTTCAATCCAATGGGGGTTTGTGAAATTAGAGCAGCATCGTCAGCATATAGGAGGATCAGAATTTTTCACTGTGCTAGATTGGGTGCATGAGTATCCATGCTATGTAAGAGGTCCACAAATGAGTGAATGTAAAGGTTAAAAAGAGTGGAGGCAAGAATACAACTGTGTCAGATTCCTCTCTGTGCATTTACTATGCCAGAGAGGGTCCCGAGAGGGTTGCATCTCACTCTTAACGTGGAATTAGAATATAATTTCTGTATAAGATGGAGAAGGCATCTGTCCAAAGTTGTATTTTTTAAATTTTTCCCAAGTACATTTCTGGATATTGAGTCAAAGGCTTGTTTAAAATCCAGAAAGGCTACAAAAAGGGACAATTTCTTTTTGTATATTTTTGTACTAAATGATGGAGGACCAGTATATGATCTGCTGTTTATCTCCCTTCTCTGAAACCCACCTGTTCATCTTGAATTATGCCCTTTGACTCAATCCAGTCTTGTAATTTAAGATTTAAGTGTTTATCATATAGCTTACTAACCACACTCAAAAAGCTAATGGGCCTATAATTACATGGCTCATTCTTGTTACCCTTTTTGTTAATTTGGGATTATTATTGCTAACCTCCAGTCTCTTGGGACATGATCAGTCTGATCTATAAATGTAAACAGAGATGCTAATAGAGGTGCCCACCACCTTATGTTCTTTTTGATCATTTTGGGCATTTCACAATCAGCACCTGGAGCCTTGGTAACCTTAAGAGATTCAATTAATTGGGATACCTCTTGGATTGAAACTGGTAGCCATTTCTGTATTTGCTCCAGATCGATCTGATTCTTATTCACTGTATTAGCTGCATCTATGTATAACTCTCTAAAAAGTTCCTCGCAAGCATGAGTTGGAAGCTGATTTAATGGTGGGGTCAACAATCTTCCCAGCCCTCCAGTAACCTGCCAAAAAAGAGCTGAATCTTTCATCCTGACCGAAGAGATAAGTTTCTGCCAGGACTCCTGCAATCTGCTTTTTTCTTTTTCTTAAAGAGAGATTTATACTGAGTTTTAGATTTCTTTAGCAGCTTTATTTGGTCCTCTGAGGGTAGATTTCTACTATTTCTATAAGCCTTATCATATGCATATTTGACCACTCCTGGTCAAACCAATTTTTATGTTTCACACCCCAATTTCCAGGATGTTGTTGTATTTTTTTATGAAAAAGTGATTTGAGATTAGCCATTAACATTTCATAGCTTTCTAAGCATGGTCTTTAGGAATTATTGTTTAACAAATGCACACAAATTTCCATGTTTTCTGGAGCCACCATCCAATTGGCAACTGTCATTGTATTATTATCATTCCATTTAATTCACACCACAGTGGTATTATTTTCAAATCTTGGAGGAAAGATTATTTATACTCTAACATGTTTCCAAGGATGTAACATAGATAATGTTAGAGGATGGTGATCCCTCTGTAATCATGGCTCTATTACCAACCACTGTAGGGTTTTAAAAAGATTGCTTGAAACCATCCAGTAATCAACTGTGGAGCTCTTTCCTGCCCCTCAGTAAGTATATTCTGCTGGGTGATCCCCTGCTACAGAGCCATTAAGAATATACAGCTCTAGATGAGTGGCCATCTGTCTAGCGCATAAGCCTGCCCAGTTAGATTTTAAATCTTTAGATTCTCTTGTGCATAACAGTTCTACTAAGATATTTGCTTCATAAAAAATCTTGAATTGGCAAAATAATGCATAATCATTTGGTCCTATCCTAGCATCCAGATCACTTCCAATTATTATTGATGCTGCAGAATTTTTATCTAAACAAATAAGGATATAATTTTCTGTACTTGCCCAAATAGTGTTAATCTGAGCGTGTGTTTTAGAAGGGGGAATATAAATATTAAGAAGCAAAATTTCAGCTTGATTAAATGAAAGCAAACAGGTCACGACCCATGGCTCCAATGGAGGTAATGATAAACATTTAAATTGTAAAGCTGTGCTAACGTTACAATGCCACCTTTAGGTCTCCCTCTTGCCTTGATTGGGGTAGCCAACATTGAGTTAGTCCAATAGCCATCTATCTCCACTTCTGATGTGGTCCAGGTTTCCTGGAGAAAAAGAATATCAAATTGTGACAGATAATAAAAAAAAAGATTGGTCTTTTGATGGTATTGCCTAACTTGGTGATGTTCCAAGTTAAAAGGAAAATTACATAATCCTTTAAGAGCTGTTGCGAGGCTTGATTTTGGTGGGCCAATGATGTGAAATTGTTGTATTGAACTGTAGAACCAGTGGTGGTCAACCAAGCCTCCAGCGAAGACTGGCATGTCTTCTATAGATTCTGAGTCTGCTCCTGGGCATCTTTCTTTGAGGGGACACTTTTAACAAGGCACTGGTCAGCATTTGTCTGTGGTGTGGTAGTTGCTGCCTCCTCAGTTATTTGCATGGGCTGATCCCTGTTTACTTCACATGGACTAACACAATTGTTGATTGAGTGTTGCTTTTCCACTGCAGCTTTGTCCACCAAGTGTTGGTATTTACTTATTTATTTGGAGTATTTATAAACTGCTCTTTAGCTACCAAGCTACTCTCAGAGCCCCTTACAAATTGTTAATTAGACGGTTCCCTGCCCTAGACTTACAATCTAAAAAGACATGACACAAAATGATAAGGGAATGGTAGGAGGATCAGGTCCAGCAGTTCTTCCCTTCCTCTGAGATCTGGACCATGGCAAATGGATGGACTGGAGGGAGGGCTCTCCTTCTTAACTTAGGCTAATTCTTACCTATTGTTGGAGATACAAGATCAATAAGAGGCTCTGCTGTTGTCATAATATCCAGTAAGGTTTTATTGAGATTTTCTAACTTATATATAATGTTGTCTTAATCTTTCCTAGGCAATAAGCCAAAGGCACTAATAAGTCCTTCATCAGCAAAATTAGCCTCACTCTCTGATTGAGAAAAATGTTGGATCCCCTTGCCTTGCTTTTTTTTGGGGGGGGGGTGAAGGGGGGACTTGTTAGCTTCTGTTGAATTTTTGGTGAAGGAACTGCTTCTAGGTACAGCGACACTAAATAAAGGATTAAATGTTGCCTCTCAAAACACTCTAGTGGAAAAAATTTGGAAAAAATGCTAAATATGATGTCATTATATTCCATCATAGCTGGAATAGTAGGCGGTTTAAATGATAATGCAATCCGTTTTTGATTTTGCACTGTAGGAAGCCATTCAATAGCTTCTAGAATTATCAGTCTTTGATGACAATGCAAGAGTTGCCCTAATGAGATTTTAGTTGCTCTCTTGGAGTTCCAATGTCCCATGTTGGTCTTATTCAAGGAAATACAGAGTGCGACCTTCTGTATTTGTAATATGCATTTTTGTTTACAGGAGAAATCCTCAGCTGATCTGACAATGGAGTGAATGTAGGGATTACCTCCCTTTGCCTTGTCAGAAGGTTGGAATCTGTTAATACTATCGTCATTAGGGCATTGCTTGCTTTTATTAGTCTGGTTTCCTCTAATGACTTGCCCTTTAACTGAGTAAATATCTGAGATCTTTTGCTTTCCCATGGCTTCTGCATTTTGTTTAGTAATAGCAGTAAGTTTAGAAACAAAAGCTTTAAAATCTTTTTTTAGCACATCTAGATTGTATTTAATATCACACAATTGTTCAAACAATGCAATAACGGTTTGAGCTGTAAGAAGGCATTGCTTGGCCATATATTCTGTTGTACTTTCCTAGAGAAGTCTCTCCAAATTCTTTTTTTGGTATCTTGCTTTTAAACTTATTTCCTTTGATATCAGGAGAGCTAACTAATTGATCCAAAAATCCAAAAAGAGAGTCAGAAATATTCTTATTTTCATTTAGCTCGTCCCTAGCAGAAGCCAAAGATGAAGATGAAGAATCTAGCCAGTTGTTGGTTTTTAAGCTCGGTTTGAAGATCCCATTCTACTAATTCTCCTGGTTCAAGGGCTGCTGTAGAGGGAGTAGGAGAAGCCTTTATATTACTTATTGTTATCTTTTGTATTATTTTGAAGAATTCTTCTATTTTTGGTTGTTTCGCAGACTTTCGGGAGAGGGGAAGAGAGAGCTTGGCTATTTCCAACAACAATTCTTCCTCTTACTCATGTTGCTCTGAGCTATTTCAAACAGCTAGAACCCAATAGAGCTTTCTTCTTTTCTATGCTTATCAAATCTCACCAAAGGAAGTTACCAATCTTTTAGTTTTGCAGTTTTGTTGAGAAAGGTTGCAGCTGGGAGGATCTGGGAAAATATTTGAAGGTTTCTATTTGGAGAGACAGGAACATTCTTACTATGTGTCTGCCTCCATCACCATCTTGCCTCACTCTCTGCTTGTCAACACCTTTTTTAAATGTGGTGGCCCGAACTGGACACAAAATTCAAGATGAAGTCTGACCAAGGCAGAATAGACTACCACTACTACGTCCCTTGATCTAGACACTATATTCCAGTTGATGCAGCCTAGAATTGTATTGGCTTTTTTGGCTATCACATCACACTTTTGACTCATGTTTAGCTTGAGGTCTACCAAGACCCCTAGATCTTTTTCACATGTACTGCTTTCAGGCCAAGTGTCACCCATCCTGTATTCGTGCATTTTTCCTGCCTAGATGTAATTCCTTACATTTGTCCTTGTTGAAATTCATTTTGTTAGTTCTGGCCTCACTCTAATCAGTCAAGGTGATTTTGAATTCTGAGCGTGTCCTCTGAAGTATTTGCTATACCACCACACATCTGGTTTGGTGGCATATGCAAATCTGATAAACATGCTTTTTGTTCCATAATCTTAATAGTTCATAAATATTTTGAATATTACCAGGCTCAGGAACAAAGGCACCCCACCAGTCACTTGTCTCCAGGGTGAGGCACAACCACTGGTGAACACTCTCTGAGTTCAATCAGTCAGTCAATTATGAATCCAACTAATAGCAGCAAGGTCTAGTCTACAGTTGACCATCTTGCCAGCACACATATCATGAGGGAACTTTGTCAAAAGACTTACTGAAATCAACCAATTTATTTGAGTTGTATATCAATTAGTGGAGTTGTATATCTTACATAGGACACTGTACTATTAAAAGCTGGGGAAACTGTGGTCCTTCCAATATTGACAGATTCCAACTGCCAGCATTCTTGACCACTTAACTGCAACTTCCTGCTTTAGAAAGAGCAGAACTAGGAACTGTTTATTTTTTGGACTGCAACTCTCAAAATCTCCCAGTCAGCATGGCCACTAATGGTGCTAGCTGGAGGTTATGGAAGTTGTAGTCTTAAAGCCCCTTTTTCCAAACTATAAAAAGGAGACACATCCCATGATACCTATGAGGAAAAGCTGGAAGAGTAAAGAGGAAAAATGTGGATTATGTGTGGCTGTATGCTGGCAGGGCCTGCAGACTTACCCATTCCTCAGCAATGAGAGAAAAAGATGGACCCTATCTAAGAGTTAGGTAGCTGTCCCAGGCAGCAGGTGCAGGATGTCACGAAAAGAACTTCAAAATTCTCTTTCATTTTGTCTTTTTTACTACCAGAGATGGTACTTGTGGAATTTTCTGCATCAGGTACCCAAAATTACTTTCTTTAGTTTGGGGTACTGTATGCACTTTCACCTGCAGAGAAAGGGCAAGGAGAGTGGAAATGGCACTTATCTTAGTCCATCTCCAGAGATGGAGATAAATCATACAAAAGGCCCTAGCACCCAGTCCAGGTCTTGAAGATTGTGCCTGAAGGGTTAAAGCAGCCTTGACGTAAATGTCTATTGTCCGACAAGCTGGAGAGCCAGTTGGTGACAAGAGGCAGATGCTGATGAGGGACCATGTGAGGCTGTTTGGTGAATGGGTCTTTATTATTGTGTGGGATCTCTGCTTCTCTCACTGTCCTTGCTGCCAGCCAGGACTAGAAGCCAGCACATTGCTAAGTGAAGAAATTATTTTTGATGCTCAAGAGAAGGCTACCCTTGCACCATAACACAAGGGCTGTTTGCCAAAGGAGTATTCAAGACTACAGCACCAGTGCTTGGAATGCCCAGAGGGAAAGTCCAGCTTTTTAGGGTTACCTGGGCCATCCTGTTGAAAGTAGGATGACCCTTCAAGGGCTTTGGGTTGGAAAGTCATTTCAAAGTGGAACCTTTGATGAGTGCCTTGAAAAGCATGGATTCCCTGTGAGAACCCACTAAGAGATTGTATTTTAGTGATATGAACATGTCTTTACTAGAAGCGACCAAGATAGTCCTTGAATCCTGTGAAGTATGCAAATGAAGACACTAATGTTTCTTACAAGCTTCAGGTAACTTCAAATAATTTAATCAAGATCCTGACTATGTTGTGGAGTATGGATATTCCCATTTTTTATGTGTTTGGCAAGTGATTTGTTAAAATGCATCTCGTTTTTTATGTTTCAATTTCACTGCATGATCATTAACTCTAATATTGTTTAGAATATAATTTTCCCCCTGTTTAGGTTTCCCAAACTATTCCTGGTGTTTTGTTTTGGTAGATCCTTTAGTAGATCCTTCTCCTGCTCTGCCTGCCTCCATCTTTTTATGTTGTCTTAGTGTGCTGGAATCTAAACCTTTTAGATTATAATCACAAAGAAGGCACTCTGTATTTCTGCTTGTTTTTTTCTCCCCTCTGCATAATTTCCTATCCTGTTATGTCACTTCACAATTGATAAGTGGACAGATTTACAAAATAAAGATGAGTCATTTATCTGTATCCAAACAATATCACAACTTTTGAACTATCTTATTTGGCTTTCTAGTGATATGTAGCATTTGGTTTGTCTGCTTGAAGTTAAGCATGAGAGGCAATATTGTGGGAGACACATTTCTGGAATAGCTATAGAGGACATGACACTATGCTTTCTTGTGGACTACACAGAACTTCACATCTGAACAACACAAAAGTTCACCTGTCTCTTTTCTCTCTGAAACTGGAACTATCTAGTTTTTCTGAAATATAACTCCCATCATCCTCAGCTACTCATTATCCACAATGGATGGGGACAGTGGAAGTTGTAGTCCTACACATTCAGAACATGCCAGGATGTGAAAGCTAATGTGATGCTTCACAATGGTGTTGGGCACACAAAAATCCTTAAATTTAGTAGCGTCTTTTCAGTTTTATCTCATTACTGTTTTGACACCTTTGCTTTTGTCTGTTATTTCAATTTTGTAATGGTTGCATGCAGCTTTAAGGACTATTGGTCTATGACCCATGATGGCTTAAAAGTAGGCAAATACTGAAAATAAATTAATTAATAATTATCTCAGACAATTAGCATAAACTGTAAATGAGGATACTGTCTTCTACATTCTTTCCACACTGTACATAAATTAGAAACCTCCAGACAAAGATGAAATTATTACCGTATTTTAAATTCAGATGTGAAATTGAGCTCTTTTTTTTTTTTTTACATCGGAGCCCTTTCTCTACTAATGCAGCTGCCTCTTCCAATTTTTGCACACTTCAGACAGCAAGAATAGCCTTAAAATAGATCATAGATAATTATTTGTTTATCTAGAGCAGGGACAGGCAACCTTTTTGAGACCTGAGCCGGTCTCCCTTAGCCCAGGTCTCGGCTGGGCCGAGGGGGGGGGAATGGCGGCGACCCCCCGCGTACGCTGCGGCTGCGGCTGCGGCTGCTACCGCAGCTGCTGCTATAGTGCGTGTGGCCGCAGCCACCACGGCGCATGTCGCAGCTGCCATTTTGGAAGTCCAAATCGCGGCCGCGACGCGTTTGCGCATGTGCAAGAGTACTGTGCATGCACAAACGTGTCATGACCACCATTTTGATTTCCAAAATGGCGATTGCAGCGAGCGCAGCCACAGAGCGGCAAAAACGCGCCCCAACGGCGGCGCGCGGCGGCAGGAACCTTCGGCCTGGGCCAGTATGTCCGGGGCCCGGGGCCTTAACTGGCCCCCGGGCCATAGGTTGCCGGTCCCTGATCTAGAGGATCCCTGTCAAAATATGAAGGAATCTGTAAATTTCTTAATACGGAATAGAAAGTAATCTATATTCATTTTCCAGTCATTTGTGTAACAATAATCATCATCTTTCAAAGATATCTCCAATATGATCATCAATGTATTTTAAATAAGTAAGAAGAAGCTAAAGAAACATGACAAAATCTATATCTTGGTACAGGAAACCTTCTGCCCCTGGAGAAAGATAGCCCAGTTTACCTATACCTCTCTCTGTCCTCAGAAGCAAAACTTGGTATAATGCAACCTTCCTCAATCCATTTTGGTTGTTCTAGCTAGCGAAGAGAGTTGTAGTCCAATACATCTGGAGGACTCCAAGTTGCAGAAGGCTGGCTTCCATTGGGATAATAAATCACCAAATTCAGCACCTTGAGAATACCAGTCTTCATCTCTTTATTTTAAAGGGCAGAATCTGAAGCACTGTGAAAATATAATTAGCCTCAGTATGTAGGCAAAACCTGCTGGAACCACTAACAGATGGGATAAACATTTTCAACATTTTCCGCACAATTTCTTGGGCCTTCCATAACAAGTGGAAACCAAATTATACAACCCTAGAAAATGTATCCAAAATGATTTGTATGGGGCAATGCAAGCTTAACCATTTTACCTCTGAAAGCCCAATCCTACTTGCCTTGGCACAGAAGCAAATTTGCCACAAGGCAGAATGTTGATTTATGGCATAGAATAAAACACCCATCAAAAGCAGGTTTTACTTGCAGGGAGATTAGCTGACCCCATAAGGAGTGGCATTTTCACTCTTAGTGGCCTGCTCCCACAATGAATCTTTTTTTCTACAGTTGGTAGCAAAGCTTCTGTAGGAAAGGAGCACTCTTCCAATCATTATTTTATAACCTTTGGACATTATTTCCTTTTCAGATAAATGTCAGGAATCTGGTGAACTTGGAAACATGCGAGTCACAAGATACAGAAACGGGTTTTGCTTTGCCTTGAACAGAAGTCTTGGATGTCTTTTTCTGTACTGTAACTGAGATTACAGGCAATAAGAAACACAAACAGATGGGCTACTGACTTTTGACTCTAGCATTACTTGCAGTGTCAGGGACAAAGTAAGGGGTGTGGACTTCACCCTCCAGGAAATGTCCTGCCTTCCTGGTTTATTGTGGTCCTAATTGCCAGGTAGAACAGGTGATCTCTCTGTAGTATCCCTTTTTCGTATAAGCCAAGCTAGTGTCCACCATGCCTGAACTGGAACCGCTGGGGGTACCCAGAGCCCCTGCCAATGCCAGCCAGATCCAGAGGAATATCCTGGAAGAACATGTGGAATTGTGGTGGTTTCAGGAGCCCCGGAAATCATCCATTTGCTATGGTGTAGCTGTGGCCCTGATCTTGGCCTGTGGGGTAGGTGGCATTGCCCTGCTGTACAGCACTAGTAGCCGCTCTGGGGAGTGGAGGCTGGCCGTGGGCACCACATTGTGCCTATTGGCACTTTTGGTACTACTGAAGCAGCTGCTGAGCTCTGCCATCCAGGACATGAACTGCATTCGCAGTCGAGAACAAGTTGAGCTGCTGAAGAGTGGTGGAGCCTCCGACTGTGCCATTCTGCTGCTGACAGCCCTAGTGCTGCTGGTATGTGGCACAGTGCTCACTGTGTTGTCCACCACTGGCATGGGCACCAACACGACGACTCCACGCCCCCTTGCCAGCATGTTTGTCAGTGGCATTGTGCTCACCGCCTCTGGGGCAATCCTCCTGCTCAGCTTGCTCCTGTATTTGATATGGACGTCCTGCTGTTCAGCTGCACCTCGAACGCAGGATGCTGGCAACAACCATGCTGTCTTCACAATATCCGGACACCTCTCAGCTGACCAGCGGCTGCCTCCAACCTCCAGCAGGGCAAATCTCATTTAAGCCTCAGGAAATGGACAGTGGTTGCTGTGGGATTGAACTCGGACACTGAAGTGGCATTTGCACTTTACTTCATACTGACTGGACTCCCAGAAGCTGCTGTGGTAAACTGAGTCACGTGTTGGGATTTCCGCTGCAAAGCTAGGATGCTGCTAAGAGAGAAGACTGGGCTTGCTGACTGGAGACCTCAACTCAAACAGGCTATGGTACTCGATACAGGCAGATAATGTTGTGGACAGAGAGAAAAAAATAACCATTACTTTTAAAAAATGATTTCCTGTACAACAAAAAAATTGACAGTTTTATATTTGGAATGAGTGGAATGATGTATCTTTCTCACCAATTATCTTTAAAATCCAGTTTAGCCCTAGTTCTGATTCCTGGGGTATCACCAATCACTACCATTGGAGTTAATAGGTTTGGAAGCTTGCTTTTTTTAAAATGAAAGCTGGCACAGTGTGGTGTATTGGTCTGAGCATTGTGCTATGACTCTGGAGACCAGGGTTTGAATCCCCACTTGGCCATGGAAACCCACTATGTGGTCTTGGGCAAGTAACACACTTTCAGCCTCAGAGGAAGACAAGGGTATGCCCACTCTGAAGAAATCTTGCTAAGAAAACCCCATGATAGGTTTGCTTTAAGGTCGTTATAAGTCAGAAGCCAACTTGAAGGCACACAACAACATAACAATTTTCCAGAGCCTGGATTTGATTCTCAATACCAATTAGTGTGCTTATGTGGTTTCATTATCAGAACCCATGGAATACACACATCTCCGTTCTAGAGAACCTAAATGTTTAGGTTAAAGGATAAGTAAGCTACCAAGGGAATATTTTTATTGGCTGTTAAGTGTTTTGATTTTCCTAGCCAGAAAAAGAAAGACTGAGGTGGGTGGCAGAGAATACAGTATTACCCTTCATCACTTGATAGGAGTCTGAGTGGCTAGGAGTGAGAGTATATCTACACTGTAGAAATACAGTTTGACACTGTTTTTAAGTGCCATAGCTCTATCCTGGGATTTGTAGTTTTACAAGGTATTTTGCCTTCTCTGCCAGACAGTGCTGGGTGCCTCACAAAACTACAAATCCCAGGATTCTGTAGGATGAAGTTATGGCAATTAAAGTAGTGTCAAACTGCATTATTGCTATAGTGTAGATACACACTCAGACCTCTTGATCTGAAAGCCCCTGGGTGCATGATGTAGAAGCAACCCTACAGACATTTATAGGTGGCGTGTGCATGTACACATTCAATAGAAATATCAATCTGTGTGTGGCCAGCATGTATAAATGAAATTATTGGCACAGGATATAAGCTACAGTAGCCTCTCCCAGTTCACAGAGGATCCATTCTGGACACCACCATCCCCACAAAAATGTCTACTCATAAATATTCTAGTCCCATTGAAAATAATGGTGCACGCACCTCAATTTTGTCCCTCCCCACTTGTTCCTCCCACGAAGAGCAAGCCTGCAGATTTCAAGTCCCCGAATGGGGAGGAACACCTATACTTTACTATTTGTCACCCATGAGACCTCTACAAGACACAGATCATAATGACTGGCTTAAGTATTTCAGGGACTGTCTGGAATTAGACCCAACAACAAGGTGCAGATGGGGAGGGCAGGGATCTTTGTGCTTCCAGACGTTTTGAATTTCTACTCCTAGATGCCACAGATAGCATGTCCAAGGATAAGAGACAATAAGCATTGTGGCCCAAAACATATAGAGGGCCTTGTGTAGAATTTCCAGGCCAGAATGTTTACCATTTCTATCTATTTTAAAAGCTGGGAAGTAAACTCACAATTGTAGCTGTCTGTATGTCAAAAACAATTGTTTGAAGTTGGCCTCTGTAAAATACACAATAATATATTGGTAAAGCAGCAGTCTCCTCTGCCCACTAATGGATAGTAAATTTTAGACACATGGACCACAGTCCTGCATCAGGAGGCATACACAGCTATAATAGTCTTCTGTCAACCCCCACCCACCCACTTTTTCTAAGCTGGAGACCCAGAAAACCCACCCATTTCCACCCATGGCCACTAGAGAAGAAATGGGGGGCAGCAAACTAGTGCCCAACAATTTCCTATAGCTAGATGCAGTTAACAGGCATCCATGTGGATCTCTGGAAGTCCCTGCCATTGATGCAATTGCTCTTCATCCAAATGTAGGAAAATACTGGATGCTTCTCTGATGCTCCCCACTAACCAGGAAAAAGCTGGGTTTAGGGGGCTGCAGATAAAATGGATTAGGGGATATTTTGGTTGTTGTGCAGTCAGGAGAGAATTCTGGCCTCTACAATGACCAAAAACATGATTTATGATCCCCTAAGTGATGGCATAGTGATTTGAGTGTTGGACAATGACTCTGGAGATCAGGGTTTGATTCTCAGCTCGGGCATGAAATCCATTGGGTGATCTTGGGCAAGTCACTCTCTCAGACTCAGGGGAAGGCAATGATAAATCTCCCCTAAAGAAATCATGCCAATAAAACTCCATGATAGGGTCAACATAAGTTGGAATGGACTTGAAGGCACACAATAAGAAGTTCAACTTATACTGTCATAATTCATCAACAGGATACCAGCCATGTTCAACTAGCAATGAAAGGCCACATTACAGCCACATTCCTGATCTGTTTCTTTCCTAACAAACCTAACTATGAAGACAGTATTTGTTTCAAATTCCTGGTTTGGGACTTGACAAGGAATAAGTCAGGTTGGGACATAATTTTACCTTGCTGATGAGTCCTCATCAGAGAAGTCAAGTGACAGTGATGGGACAATGTGTGCCAGCCCCAGTCTTATAAATGATAACCCAGAAGTCTCAGCAATTCTGATTTATCATTATGTAGAAACTGACAGATCTGCTTTAGAAACACAGCAATAACTATGCTTCAGATTTTCCACCATGGCAAATGCCTTCATCTATTTTCCACCAAATTCTGAATCCTTTATTGGAAGCAAGTCCTACTACACTCAGTGAGGCTTATTTCTGAGTAAAATATGCAGAGGGTGATCACAGCCTCCTTTGCTGGAAATCTGAAAATTCTATAGTTCCCTCCACTAACAAACCAGTTCCTAGGCACAGACAGTATCCCAATTATTTTTTTATATTTAAAACTTGTGTTGTGCACTTTAAAGAGAGGGCATACCTGAGTTCACATAGAACACATGTAAACAAAACTGCAAATTCAATGCTAAATTTCCAGTGAAAATAGTCACATCTAGCAGGTATGACAAAAGCCCTTTGCCTGAGAGCCATGTCCAACTGTAGTAAGCAAGATAAAGCATGTGATACAACAACATTGCTAAGAATAAACTGTTCTGAGACTGATGATTGCTTTGATGGGGACCCTATTAATACTACTCTGCATTCCACAATGGAATAAAGTCAGAATGCAAGTATATCAAGTAAAAAGTCAGAGAGGTGGAACTGAAATAAGATTTTAGGCCATTTCAAGTAACACAGCTCTAGCAATATGATTCCACTAAGTTTCATGGCTACATTCTATGAAATCTTGGGGCTTTTTGGTGAAGACCTCTCTTGCAGAGAATTCTAACTATTCCTCTCTATAATGCAAATTGCAGCATTCCATAGGATGGAACTACGGCAGTTAAAGTCATTATCATTCATTGTTTTATTCGGTCAATAACCAGCAAATCAGCAGTTAAAGTGGAATTATACTGCTATAATTGTGTAGTGCAGGGGTAGGCAACCTTTCCCCTTTAAGGGCCGAGGGACTTCAGCTCCCAGAATCCCAGGAACTATTGGCCAACATGGGACTATTGGCCAACATGGCCAAGGCTTCTGGGAGCTGAAGTCCCTCGGCCCTTAAAGGGGAAAGGTTGCCTACCCCTGGTGTAGTGTGAAAGGAATCTTTGACTCTATTCTAATCAAGTACCATATAAATTGCTCATTTCTGACATAATTCCACAAAGCAAGAATATACATTTAACCTGATGCTCTGAATTATCTCATATTCGAGCTAGACTATCATACATGCACATAATCACCCCAAATTCTTTTGGGGGTTCTTGATTAGTGTTGGAACTTCCTGATACTTTGCTGACACCAGCTAGGGCTTTTCTTTTCTTACAGATTTCCAAGAAACAGAAAAACAGAAATGCTTAAATGCTCTGGCACTTTCTTGGTGGTTAAATAGTCTGGAACATTATGCGAATAAAAATAAATAACTGAAAAATGGTTACTAGAGATAACCAAGACCACTGTAAATTCTATGAGACTTGGTAAATATCTATCAGTTATGCAAATGAGAATGATGTCTTTTCATTCCCCCTTCCTCACATGTTGATTTTTGGAAAGATGTTCTATTATAATTGTTGTCATGTCAGCTGGCAATTTCTTATTTGGACAGTCAGGAAACACCAGCTCAATAGACCTCATTGTACTGGATACGAGATGCATTGTTTGTTAGTTATGTTTGTTTCAGTAAAATCTTTTTTAAAAAATAATAAAAATCCAAGTGCCATCAATGCCAGGTAGGGACTAAGGAGGCATCCCCATTATATTATAAAGAAATATGTGCGATATATTGCTAATAAAGCAGAATTTAAGATGTGAAATAATACAAAGTAACTATTAATTCTGTTTTATTAATATCAAATGTACATCCTAGGGAAAAAACCCTTAAGACTGTAAGAACATACAGTGCAATGAAGCAACACACAAATGGGCACTTGGTCAATGTCTCCATTCTCGAACCCAAAATTAGATAAGTTTCCCCATCAGCACTCACAAGGCATTCCGATATTTAATAAAAGAGTATCATGTTATTCTTCATACATGTAATAGTATCTGATAGGAAGAGGAATGAAAAAGAGGAAATGGAATGTATGGTGTTTGGTGGAGAAACAGTACTAAAGGCTCCATCCAAAATGTGCAGTAGATGAAAATAATCTTTAGATCTTTAAATTCAAGCATGCTTTGGGGGCATGCAAGTAGAAAATTAAGTATACCAAATGGCAATTTTTCCACAATAAGCTGCAAAAAGATTGCAATCTCAGTATTGGCTGGATATACAAATAGCCACTTTTAAATGATGCTTAGCATGTGTCTTGTGTGCCATCCCAGAGCAGGTTCTTTGTATGTCTTGCTCCCAAATCTAGAATTCATCACACCTAGTCTCAGATCTTCAGTAAGTTCCTATAAGGAATCATTCCAAAAAAATGGGTGCTAAGCTGAGAATAAAAAAGCAATAGAAATAGAGAGAGCTGCAGAAATGTTGCAATTATATGTGCATCCAGGGACTATGCAAAAGCATTACTGTTTGTGGTGAAATTTGCATGTGTGAAAATGCACATCCTAATTTTAAAAAAAAAACATCTAGAATTCAGGCATTAGGAAAACTAATGTCAGCACATATATCCTCACCAGCAGGCAATATTTAAATTATGAAATTCCATCATATCCCTCATTAAAATCAAACAACTAGTATGTCACAGTTCTTCCTGGATCATTGCTGCAGCAGGCAGAGGACATGGAATGTAAGAAGCCTACATAGGAGCTTATTGCATTTTTAAAAAATCTGACTTACCTCTTCCATTTTAAAGTTGAATGTGGGATGCAGCCAGGTATTATCACACAGAAAATGCCAGCAATGCAGCCACCCAGCTGCATCCTGCCTAAAACCCAGCTAGAAGCCGCGCTCAGATGGCTGATTTGCAAAGTCAGGATGCAGCATTTTCTGTGTGATAATACCTGGCTGCATCCCACATTCAGCTTTAAAATAGAAGAGGTAAGTCGGATTTTTTAAAAATGCAATAAGCTCCACAGTCTCTGTAAATACTAAGCCAGCACTGAGATTTCTTCAATTACCAGCCTTGATGCTTGGAATTTAAGAAGTACACACTTATCTGAAAAAGGAATGAAGAATCTATGGATAACTGAATTAAGACCAGATCAGTTTGTCTCCTACCCATCCACCCACCCACATTTACAGCTTCTACTACCACCATCAGTGTCAGAAAAAATGGGATGTAGATTCCAAAGAATATGTTGTCCACTTCATCACGGGCCCTTAATTTGAAATACAATCTCAAGTAGCAGGCACTAGAGGCCTAGGCAGGAACAAGATCACAGCTGTTTTTTGAACGCAGAGTGAAGTAGTTGCTCTGCTGCCAATATTCCCAGTTAGGCACTAACAGCATCAGGCACATTAGGAAGCTTTTTTCAATCTGACTGCAGGAGCTTTTAATCTAGGAAAAAGCTAAGGCCCACTCCAGTATCCAATGAACACAACTGTGTGGGCCCTCCCGAACATCTTGCCAGCAACAGGCTTCAGAACAAGTGTTCTGATTTATACTGCCAACAAACAACAAGCTAGGTAATAGACATCAGTGATTCCATCTTCCCTCACTAAAATGAGGTTGTCATTACTGATGGCCAGGACTCTAGGTCTTTGCACCATACTCCGGTCATTTACCACCACTTTCCCAGTCTCATCATCTGAAGCAAACTGTATCACCTTGAACTGATCAACCACAAAAATGTTCCGGTCTTCATCAACACAGACACTGAAAGGCTTTGTCAGCAGTGAAGTAGAGGTTTTCAGCACATTCAGAACGAGCCCAGATTTCTGCATGATCACAATCTGTTTTTTGATGAAGTCTGAAACAATAAATTCCTCCCAGCTATTTACAGCAATGAAAAGGAACTTCCCCCCATGGTAACTGTTTGGCTGAACTCTGCCCACACACCACCCAGATGGGCTGTACAAAGAGATGGAACAGAGAGTTCCCTCACTAACAGCCACATAAGAGTCCTGGTAGGAGGCCAAGGCATAGGAGGACTCTGAGCCTCTCATCTGCAATTTACGTTTGAAAAGGCCATCAAGGGTGAGGAAAAAAAGATGAGTTTCTGAGGAACAGGCCAGGCTCTCACCACACACAGAGATACCACAGAAGAGAGAGTTAGAAGGGGGCAAAGGAATCACTCCCTGGAACTGACCATAAGAGCTATACTGCTTTATCTCATCATTTGCCTGATCCAAAAGGAGAACTTGGCCAGTGTGAGGCACAACAGCAATCCCTGTAATATTAGGCTTTTCCTTGGTGTAAGTTGGATCACCTTCAAAACTATAATTATACTCTGCTATTACTCTGTTATCAGTGTAAGAAGAGGAACTGTTTGTTGAGGAATCAGACACACTTGTGGAGTTTTCATCAGAATCTGAAAGAGATGTTGTAACCTCCCCACTCTCCTCACCAAGAGAAGTGAATGATTCATTGCCTGGCCCCAAATGTTGTCCATCTCTCCCAGAGTGCTCTTCAGGAAACACAAAACTAAAAAGTGGGGATTTAGAAAGTTGCTGGGGCTCATCCCAAGTAATGGTCAGTTCTGGGATCTGGCTTAGGTGTTGTTGCGGCCTGTAGGCCTGAAGCTCCTCAACCCTATTCCTGATCATCCCTTCCAAATAAAGGATCTCATAGTCTTTCCCAACACACAGAATCCGCTGAGAAAACTCCTGAGTGTTTGCTGCTTTGTCCTTCTGGGCCCGCAACTCCTTCTGTGAAAGACAAAACTCTTCCATCTGTTCACTCAGGAAGTCATTCAGCTTTGCCAAAGCAGATTCCTTCTGGGCAAAGATGTAAGCAGTGATATCTTCCACATACTTGCAGATTTTCTCTTTGACACGTTCTCCTTCTGCTTTCAGTTTATGCATTGCCTCCTCCACAGTCTTTTCTTGCTCAGAAATGGAAGTAATGGTTCCCTGTAGGCTCTTGATCAGCTGCTCCACTGAGGGCCGTTCTCGCTGCACTGCACTGGCCATGGAGACCACTTTGTGTTGGAAATGGTCCAGCATACGACAATCCCTGCAGATAGGAACACTGCAGGTGTCACAGAAGAAGCGGAGGGCCTCCTGTGGGTGGCTCTGGCAGTACAACTCCTGTAAGAATCTCACCTCAGTATCATAATGCCCAGCAAGGAATTCTTCCAAGTTCACCACCTTATGGTGCAGAGTAAGGCGGGAGCAGCAATGGCCTTGGGAACACATTTGGCACAAGAAATCCTTGCAGTCCAGGCAACGGGAGGTGGCAGCAACTATTTTCTGAACATTTGAGCATATTGTGCACTTAAGGTCTTTGTTGCACTTCATCTGGAACAGCTCCAAGAGACCATTGATGAAGAAGTTGGTCTTCAGACTTGCAGCCCCTCCTGGAACATCTATTTGCAGGCGGCACTCAGGACACTGCACAATCCCATTCTCCACCAGGAGATCAAGGCACCCATAGCAATAGCTATGCAGGCATGGCAGGATCTTAGGCACCACATACAGCTCATAGCAGATTTTGCAAGTCAAAAAATCTTCCCGAATCAAATCTTGCAGTGATGTGGCACTCTGAGTTGCCATGTTACTTTCCAGCAGAGCTACAATCAGAACAAAACACAGTCAGCATGGCTCAGTTGGATCTCACATCAATTACTCTACTCTGTAAAGTTAGAAGTTGTCATTAAATCTAGCTAGCACTGTACTTTACTCACTGAAAAGGAAGTAAAACTCTGTTTCACAGATGTAACTCTGTGCAAATATAGAAACAGGGAACCAGTAGCTGCAGCAGGTTTATGCAAAGTTAGTTTTTTTAAACTATGGCTCCCCAAATCCCCAGAAAACATAGCTGGGAATTCTGAAAGCTAAAGTGAGAAAAAAAGTTTTTTAAAAAATTGAAATTGGACAGAAATTAGCAACGTAAGGGTGCAATCCTATACATATTTCCTCAAGAGTAAGTCCCGTGGGGCTTACTTCTCAGTAGACAATGATCCCATTCTTAGTGCTGTAGCTAATAGGAACTGCAGAAATAGATTTATACTTGGCCACTCTGAAGCAAGTAAAGATGGGCTACTCATATATTAGACATTTCCAACATCACACTCACAGGAAGTGAATATATTGAAAAGTGAAGATACAAAAGCTCTGCCCCATGCTAAATTATTTACACAGAAATAACAGTCCTATTGATTTTGATGCATTGCCTATCAAAGGCCTGCCACCTTATTTTTTCACTTTATGTTAATGTAGAGGTGGTGACAGAAATGCTTTTTGAGTACAGAATATAGAAATGAAAACCCAATCTCCTCTGTGCCACAGAAGCATGCAGATTACAAGCTTTATACCTTCTATCCCTCTGCATGATAGACCTCCATTGCCTTGAACAGATGCATGACAAGAAAACATTCAACAAGTGCATTCCTAACTAACATAGAGGTCAACTTAATATACTCAATATATAGAATTCTATCTGACACATTGCTACTAAATCAAGGATAGGACACTTTTGTCTATACAGATGTCTTGGACTACAATTACCACAATCTCTTATCATTGGTTATGTTCCAGGGGGCTGATGGGAGCTGTGAACCAAAACAACTTGACCAAACAAAGGTTTCCCACTCAAGTAGTACAGGCAGAAGGCCATTAAGACAAAAATGGCATTCTTACAATAGCAAAGTTGCCTGTCCATCCAATAGAAAAAGTGCAATGTCACAGGAAATTTGAAGGGAAATTGGGATTTGAAACTAGACCATAGTTATCCTCCTGGCTATAGTTCTGTCACCAATAGCCAGTTGTGAGTCCATGAGACAATGCTCTTTACTTACACTGATTGATGAAGATGATAAAGAAAAATACTTTGTGTATGTGAAAAGCACCTTTCCTCCAAGCAGCCACAGGATTCCAGGGGCAGAATGCAGATGAGGTCAACTCACTTTCTTAATGGTCACTTTTCCCTCTTCTGGCACCATAATATTTCAATCTGAGATGCCTGCTTTTGATCCCTGTTGAGAAGCCATGAGTACTGTCATCAAACAGAATGGTCTACATCTGGAGTCCTTTCTCACTGCACAATAATTATGAACAATAAATATGATTCCAATTAAATGAACATGGTTCTATCCTGTTGAATCCTGAGATTTGCAGTTTAGAGAGGGGAATTTAGAAGTCTCAGCCACAGAACTTTTCTAGCACCACACCAAACTATAGTGTGCCCTTGGTATCCACTGGGATTTGGTCCCAGCACCCCCAGGAACCCAGGTATATAAAGTCCCATTATATACAGTGGCTTAGTAAAATGGTATCCATTATATACACTGGCAAAAACAAGGTTTGTTAATTTTTGGAATTTGAGAAAAAAAATTCAAGCTGTGGAATGACTGAATATGTGGATGCAAAATCCATGAATACTGAGGGGCAACTTTATAAACATCAGGATTCCATGACACTAGGCCCAGCACCATCAGGCCTAAAATAAGAAGAGGAGCCCTCCCTCCATTACCATCTGATGTCATCTGGGGGAGAGACACTAGGCCCAGCACCACCCAGTCTAAAATAAGAAGAACTCTTATTTCTTAAAGTATGGGTGGGATTCGGGATTTTATGTTTTGTTTAATGGAAATTGTAATATTGTAAGCCACCCCGATTGCTCTGCAGAGGGGCGGGATATAAATAAAAAGTATTATTATTATTATTATTATTATTATTATTATTATTATTATTATTAATTATTATTAGTTAAAGTGGAATCATAATGCTATAATCACACAGTGTGAAAGGACACCCAGTTTTTATGCAGTGTTTGTGACTGAGACACATCTGTGAGCAAAAGGGCTAACTGCTCTTCTATGCCATAATCCAAACCCATCTTGGCCTCCTTTCTTCTTACAGATATTTTCATTGAAGTGAAATGTTTGCTCTTTGGATGCTGCTGGATTGCAGCTTTCATCATTCCCCACTGCTAGCCATGCTGGCCAGGTCTTGGGGAAGAAGTTCAGTACATCTTCTCAAAGGGTACCAACTGCTCTAGGGTTGCCACATCTCAGGGCCAGGCCCTGGTCTCCAGTTCTCATAGGTCATTTCCAGATGGGAGACAAGAATGGAATTTCTCCAGGTTTCTTCAGCTCAGCTCCGGGTGAGAAGAGCTATGCATAAATCTAAAGCTCACCTAGTAGGCTTGCTGCAATTTCCAAGGCTTCACTGATTTGTTGCTGCTACCTGCAAAGATTCTCCATGTGATCTATGTAGTTAGTTAGCTTCCCCTTTCCCTCCCTGTCATCATGGTGCCATGGCTCTAAAGACCGCCCACTCCATGCTGGAACCACTTTCTGGCTAGAAGCAAGTTGGCTTGAGTAAAATGTTCCCCATTTCCCTATATAAGTGAGAAGGAACAATCCATTCATTTAACCTGGGAACAGCCCTTAGCTAAGATTTCCATCTTAATTTCCAAAGAGGAAACTATGAAATGTGCGTGAGGCACACAAGTGCATGTGCACACGTTTGAACGACAGACCGAAAGCACCTGTGGTTGGTACATGATGCTGTGGATGCTGTGGTTGGTCGCTGGGACTATGCCCATGTAAACCCACTGGGTGACCCTTCTCAGCCTCAGAGGTTGGTAATGGCAACCCCCCTCTGAAGAAACTTGCCAAGAAACCCCTGTGGTCACCATAAGTCAGAAATGACTTGAAGGCACACAACAATAACAGCAACAACATCACCAGGGACTGTCCCTATTGGGGCTGCATCTACACTGCAGAGTGATGCAGTTTGACATCTCTTTAACCATCATGGCTCAATGCTATGAAACTGTGACATTTGTGTGATATTTAGCGTCCTCTGTTAAAAGAGCTCTGGTGGCATAACAAACTACAAGACCTAGGATTCCATAGGAGAGAGCCATGACAGTTAAAGCGGTGTTAAACTGTATTAACTCTGCAGTGCAGATGCAGTCCTTAGGTCTCGGGATTTGGCCTGGAAGCCTCGGCACCTGGACAATCCTGTACTGGCACCAACCCTAGACACCAGAGTAATCTCTGTGACAAGGCATCACATCCAGTTCAGAGAACCAGAAGCAGGGAGAGCCCTGCAGAGAAGGCAAGACCATGAAGGAGGAGGAAGGGTGTGCCTCTCTGAACTGGAGGGGAAAAGGTCTGCCCTGCCTAGGGCTACCTGACTTGGTCCTCCTTTTTCAGGACATGACCTACATTCCAACCTCCTGTCCAGGAAGAATTCCAAAATGTCCTCCATTTTGAGCAGGACCAAGAAGCATGCATTTACATTTACATTTTTTAGTTCATGGTGTTTTAGCTCATGATTTAGTCATGTCCCCCATTTTTCTTGAATGTCCTACATTTCAGTGTCCTTATCCTCCTTTGCAGTGAGGACATTTGGTCACCCTGAGCTGACATGACATGCAGGCTTGACCATCAGGAAGGAGCCTAAAACGTCAAATTTACATTTCTACGAGTGTTTTTAGCTTTTTTTCGGTCCTGTCATCCATTTTCCTTGCATCTCCTCCATTTTGAGCAGGACTAAGAATCATGCATTTATATAGAAGTGTTTCTAGCTTCTTTTTGGTCCTGCCCTCCATTTCCCTTGAATGTCCTCCATTTTGAGCAGGACTAAGAAGCAGCATGCATTTATATGTAAGTGTTTTTAGCTTCTTTTTGGTCCTGCCCTCCATTTTGAGCAGGACTAAGAAGCAGCATGCATTTATATATGAGTGCTTTCAAGCTTTTTTTTGGTTCTGTCCCCAATTTCTCTTTAACGCCCTCCATTTTGCGGTGCCTTGTCCTCTTTAGAGATTACTGCCATCTGGTCACCCTGGCCCTGCCAGGAGGGAGACGTTAGCACAGCCAAGTCCCGCTTCCCACCATCCTCATCCTCCTCTTCCTCCATTTTGACATACTTGCCACTCTCTTCTTCCCAACCGCTCCTCGCCCCCGGCCGGCGGCTTCCGCCTCGTGACGTCATTTCCGGAAGCCCCTCTACCGCACCGCTAGTCATAGAGACGGTGGTTTCTGCCCCTTCGGGGTTCGCTCGCTATCTCTCTAAGAGGGGCTCATAGAGGGGGCGTGGCTTCTCTTCAAAGGCGGCGGCGGCGAGCTAAAATGGCCGCCAAGTAGGGAAGGCTCCTTGAGGCCGTGTCTTCAAGTCTTTTCTCATTTCTTGCGCCCCTAAGGGAGGCTGACACGTCCTACATTGCAGCCTTCGGTCCAGGAGGAATTCCAAAAATGTCCTCCATCTTGAGCACGACTAAGAAGCATGGATATATATATATATATATGTATATATATATATATATATATATATATATATATATATATATATATATATATATATATATATATATATATATATATGTATGAGTGTGTTTAGCTTTTATGTGGTCATGTCTTCCATTTTTCTTGCATCTCCTACATTTTGCTGAGCCTTGTCCTTCTTTGTGGTGAGGACATCTGCTCACCCTGCCCTAAGGCGACCCTCTCATGGGGATGGGGTTTTCTAGGCAAGTTCTGTTCAAAGGAGGTTTGCCATTGCCTTCCCCTGAGGCTGAGAGAGTGTGACAACCAAAGTCACCCAGTGGGTTTCACGAACATCAGCCAAGTTAAAACACTCTTTTTCTTGTTAAATTTGGGCTGAATTCGCATGTTTTACCTCCACATCCACCAAAATATTCCTGATGCAAACACATGGAGACTTCTTGTTCTATGCCACAAAGAGGCTTGTGGTCTCACTGGAATGGAGACACATTAGACTGCAAAAGAGGGATCCCTGTTGAGATGCAAATAGATTTTAAATTTCCTGGACTTTGCAAATCTCCCTATAGCCACAGGGCCAGAAGGAGGAGGATCCTGCCTGCAAAAGATATCCTCCCCACCACTTACTATCTTCACTAAAGACTGAAACAATAAAATGCAGGCATCTGACTAACCTCTCCAATTGTTGTTCTCCTGTTTGGTTTGTAACATCTTGCCTGATGAAGAAGAAGCCCATGGAGCTCCGAAAGTGTGCAGAAAATATATTGTGCATCTAGATTGGCTAATAAAGATATCACTGATGGATTTTCATTTGAATTTGCTAAATGGCCAACACAGTTACCCTTGAATGTTTTCTGGTCTCTAGAGTCACAGCCCAACACTCAAACCATTACACTGCACTGACTGTTTCACAGCATTAATAAGTGGCCAGTTTCATGTACAGTATTTAACTGCATAGTTTTCTGTGCTCTTGCCTGTTGGTGCCTGAGTCCAGCTTCCTTGCTAGAAAGTGTAGACTAGCTAGTTTTAACCCATAAACCTGTCCTTCAGTTACATCAGCAGAGGAGTATTTTTTTGGCATGTAATATTTATTGGAGTTTTATGTAAAAAGAATTATAATATTCATACTTCATAACTGATAATTATTAACATTAATTACATTGTTTCCCCCCCATACCACTTCATTAAACCTTCATTAAACTTAATTTAATGTCCAGTATCATCATATCTCTCATTCATATTCTTTCTTTGTGCAATATCATATCAAAATTTACAACTTGCCTATTTATGCATATATATTTTCCATTCGCCTTAAGGACCCTTACTGTCAGGTATATTATATCTATTATTTCATTTTGATTTCACACAATAATTTGACCCATTATTTATAATATTTTACTTTCTATCCCATGCTTATTATTCTTTCTCTTCTATTATTCACAAAACTGATACTTCTACTAGTTATATACAAATATTTCTTACTATATGTATCCCATCTTTCTTTACAGTATTAGTTCCCAGTCTTCATTCCAGTGTCTAAGTGATCAGCTTAGGAATAATAAAATATGGTGAAGCAATGTTTCACGCATATTGTTTTAAATATTGAATTTACTTAGAAAACTCAGATTATAACAACTCTCCTGCCTGGATACAATTCCAGAAATGTTAAAGCCATATTTTTGTAAAATACATATTTTATTTCCATAACATCAGTTAAAACACATAACATCCATTTAAAACAGGGACAGGCAACCTTTTTGAGACCTGGGCCGGTCTCCCGTCGCCCAGATCTCGGCTGGGCCGAGGGAGGGGGGGAATGGTGGCACCCTCTTCCGTCACGCGCGACCCCCCCGCGCACTCTGCCGCCACGGCCACTACCGCAGCCGCCGCCGTAGCGCGCAGCCGCCACAACGCATGTCGCGGCCACCATTTTGGAAGTCCAAATCGCGGCCGCGATGCGTTTGCGCATGCGCAAGACTACTGCGCATGCGCAAACGCGTCGCGACCGCCAGCAAGCGCGGCCGAAAATGCGCCCTGATGGCGGCGTGCGGCGGCGGCAGTGGCAACCTTCGGCCTGGGCCGGTAAGTCCGGGGCCCGGGGCC
>CM034706.1:204771555-204795331 GCA_020142125.1 Phrynosoma platyrhinos | reverse complement strand
AAGGCCCTCGGCCCTTAAAGGGGAAAGGTTGCCTACCCCTGATCTAGGACTTACAGAATGAAAACAAACCACAATACAGTATAGTGAAATAAAGAACACTGTACAATTGGCCTCCACATTCATGGGTCTGAGATCCACTGATTTGATTATTTGCAGGTTTCCTACTGTCCTTCCAAAGCCTCCATTCAGACAACAGCCTTGGGTTTTGGGAGCAGGGAGCACCAGCAATTGCCATGGTTGCCCACAACTACCTCCCAAAGTTGGCACTCTGTGGGCTATATGCTCGTGCTCTGTGGGCTGTAGATACATGGCTTAAAACCATACATGGCTCAAAAATAGTCCAAAAATATATAAATTCCAAATATGCAAATCTTGATTTTTCCATTTTATATAAGGGACGCCATTTTACTGCACCATTGTATTTAATGGGACTTGAGCATGCCTGGATTTTGGAATCCACAGGGGATCCTGGAACCAAATGGATATCAAGGGCCCAAATAAGATTCCTCTACACCAGTGATTCCCAAACTTTGGTCTTCCAGATGCTTTGGACTTCAGCTCCCAGAATTCCTGACTGTTCCAAGCTGGCTGGGGCCTCTGGGAGTTGAAGTTCAAAGCATTTGGAGGACTAAAGTTTGGGAATCACTGCTCTACACTATAGGTGAAACTAGTTCATTTGAAATATTTACATCTTTATTTTGCAAATGTTAGGCTTTTCTCCTAGAACTTGATAATGTACATGAACAATGTAGCACTACTGTAGAAACATGTATCTATGAAGCTGTTATTCACTAATAAAGAGTATTTTAAGTAAATCAGCTCTCAAACTCTGTGCCATCTGGTATGCAAAAAGCTATATAAATTCCTCCCACCTGTGTTATGTGAACAATGATAGTGCACTAGATTGCAGAGTATTGGAAACTACTGTAAGGACATTGAACCTGCAAGGTGGAGATGATAATGTGGAATATGCAGCCTAATTTTTGAATGCATTCCTTTTTTCCATACAGGAGAAGGTCTATGTTAGAAAAAGCATAAACACTTGTTTTTGTTTCTACATTTTTTTAAAAAAGGAGCTGCTGAATCCCTGCAGTGGTGATATTGTAGACTTCACTTATTCTTATGTGAGAAGTTGTCACTTTTACCCTCAAAGTGTGGTGTAAACAAATAGGCAGGAAATCCTGTCTGGATGCATGTGACTGTTATTATAGGGTCTGAGTTCATGGAAGTGAGTAATTGTTTAAGAAAGCAAGAATTCCAGACAGCATCCATTTCCCATTCTAATTAGAAAATTCCATATGTGAGGCAAGCATGGAAAAGTACTTAGGAATCACTGTAAAAATGTAAGTTAAGTAGGTAGGGTTAGGGGTTTCTTGGTGAGCACAAGACTGCAGGGAGTGAAGAAGTTAAAGCAGTGTACCATGAGGTGGATGTAGGTATATAAAATTAACTATGGATGTGTATTTTGGAAACTCATGCATTGCATGAAGATGATCTACACACAGTTCACACCTGGCATTTCAAGGTAGGACTTTAAAAAAGTAGGAAGAGTCTGCCATCTGTAGGCAGTGCTAAACCAAATGGACCATGTAGTGAGCTGTGTTTGTGAAAAGTTTGCAAGGAATTTTTAGTAACATCAGCCTATACACATTTTTTTGCAATACAACTACATGTATATTTAACTGTTTCACAACTTCATTGTACTTTGCTTGAGTTTCATGTACCCTGTAAGAAGGCCTTAAGTACAACTGTAAACAGAGATGCAGCTAATGTGAGATAAAGTGCTGATAAGAATCTCTTTCTCTCTGAGCAGGAATTTCTCCTCTCCCAGTCTGGGTGTGGGATGTCATCTTGAAACTTTTAGAAATCCAACCCTGCAAAAGTATATAATCTCCACCTGGGAGGTATTTGTTTTGTTCTACTCTTGAGAAGGGAAGTGCTGGCATCTTGCCTAAGAAGAATGTTAATGTCTATCAGTGCAGACCTGGGGACCATCTGCACTTGAAGATGTGTCAGACTTTTGAGTAAAAGGATGCGAGAGAACACTTTTCTTTGCTAATATCTTCTGTTATTGCATCCTTTTTATCTATTTATTATTAATAAACCTTGTACTCCCAGTCAGTGGTGTCACTAGGTTTGGTGTCATGCAGTGTAGCAACTCATGGTGTCTCACACACACACACACCATTTACCTCCTCCTATGTCACACCATACAGAATCCTTAGTAATGCTTTTTGCACTAATGTTACTCATTAATCATAGTTCTTGTATATTACTGAATGTATTGACAATAGTTGTGACATAAAAACTGGGGCCTCTCCTTTCTCCTCCCATTAAGCTTCACCCCAATCACACCATATCTTCATCATTTTAAAGGGACACAGGCAAATGCCAAAGCCAGTTTCTGCCCAAAGCCAGATGTTTGAGGAGCAGAGGTATTACCCCCCCTTAGGGCATCACCTGGTGCGGTCTGTATCCCCTGCACCCCCTAGTGACACCACTGCTCTCAGTGGTTTAGTTTTACTTCAGTGTACCCTTTGAACCTCATTTGAGCAGGCTCTGAGTGGATCAGGCCTTCCAAAAAAAAAAATAAAATAAAATAAAATACAGACCAGTGGTCTGAATTTTTATAAGGCAGCTTCCTATGTGTTCCATACCCTAACCCCAACCCCAACAACTCAAAAAATATTACCTAAAAATTCACTCTGTTTTCTGAGGACTCATTATATGATTTGCCTGATAGAGTGGAAACAGATTATTATCAAGCAGTTAGAAGGAAAAGCCAAAAAAAAGTGTTTATTTGACTAGGAAATAAAAATAAAAAGGGGTTTTGTGATATTTGCAGTTCACTAGCAACACAATTCAGTTTCTTTCTGTAATAGCAATCCTAAAAGGCAGAAATAGAACAAAGAAGGGGGGAAATAATCAAACAACAGAACTAGATGGAATGGGAGAAAACATGAGGAGTAAACATGATGGAGTGCCATGATGTAGAAGTACCATCCCAATTCTTTCTCCCAAGAACATTTTCATTTTTTCATAAGTAGAAAGTTGGAGTAGGGAGGGAATGGTTGGAGGTCTTGTGTTGAGAAAAAGGTTTTCATCTGTCACTTTCCCCAGGTCTATTGCATTTTCAATGCTAAACAGTTGTTTGTACGATGAAATTTTGTTCTAGATAAGCTATGGTTGTTATCTGTTTTTGCATTTGGAGACAAATAGTGAGCACAGCTTTGCAACCAACATCCAAATTTTCTGATTTTTAGTTTTAAATGAAAGAGGACATGAGTACCACCACAATGATGACACTGGTTTAAAAACATAGGAGTGTATTTATTCACAGAACAACGAAACCACTACATACTGATTAGGATGGAGACCATTCCAGTTCATTTATTCAGTTCTCTCTTGTATATCAGCCTAGAGGTAGCTTCATATAATTTAAATGATGGCGTCTCTTCAGCTGTAGACCAGTAATGCTAATTGCATTCTGAGCAATTTAGATTGCCATTTCTTGATCTCATATCCCATCCAGTTCACTCAGAAAACACTAGCCTTTAATCACCACATCAGTAAGCTAAATAGATAATGAGGTGATCCTTTTTGTTTTGTATCTAGGTAAGACTTGGAATTTGGAGGTTTATACACCTGATTTGGGGCCATTATTTGCTTTGGCCAATCATTCCCTCAAATTGCTCTGTTTAATAGTGGGGAAGAGAAATGCTTTGAAGCAACGGAGAAGGCAATCTTGTTCTCCAGCACAGTGTGTGTGTGTCTCATTCACTGCCAAAACATGAAATTGACAAGGCTATATTTTACCTTCACTTTTCCAACACAATTTTCAAGCTCACCTTATCAGAACCAGAAGATATCATCCTAAACAGATGTACCAGAGAGCAAGTTCCGCTGAACAACACAGTGGTGCTTGCTTGTCAGTAAGTGTGTATAATTTCACTATAAGAGAATGAAGTGTGAGCTATCAATCCTTCACCTCCAGAAATGGAGTAGGAAAAGGGATAAACTTGTATATAATTTTTCCTAGAAATAAAATGCTAGTTTCAGTGCTGGCAAAAAGATGTATCACCAGAACAGAAGCATAGTTTAAGGGAAATGCATGCACACCCTCATCCATCTGGAAAGGCCCCATGATACAATGCATCAAACACATGTTAGAGGTTCTATTCTTAGAGCCAAGCACTTGATTGAACCATGAAACTCACCAATGGATAGTCAAACATAACTACAATCAGAAAATTAAAGAGAAATAGTATGAAGAAGGGTTACTGCTGCACTATTTACAAAGCTGCTGTAGATTCCTTACTACAGCGAAATGGGTAAAATAAACTTAGATTCTATCAAACACAGATTGAAAAGTTTACAAGAAGCATTTCATAAACAGAGAAAAGACATTTTGTAGTCAATGTGTAGAACTCCCATGTGTGTTGTGCATCCAAGAATGTGCAATGAATTCAGAGGTAGGTATGCTATCTTTTTATGCAAAAATTATTCAGATAGAAGCTAGCCTTCTGTACTCATCATTCTGTAATATAATCAAGTTCTAAGCCAGCCAAGCATGTCTTCACATCAGTCAGAGGGGGTTGGCTGTCATGAATGATTCTAGTGGTTGCAGCAGGTGGGAGGCTGTATGTTGTGCTACATCAAACTCATTATTTGTCTTTACTGTTTTGGAAACTGCAACCAGGGCACTTTGCATTCTGTGCTGTGGCCTCCAACATGCGACAGACAGCTATCACCAGCTAAGGCCACAGAGAAAACACAGGTACACTGAGAGACCATCCCAATAATACTCTTACATTCTTAGAACAACATCTCTCTCCAAGTAGTGGGCATGATATATTTCCAGCATCTTGCAGCATTCTCTCACAATCTCCACTTCATTACCCTCCCCTCTTTCCATTTCTAAAGATATGTGAACCACAGAGAACTGAAGAACTTTGAAACTGGCTAAAGACAGATGCCCTGTAGAAACATGGAAAGGATAAGGAAGATCATCGAAATCTCTAGCTGACATTGTGTCCAAGTGGGTACAGATTTTTCTTAAGCAATAGCTTGAAAAAGTTAATGTTTTGGTCTGCAGTTCTCATGATTTCCCAGCCACTAGCCAGCATGGAAGTTATTGGGATCTGAGAGTTGTTATTAAGAAAGTAACTTTTCAGAGAGTTTTACATCAAACCATACATGTTCAGTCTCTGAACTGAATGCTGACTGCCTAGTAATAATTATCTTCACTCTTCATCTTGTGTTTCAGGACTGCTAGCTAACTACTCTCCACAAATATATTGCATATTTACCTGATCATATGTTTTCTGTTATTGTTATTTTTAATTTTTAATAAAACTGTTATTTTTTATTTTTAAGAGAGAAACAACTAGTCATTCTTTTTATACATTAAATAAAACCTGAACTTTGCTAGTGGGCTGAGTTCGTTATTAAAATCACATCATCCCGTCAACAGCCTAATCCTGCAGATCTTTATGCATACTTATATGGATAATCTTGAGTTACATGAGTGAAAGGTACAGAAAGGGTACTTTAGTTCTGAGAATGGAGACTCCCCTGAAAAAGCCATTGGCTGATCAGATGATGCTTGTGATCAAAGGTGGGAGACCAGAGACTGTCTTTAAGTAAAAAAATGGGAAGGAGATATTATAATGAGATCACTAGATGGAAGCATGTATAAAATGAAGTGGAAAGGTACTCCAAACACATACAGGAGGATATATGAAAAACTGGGCCTTGATTCTAAATAGATCCTCAAAGTTTGAAATGTGGTTCTAGTTCCTCTTCTTCCACTTCTTCTTCTTCATCATCTTCTCGCAGGTCTCTGTTGGGCTCGATATAGTTGTCCTCAATGAAGCCGTCATCATCATCAGGATGACTGCCAGCTGCGCCTGCAACTGGGTCATTCCTCCCATAGGCCACCTCCATGTCAGCTTCCTCAACATGGCTGCTTCCAACAGAGCGGGAATCTGGAAGTCTTTGATGCTGGTAACTGGCCCGGTTCCTCTGGAGCAATTTGCATTTGGCAACCAGTGCAATGAGGATGGAGATGCCAACAGCCAGAAGCACAAAACCAGCAAAGTATGGCCAGCTCTTCCCAGTCTTCTCAAGGGGTGGTGTGTTAGTAGATGCTGCAAAAGAAAGAAAAGGAAGATTGGTGGATTCATCAAGAACTGTTATTGTGCCAGTGCTCTCACAGACGAAAGATTTTAAATTATAAACTTACACAAACAGTGATTGGAAAGTAATTCCATTGAATTTAGTAGGATTTTTATTCCATGTAAATATGTATTAGATTGCATAGCATGGCTGTCTGTGAAGAAAACAGAGCCCCACCTTGTGGCTGACTTCCTCTGCAAGGAGAATGGAGAAGCACCAACACTTATCACTGGAGTAATGGACAACTCTCCCTGGCAAATGACTGTGAAGTGGGTTAAGCAATGAAAATTGACCCACACATTACAGTTTTTCTGGCCAATAATCCCTTTAAATCTTCAGTGTGTCACGAGCCATCTCCAGAGGGAACTGCACACATGGGCAGGGGATTTTAAACTTCCCGCACACCATTCCCCTCTACCAACTTTGTCCTCACTGTATATGTCTTCTCTCCCCTGGTGATGCTGTCCAAGGTGATGAGGAGGGAAAAGGCAAACATGATCTTTATGACAACAGTATGGACCAGGAGGGCCTATTTTCCCAAAACCATGCACTTGATGTTGGATTCCATGTCCCTACTGGCCCTCCAAGACCTGCTGATTTAGGGCCAGGTTCACCACCCCAACCAGCTTCAGCTCCACATTTGGAGATTGAGCAGAGCATGTTAACCAACGATGACTGCTCAGCAAAGGTGGTAAACACCATTCTGACTCCTCCTAAACTGCTGTTGTGGGTCATTTCTAATTAGGGTCTAGCCACCTTCACACCACTAGGGTCTCTTTTCTTTTCTTGCTTCCACTCCTGTGTTTAGACCAGGTACCGGCAACCTACGGCCCGGGGGCCGGTTAAGGCCCCGGTCCCTGGACGTACTGGCCCAGGCCGAAGGTTGCCGCCGCCGCCGCGCACCGCTGCACGTTTTTGCTGCTCTGCAGCCATGCTCACCGGGACCACCATTTTGGAAATCAAAATGGCGGTCATGACGCATTTGCGCATGCGCAGTACTCTTGCGCATGCGCAAACGTGTCACGGTTGCCATTTTGATTTCCAAAATGGCGGCCACGACACGCGCCGTGGCGGCTGCGGCCGCGCGTGCTATGGCGGCGGCCACGCGCGCAGGTGGGTCGCATGTGCATGCGTGAGCGCGCACGCCACCATTCCCCACCCCTCCTCGGCCCAGCCGAGACCTGGGCTAGGGAGACCAGCCCAGGTCTTAAAAAGTTTGCCTTCCCCTGGTTGCCTTCCCCTGGCTGTAAGATACAGTAACTGGTGGAAGGAACTGTGTATCCATCCAATATTTGCATAAAAATCTAAAGATCATGTAACCTCCATCTGGCCTGGGTAGGGCATGAGACTTTACCCATTATTGCATGTCCTCCTCTACCACAGACAAAAATGCTTCTAAAGTATTCAAGGTACCATTTCATTATGTTTACTATTTATTTGTGCTAGTGAAGTCATCTAACAATTTCTTCATTTCTGTACTTCTTAGGATCCTGAAAGATTCTCTAGGTGGGAATGCCAAAACTGTAATGATTGCCTGCATCAGTCCTTCTTCCTGTGACTTTGATGATACCATGGACAGCTAAATGAACAAACAAATGGTTTCTTGAATAGATCAACTCTGAAATCTCCTTGGAAGCCAATGATCAAATTGAGGCTATCATACTTTAGCCCAGGGGTAGGCAACCTTTTGGAGCCAGGGGCCGGGTTTCTGTCCCTCAGACAATTGGGGCGCCGAAGAGTATTAAATAAATAATAAATAAATAAATAAATAAATAAATAAATATTTAAAAAAATAAAATAAAAAAAATATGCATGCACACTCTCTCAGCCCCAGAAAAGCCATGGCAAAACCCCTGTGGAATTTTGCCAAGAAAACCCCAAGAACAAGTAATAACAACAATAATCAATATCATCATGGCAGGTGGTGGCAGTGGCGGGGGGCGGCAGGGGCCTTAGGTTGCCTACCCCTGCTTTAGCCACATCATGAGAACTAGAAAAGACAATAATTCTAGGAAAGATAGAGGGAAATAGAAAGACAGGAATTTCACATGCCAGATGCACAGACTCAATAATGGATTTGTAGAAACAGAGAGCAGTGGAGGAAAGGGGCTCATAGAGATGCCTCATCTACAGGATCGCCATGAGGTGGGATTGAGAGCAGTTAACAACAAACAAAGAGGAAAGGGAGAATTTAAGATGGAAAAAGAGAGCATTAGGTGTAAGCCTTAAGCTCCCCCTACCCACACATTCTGAGTCAGGCTCATGTTCATTTATTTGGAATAAGAACAAAACTCTGATTGAGTGGCATGCTACATGTTTAACATAGTTTGTAGTTTAGCTTTGAGCCATACTGACTGTTCTCAGTGGGAAATGGAAGGAAAGATAAGGAATCAAATCAAACAGGCATTTGAAGTTAGTAATGTCAACATTAAGTACAACCCCCTCATTTACAGAATCCTGGTCTACAGCTGAGCCTGACTAAGCAACCCAACTGATCCCTCCTCCTATTTTACAAGGTTATCTAATCTTGGTATAAAACAACAGTGGTGTAAAACATAGCATCACGTGATTGGGAGAACGTTTGTTAAGCATAGTCTCTGGAGCCAAGCCAGCTAAAGTAAATCTAGAACATAACAAAGTAAAATTCTAGTTGGTTTGCTCATGGATTAGGGCATTCTGGAAGTTTTAGGGTGTGAGGTGTTCACTTCTCTCTCTCTCTCTCTCTTTTTTTTTTTTTTTTTTTAGTTTGCAGATCACTTCAGTACTATAAAGCTTCTACACAGATATTCTTCCTTGGGGAAGATGATGGTCAGAAAGATGATTGTGTCAAGAATATAAAGAACATGTCCTGAGCAGGTTTTCCCCAAGTTATTTCTTTTAATTCCTGGGAGCACAAAGGGTGTTTTGCAAAAGCTGATGGGGATGAGAACAAAGCAATGATCCATAATGATTAATGAAAGCCTAGCGCTGAGTCCATCATTCACTCATGCAGGATATTAACTTCCTTGTTCAGCCTTGTCACCAGTTTTCTTGCCTGGTTTTCAAGTGAAGAGAGTCAACTATGTGATCTGTTTTGTTTGTTCAGTCTGAGCAGATTTGTGGATTTCAGGGGTGGGGTGGGGAGTGCCTCTATGCAAAAAGGAACTGCACATACACACACACACACACACAACTTGTAGTCATTTACTACAACGTTCAATGGGAATGGGAGCAGAAATTTTGATGCCTGAGGCAAAGCACAAGATGTTATCTTCCACATGCAGAAGCAATTGGTTTTCATATCAGCAATGGAATGGGACAATATCCTCCAGTGACTTTGAGAACAGCAGGCTAGTCTGAGGGATTCAGGACAGAAACATATAATTCTGTCTTCCAAGAGAGGGAAGTGGCTCGGGAACTCAGGAATAAAGGTTGAGGGGACAGCCACTGCTGTCTTCTTGCATCTCAGCTGAAGCTGATGCTGCATTATGTTTAATTGTATAGCCAGCCCTGAATGGAAGCAGGAGAAATTACCATGTGGACATCTGCTCAAACTTCATGCACGTCCTGGTCTCAGAATTATATTGCATGCACTACAAAACTTCTGGCTTGCCTTGGTATCAGCACTGTTGCAAGAAAGTGTACAACAGCTGTGAGAGAATTCAAAGATATAGCCGTGTTAGTCTATATAGAATTAATATGTAGAGAGATCTTGTAGCACCTTTGAAACTAACTGAAATAAAGAAATTGGCATCATGAGCTTTCGTAGACTTCAGTCTACTTCCTCAAATGCAGACTGAAGTCTCCGAAAGCTCATGCTGCCAACTTCTTTATTTCAGTTAGTCTCAAAGGTGCTACAAGATCTCTCAACAGCTGTGACGACATTGTAACTAGAATCAATTATTCCATCTGAAAAAGCCTGTTGCGCACAACAGCAGTAGCATGAGGAAGTCTTTCCTGTCTCCAGTCATTAGTCCAAAGAGAAAATGTGCTAGTAAACAGGAAGCACAGTAAGACAGATCCCATTAAGAAGCATTTCTTATTACCAAGATTTACAGCCACCTGCATTGTCTTATTACAGTGAGGAATCTCTGTTTATGTTGCCAAATCTTCCTAGTCTTGTCTGTATCAGCAATTACTGGAGCAGGAATTAGCCATTCACAAAGTAGTTTTTGGAGAGGAGAACTTTAAATTTTATCCTCATAGAAAGTACTGCTAGAGAAGCACCCAGCATGAACTGTTCCAGGCTCAGCAGAGGAATGACAATGCCAGATGGGAGCACCAAAGTTCTACAATTCACCTGCAGGATGGAAGAACATCTTGATTAACTTACTGTCATTCTCAAGTGCTGGACTGACTGGTGGGTCAACAGCACGAGGGACCCGAAGTCTTCCCCTGTGGTCCAGCTCCTGATAGTCCAGTGGCACTTCCATCTGGAATTCTGGGTGTGGTTCATAGAAGGTCTGCTTAGCTAGAAGACACAAAATCAATTATATATGTGCGAATTCACTTTGGTGCATTCAGGGTCTGGCGTAGCTGATCTCGGAGCAGCTATGCTGGATCCTGAAGGCTTTTGGGGACTGAATGGACACTCTGTGGACCACAGTCCCCCTGCAGCAGCAGACTGGATGGCCAGGGGGGAGGACAAGGCAGTTTGCCCAACACACACACTAGGTGACACCAATAGCAGTGATGCCACTGTTCGGAGGATCACAGTGCTTTCATAAATGAGAAATAAAAAGATGCCAAATGATCCTTCTAAGTCTGGGTGGGGATTATGCATTCCTCCAGACAATGGTCTATATCTGCCAATATCCCTAACCAGCAGAGCCAATGGGAACATTGCTGGGACTTGCTGCTGGAGCCCTTTCACATTTCACAATTATAGCACTATGATTCCACTTCAAATGCCAGGCTGTATCTTACAAAATCCTGGTATTTGCAGTTTAAGATAGGGACATTTAAAATTCACATCTAGAGAGCTCTAGTGCCTCACTGAACTACAACATGATTCCATAAGATGCATCCATAGCAAAGTGAAATCATAGTGCTATAAATGTGTAGTATGAAAAGGCCACTGAAGAGCGAAAGGGCTGATTGCTAATTCCCCAGAGGACAGGATTAAAATTCTAAACAACCTTGACAGATTAGAAGGCTGTGCTAAAGCTAACAAGGTGAATTTCAACAGGTTCTACACCTAGGCAGAAAAAAAAAGAAATGCACAGATACAGGATGGGAGATACCTGGCAAGACAACAATTGATGTGAAAGGGATCTAGGAGTCTTAATAAACCACAAGCTGAACATAAATCAGCAGTGTGATGTGACAGCCAAGAAAGCCAACGTGATTCTTGGTTGCATTGTCAGGAGTATAGTGTCTAGATCAAGGGAAATGATAGTATCACTGTAATCTGCTTTGGTCAGGTTTCACCTGCAATATTGTGTCCAGTTCTGGGCACTTCAGTTCAAGAAGGATGTTGACAAGCAACCAAAATGATGAAAGGTCTGGAAACCATGCCCCATGAGGAGCGGCTTAAGGAGCTAGGATTGTTTAGCCTGATAAAAAGAAGGTTAAGAGAGGACCTGCTAGTCATGTTTAAATATTTGACGGTATGCCATACTGAAGAGTGAAAAGGCTTGTTTTCCATGACTCCAGAGACTAGGATATGGAGCAATGGATTCAAACTACAAGATGAGATATTCCACCTAAATCTCAGGAGGAATTTCCTGATGGTCAGAGCTGTTCGACAGTGGAATACGTTCCTTCGGAGTGTGGCAGAGTCTCCTTTGGAAGTTTTTAAACAGAAGCTGGATGGTCATCTGTTGGGGGTGCTTTGATTGTGCATTGCTGCATGGCAAAATGGCATTAGACTGGATGGCCCTTGTGGTCTCTTCCAAATCTATGATTCTATGATTCTTACCCCTGTTTATGTGCATCTCCAGCAAAGCCATCCATGAAGCAATTATGTTCACCTACAAGTTTATCAACAGGGGAGAACTGGAAGTATAAACTGTGATTAACCAGTCATAATCCCCAATTGTGCTAATGGTTTTCACATGACATTGAGATGAAACATGATTAAAGTGCTATTATCCCATGAATAACCAGGCAAGAAACGGCAGCAAATCATTCACATGATTTTCCTGTTAATGACTTTTTGCTGTTTATTGCCTGTTTATTGCCTGGTTATTCACTGGATAATGGCTCTTGCATTAACCTCATTTTAATTGCATTTTAATGTCAGTTGAGCAATATTCACAGGTTACTTACTGTTTAAACTCCAATTTCCTCCTGTGTGATAAAGACACTACAGTACTAACTGTTCTAAATGCTGGTATCTGTGCTTATTAAAGAGAACTCCATGTTTCTGCACACCCATTTCCTATTCACCAATGCAAGCCCATTTCCCATTCCTTGTCTCACCTTGCCTTTGCACTTCCTGGAAAGAAATGATGGAGGAATTGTCCATCCAGGGATTCCCCTGAAGGTTGACACGGTGGATTCTTTGCATAAAAACCATAGCAAGTTCATCTGTATATGATAGATTATTGTTTCGCAGGTCCAGATAGACAAGGGCTCCAGGACCAGGGAAGATGGAGAAGTCCAGAGACTGAAGCTTATTGTTTTTCAGCAGGAGTGTGTGAAGGGTTTTTAAACCAAAGAAGCTCTTTGGGTGCACATGAGAAATACTGCAATTGCTTAAATCCAACAGGTAGAGAGTACCGAGGTTAAAAAAGAGGGAAGGATAAAGTGTAGGAATGGTATTGCCAGTGAGGTTTAGGGAGTGCAGAGATGGGAAGCTTCTCAGAAAGGTTCCATGTCGAGGCATCATTAAAGAATTGAAAGACAGGTCCAGGCTGGTGATGTTCCTGGGCAGGGAATTTGGAACATGGAGAAGGCTCTTTCCACTGCAGGCAGCCCAACCCTGGAAAAGCAATTGCACTTAGGAAGTATCAAGAAATTCAAGCATTGTTAAATGAATCAATTTTTCAGTTTGCTTTGGGGACTTTATTTTTACTTAGCCAAATCACTGCACACTGTGTGGCAGCATGATACATTTTGTAGTTTCAGTCAACTTAAAATTACAGGTTTTTTTTTTAATTAAGCACTGGAATTACTGGCAAAAAAAACCCTAGATGCCATACATTTAAAGCTGTTTTTGCAACATAATTCTTTGCAAATACAGCCATATTTTGTGAGTGGCAGAGGGATCACTATGGGGTGTGGGAGGTGCAGGCCACACCAGGTAACACTCTAAGAAGGCGTTAACACCACTGGTCCCCAAACATCTGTCTTTTGGCAGAAATAGGCTGTGGTGTTCACCTGTGTTCCTTTAAAATGCTGAAGGGATGGGGTGAGTGGGGTAAGACTTATTGAGAAGAAAAAGGAGATGCCCTATTTTTAAAAAAAATATTTTTTAAAAATATTTTAATTTAATTTTTAAAAATTCTTTTAAAATGTTCTATAAAAACATCACATCTTACCAAGTGTTCACCTTAACCACATGAAACAATGAATATATAAATACATTTAGACTGTGCATATGATATTGTAATTTAAAGGTATGATTTTAATTTTGCTAGTTGTTTATGTCACAACTATTGCCACTACATTCAATGATATACAGGAATTATGATTTATGAGTAACATTAGTACAAAAAGACATTACTAAGTATGGTGTGATATGGGAGGTCAATGGGTTTGTGTGTGTGCGACACCATGAGTTACCACACTGGGTGACACCAATGCTAGTGATGTCACATTTTATGCAGATGGGAGGTGGTAGTGATAAACTTGAATAGATTGCTCCATTGCTGTAGCAAGAAGACATTTTCAGCACAGATATTAGAGGTATACATATCTATAATACATAAAGCAGTACAGGGGCACCTCAGTTAATGAAGCTTCTGCTGGTGCAGCTGATTTTTGCAACAACTTCAGATATTGACCCAGCCTTCCTTTACCTCCTTGTGCTTTAAAAATGTATGCATCTGTAAGTTTGGCTATCAAATTGCAAATTATAGAGAGAGTGGAGGCTGGTGAAAGTCAAGATTATCCCTGGATACAGGTCAGAAGATGTCTTCAAGGGTCGTCTAAAGGGTTCAGAATATTTTTGTTTACATATGCAACACTTATGTGACCATTATGTGGTCGTTTCATTTTGTGCATATTTTTAGTTTTGAATAAAAAGTATGTTGAATTTCTCTTTGCTTTCCTATTTTTTGTACATTACATCTGCCTCTGCTCAATAATATATCTGCTTCATTCTGCTGTTGGACTCCAGCTCTTATATACCCTGATCATTCAACACAATGGCTGGGGAGGACAGGAGTCACAATCCAACAGGATCTGAAGTTCCACAGGTTCTTCACACTGTTGTAAACTTGTCGTCCATTTGAAATATGCTGCCCTTACAGTCCAACTCTCAACCTGCCTTTTAAGATAGGGGAGAGCAGCATGGGGATTAGCAGTGCTAAAACAAAATGGAGAAATCCCTTACTAAAGCAGTTGAAAAGTTATACCCAGGCTATCTATGAATAAAAGTGGAGGAGATGCTTTTCAATGCCAGCAATCCTGTATAAGTTTACTTAGCAGTAAGTTCCAATTAATTCAGTAGAAATGATTTCTGAAAAAACACACTTAAAAATAGCCCACAAGAGAGCTCCATCAGTGTTCTTTAGGAAGTATAAATAGCCATTATTAAATAAGCTTGGCTTCTGTACAGCAGTCTCTAGTTTTATGTGTATTAGACAAGGAATGTTCAGTACAGCTCCAGATATTTTGTGGCCTAAGGCTGGGGGGAAAAAGCACCAGATACTATCTGATCTTGGAAGCTAAGCAGGGTCAGCCCTGGTTAGTACTTGGCTGGCAGATTGCCAACTAATACCAGGTGCTGTAGGCTATATTTCAGAGGAAGAAACAGAGAAAACCTCAGAGTATTCCTTGCCTTTAAAAACTCTGTGAAATTCATGGGGTCACCATAAGTCGACAGGTGACTTGAAGGCACATATATACACACAAGTGGTATAATTCAAAGATATAGCCGTGTTACTCTGTAGAATGTAGCAAGATCTTGTAGCACCTTTGAGAATAACTTAAAGAAGTTGGCAGCATGAGCTTTCGTAGGCTAAAGTCTACTTCCTCGTATGCATCTGAGGAAGTAGACTTTAGTCTATGAAAGCTCATGCTACCAACTTCTTTCTTTCAGTTATTCTCAAAGATGCTACAAGATCTCTACATACATATACACACAAGGCTGAAGAACAAAAGACTGTACCTCATTCTATACAAAGAACTGATTGGGATGGCAGTTGAAGCGGGATAACATCCTCCCTCACAGCTAAAGGCATCAATAGTCTAGTTTAAGGATGTGGCAGACGTTGCATGACCCACGGAGATTATCGCACTACACTCTTAAAGCATTGCTATTCCACTTTAACTGCTCTGGTTGCCTTCTGTTGCATTCTGGAACTGGACAGCTCTGTTCCCTGCAACAGTGGAACAGATGAGAAACATGCTGTTGCTGCCTCACTCTACTTAATGGTAGGACTAGGAGCCAGGAAGGTGTCTTGCCTCCTATCTAAAAGTGGAACATGGAATGCAAATTGGCTTAAAGTCCTAAATAATAACTACTACTTTCTGTCAACAGTGACACCCAGGACAAAATAGACCTTGTACAGCAAGGGGCTATAGGAAACCATCTGCAACTTTTTTTTTTTTACATCCTTTAGTTCTCCGCTGCCTCCAAAATCTGAATCTATACACTGTGAACATGATGTCATTATAGCAGTTGGATTTCAGTTTAGCTGGTATGGTCCCACCCTTCAGAATCCTGGGTTTTATAATTTGGTGAGATAGTAACAATTCTGTTCTAGAGGGCTCTAATGTATTCACAGGTATTGCCTATGCAGCAAAATTCAACTGATTTAATAGTTACTCTTATTGGGAAATTAGGTTCAGGGGAATGGTCTACAACATTCTAGTAGAGAATGCTACATCCCTCATCAGCTACATGTCCCAAAATTTCACATTGTGGAGTCAAAAAAAAGTAAAAGTCTTCTCAAAATATTGACTGCTGTGTGTAGGTACATTTGGTGAATATAGAACCAATATTGAATCAAATTAATTTGTCAGAATCTCCCAGTACCAAAGTTCCTCCCATGCAGAAGGTTCAGACCACACTTCACACAGATGCATTCTTTGCTTACCTGTCCATCAATGTTGCATGGATGCCCCGATACCAGAGGACAGATCCAGAGTGTAGTGGAGACCCAGAGGTACCAGGCATCTTTCATTTTGCTTCAAGAAGCTGCAAGGTGGGGGTGGGGAAATACAAAAATAATGTATTTTTTGTTTTGTTTTGTTTTTATTTACAGACCACCTTTATAAAAGAAATCCCAGGGTGGGTAACAGCCACATTTTTTAAAAAAAGGTAGACAATAATAAAACGGCATATCTAATAAAATCTACAATATTCAGTAGAAATTAGGGGTGTATCCACACTCTATCTTTACAATGTTTTGATTCCACACTGCCCTGGCTCCATTGCTGTTTACTGAGGTCCTTAGACTTCTCTGCCAGAGAGCTCTCATGCTCTTTGTGACTTCTTGTGTGACTTCAAATCATTTCTGACTTATGGTGACCATAAGGTAAACAAATCACAGGGATTTCTTGGCATAATTTGTTCAAAGTGGTTTCCCCTTGCCTTTCTCTGAGAATGAGAGAGAGAGGATGAGAGAAACTTACCCATGATCACCCAGTATGTTTCCATGGCTGACCAAGAATTTGAACTCTGGTCCCAACACTCAAACCACTACACAATGCTGACTCTCTCTGGTACTATAGTTCAGTGGAAAGTGAACTAGATTCTGTAGCAGAGGATTATCAGTATCTCACCAACTGCAGATCCCAGGGCTCTTTCGGAAAGAGCTGTAGCAGTTAAAGTGGCCCCAAACTGCTATAACTGCACAGTATGGATGCACCAAAATGCACAGCAGATATCCAGTTATAGTCAATGCCCATTCCCAAATTGTGGCTGAACAGATGTATCTTGGTATGACACCAAAATGCCTATCAAATTGGCACCATGGTACCTCTTGAGGGAGGCCATTCTACAGTCAAGACATCAACCTGGAGAAAACCCTATTTGGTTTCATCACTGAATCTATTTCCCTAAGTGGTAGGACAACAAGACAAACCATTCTCCAAACATTGAACAGGCAAAGTCTGGCTGATACAGAGAAGGTTTTTGCAGATAATCTGGCTCCAAGTCTTTTAAAGTCTTCCTAAGCCAATGCCAGCACTGGGAGTTTGGCCCAGGGTATTAACTTATTTCAGGGTTATGTGATCTCAATAGGTGTATTTAACATGATTGCATAAGAATCCTAGCAACGTGTTGCATGGACTAACATACATGGGAAAGGTATGGTAAGGCTAGCTTCACCACACCCTCATATATCACAGGGCCTTTACTATTAGGGGACTATGAAGGCAGCTTCCCTTTTGAGTAAACAATATAGAAATGCGTGGAGGTAATACAGTGGGGAAAGAAAGGAGAGTAGGGTGGTACTTGCTGTAACAGGGGTTCCCAATAATAATTGGGAAATGCTAGATTTATGCACAAGCTAACTGAAATACAACATTGGACTTCAGATTATGAGGGACCTAAAAAAAAAATACTGCCACCACCCGAAGTAGAATAATCACCTTTATTTAGTAATACCATGGGGCTCATTAAACATAAGGCATTTTTGGGCCTCAGGATGTCTTAATCCAACCCTGAATGCAGAATGCATGCTCTCCAACTCTCTCAATTTGCCAGGGACTGTCTCAATTAATCCTTGGCCATCCCACTTTTTTGGCTGCTTTTAAAATGTTCCAGTTTCTTCCCCCACTCCATTTCTCCCCTTTGTCCTCAGTTCAATGGCTGCAAATGAGTTCAAAATTGCAAAAGTAAAAATAAAAGTAAAGGTAGTCCCTTAACATGAATGTCTAGTCATAACCAACTGTAGGGGTGGTGCTCATCTCCATTACTAAGCCGAAGAGCCAGCATTGTCCGAGGACTACTCTGCTGGTCATGTGGCCATCATTACTGCAACAAATGCTGTTACGTTCCCACCGAAGTGGTACCTATTTATCTACTTGCATTTGCATGCTTCCAAATTGGCAGGATGGCAGAAGCTGGGACTAGTGACAGGAGCTCACCCCATCATGCAGCAACCAGGCCTCAAACTGCCAACCCTCCGATCTTCCAATTGTCAGAATTGGTGTCTGAGCCACTAAGCCACTGCATCCCTCAGTAATTGCAATTAATTCAGCAGCAGGAAAGGAAAAGAGGGGTGGAATCTAGCATTTCCCAGTACACTTGGGCAAAGGCAAACCACTGCAGTTTCTCCTAGCTTGTGTGTCCTTCATTAATAACTTGACCACATTCTGATATTGCTTGGTTCTGCTTGGTGGCATGCTGGACATGCTGGATGCGTGCTGTGGCCTTCCAAAATGGCGCCGCGCTCACACACATGCGAGTGCAAGCGCAGGTGCCATTTTGGAAGGCCCAACAGCGCCGTGCGCATGCGCATGGTGATGTTGGGCCTTCCAAAATGGCGGCCCCACACATGCGCGCCTGCGCACGTGCATGACGGTGGGCGCCGTGCACATGCACGCGTGGGGGAAAAGTGCACACACGTGCAAGAGTGCACACGCCCACCCAGCCCCCGCGCCATTTCTCCCCTCTCCCAGCCCCCCAGCAACAAATGTTGCTGACCCCTGTTCTAGATTGTTAGATTGTTTAATAAGTTTTTAGATTGTTTAATTTTTATTGTTTTTAAAAACATTTAAGTTATTTTAGACTGTTTAAATTACTTTAATCATATTTCATCCTAAAATCTTATGAGAAAGGTCAGGATATAACTATTTAAATAAATAAATAAATAAATAAATAAATAGGATAATAAAATCAAACAGGACTTCCATCCTCAAAAGGCCCTTCAATAGTAAAATAATGACAGATCAAAGTGATGTTAGAATGAAGAATTACTAGTTGACAGAGAGTTGGAGAGGAGATAGGAGAAATTGGGTAAGGTGCAGAAACAGGAAAGCGTGGATAAGAATGATAAGAAAACCCCATCGAGGAAAAAAATGGGGCAAGAGGAAACAATTAACCAGTCAGGTACACAATAGTGATGGACTTCAATCCCAACATGCAGTTTGCATGTAGTCCCAGAAGAGCTCCGTGCAAAGTTGCATGCAGGTGAAATCAAATGTACACACAAATACCTCCTATAAGTTCCCAGAGACACTGGCAAAGAAAAACAGGTTGAACAGACAAGAAAGCAAACAGAAAGCGAAGCTGGCAGCTTGTTTCATCAGCAAAATTTAGAGACATACCAGAATATGAAAAGGAAACCCAATAATGGCTGGGACACGACATTTTGAGGGGAAGGACAGAATATCCACCCATTATTTCACATGCAAAACCTAACTGGACTAGTAGCAGCTAAACCTTACTTCAAGCTGGCCATGAAGACACTGCATTTGGAAGAAGCAGCCATGCCATGAGTGGCCATGAGACACTACATTTGGAAGGAGCTTAAGAGATGCAGGACAGGCTGCCTGGCAAATACTACTCTGTCCTCCAACACTTTCTTGCTGCCCCCTCCCTGCTCACCAGCTTCTGCTGCCTGAGATGGCCACCATGCAGAGTCTATTGATGGTCCTCAATCAACAGCAGTGGTTCCCAAACTCTGGTTTTCAAGGTATTTTGGACTTCAACTCCCAGAAGCCTTAGCCAGCTTGGCCAACTGTCAGGAGTTCTGGGGGCTGATGTCCAAAACATCTGGAGGACCAAAGACTGGGAATCACTGGTTTAGAGCATAGGGTCTTTCAAGAGGGTTTGATAGAATGCCTTCACCCCAGGACCTCTTTTTAGCCATGGCAGATAAACAAAAATACCCTTTGCTGTCTAGCGTGTATTGAATGTCTTCTGTTGAACCTGCTACAGGGTTGCACAGCACATATTTATCACCAACACTCATTGGGCCTTAAAACTTAAACCTCATATGACATCTTGTTCTGACTCAGCTGTCAACTTCATCTTGCATTACTGTAAAATGACAGGATCCCTTGATGTTTTTCTTAGTCCCAGTTTGTTATCCATTCCACCCTCAGTCTAGGGAAGATGAGAGTAGGCCAGCCAAAGACCCTGAAGCAAGGAGCTCCAAACAAAGCAGCAGGAAGCAATGCTTTATTTGGCCTACGACAAGTGAGCAGGTAGGAGCAAGCTGGATTTTCAGGAGGGAGTGGTGTCACTGACTTTCATAAGCGAGCCAAGTTTTTTTGAACTGGATTCTGTTTAGTTGCTTATGCCCACTGTCTATGTAGCTCTTGGCTCAGAGTCAGCAAGCTCCATTAACACAGAGAATGACATTTGGTTATTTTCCTTCATGCAGGTCACACACAAAATGCAGAATTACTTTATCGATTGCTTTGAGCTAAAACAAGCAAACAAACAAACAAACATGATTGATTTCCTGATTTTGAACCATAACCAAGCCCCTCTCAAACTCCCACTTTCAGGCTCTACAAAGCAAACTTGAAGTCTCCAAAATCAGCATGCAAGCACATGCATTCACAGAGAGAGGCACAACCCACTTTATAAAGCACTCTGCCATGAGGCAAGGCTGTTTTGCTCTAAAATCTTGTCCTCTTTGCCTTGCTTTCCCTTCTTTCCCAAACACCCCCTGAAAAGGGGAGGAGGAAACCATTTACCTGAGAAATTATGCCAGGTTCTGTCTGTCCTCTCTGGCTGTCTCACTTGTGCTCACACTCTCTCTTTCTTCCTGGTCTGTGTACTGTGGGAGTGGCAGGTGCCCAAGAAAATGGAGGGTGAATGTAGAAAAAGGTGAAAGGTAAAAAAGACAGTTACACATTAACTGGCATTAATCTCTCTTGCCTTTTTGGCATGATAGGCTCCAAAACAAGGCCCTGGCATGAGGACAGAGCAAAATCAGGGGAGGATGCCAAATGTATGCCAACAAATACGGGCAGCCTAATTAATTCAATCAGAGAAACTGTTGCTGAGAAAGGTCATGGGCAAACTGTGGTTTCTGTTTACCTGGTTGCATGCCTTAATTGTGATGTGAGTGACAGCTCAAGCACAAAGCACAAGTGCGTGGCAGGTGCCCGTGTTCCTGGAGCAGCAGTAGTTTTGCACGCAGAACGTCCTGGGTTCAATTGGTGGCATTTCTACATAAAGCTAAAATGCCTGCAACTGGAGAGCCACTGCCAGTGATAGCTGGTGGCTGGTGAAACCACTCCAGCTTTTTGACTGAACTTTTAAGGGTGATGAACCTCTTTGTGGGATAGGTTTCAGCACCTTGGCTAACTCCTTTAAAGTTTAGGCTAAAATCTGGAGGAGATTCTTCACACCATTGAATGGAATTCACCAGCTACCATGAGCCCTGGCTTATCAGTACACAGTACTGAGCTAGATGAAGAAATGTTCTGATTCTGTGGAAGGTAGTGTGATATGATTTCAGCTTCTGTGATTCTGTTTCCATATATTATAAAAGGTTAAATATATTTAACCTTTAAAAGGTTGTCAAGTTGTGTCTAACTGTAGAGCGCAGTGCTCATCTCCGTTAGTAAGCTGAAGAGCCAGCATTGTGAGAGACTACTCTGTGATCCTGTGGCCAGCATGATTGCACAGAATGCTGTTTACCTTCCCACCAAAGTGCTACCTGTATATCTACTTGCATTTGCATGCTTTTGAACTGCTAGATTGGCAGAAGCTGGGACTAATGAGAGGACATATATATATATGCATATCTGAGGGGAAATTATCCATATGTATTTCCCTAACACAATGACATCCCATGGGATGCTTCCAGAGTGGCAGATCCTACTGCTGCCAAACCATTGCTCTCTCTGTGAGACAATGGTCACTGGTCACTAGTGGTTAGTGGGGACATTGGAAATCCTTGTGCAGATGATACAAGTTCAAACAGCAGACTAACAGCTAGCAAGTGCAGCATAGGTTGTATAGTCTGACATTGCAACCAAACACTCCTTGTTTTTAATGTTGTTTTTTATCTGGACCTCCCCACCTTTTTTTATCTCTACCACTCTTCTGGTATATGGTTTACTACTGTTATAGTCTTAAACCAGCTGTAGTGGGAACTGATGTCTGATAGAAATGAGGAAACTCCCTACTGGAGAATCAGCTTCTCTGAAGTAGAGGAACGAATGAACAAACACATCCCTTACCCTTTCTCAGTGACAACAAATGAGCCACCCTAGCTGCTCATATGGATGCTCTTATTTGCCTCTTGGAGCTTTTGCTGTGGCCTTTAGGGTCTCAAAGGGTGGATGGAGCATTCTCTAAATGGATTCACAGTAACCTGGTTAAATAGCGGACACTGCCAGGGCCATCACTGGGTATGGGTGGGGAATGATCTTACTGCCCTGGCTTTGGGATCTCCAGCTGCCTGCCCTGAAGGGAAACAAGGATTCCCTTAACAATAGAGTAACTTCCTGCTTTCTTTTAGCCAACCTGTAACTGCTGTGTGTGTGCTGTGTGCCTTCAAGTTGTTTCTGACTAAAGCAAACTTATCATGGGGTTTTCTTGGCAAGATTTGTTCAGAGGAGGTTTTCTATTGCCTTCTCCTGAGGCTGAGAGCATGTGACTTGCCCAAGGTCACCCAGTGGATTTCATGGCTGAGTGGAAATCGAATCCTGGTCTCCAGAGTCATAGTCCAATGCTCAAACTACTACACAACACTGGCTCTGTAACTGCTCTTCTCTTACAATTTAGACAGTCAGCCAGATGGGTCTAAGCCCTGTTTATTGGATTTTATTTATTTTTTTGCCAGGCAGTTTATCTACACCTGAGACAGAGCATAGGAAAATTGGGGTTTTTTGGACTAAAAGTCCCAGAATCCTCCAGCCATCTTGATCAGTGCTCATATTAGCTGGGAATTTCTGGGAGACATAATTTTTAAAAAGCAATTTTACTACCCAAAGTATGAATCTTTTGTGCAATAATTTAACAGACTGGATGACATCCGCCCCCGGTGTACTAAAACTACACCACAGTTTGGGTTTTCTGTCCTGTACACTGAAATTACTTAAATGCAGTGAGCATTTCACTGACATTGGATGCTTCCAGATAAACAGTTCCTAGCACTGTAGACCAATGCTTTTCTACCGTAAGTAAGAAAAACGCATCCCCATAAATAGTCCATACTTCAGGAAATTCAGATGGGCGGGCATATGATATGCATATGATAGTGCCTAGAGGCCATATTGTGGTGATATCACAAAAAAAGCAAATACAATGGGCCCACCTTATCCAAGATGGCAAGCCTGGGGGGCATGGAGAAGGAGGAGGAGGAAGAGGAGGAGGAGGAAGGTGCTGTGTGGCAGGAAGAAGAGGAAGAGGTGGCACAGCAGGAGGAGGAGAAAACAGTGGCAGGGAAGAGGTAAAGGTGTGGCAAGAAGAGGAGAAAGAGGTGGCAGTGGAAGAGGAGGAGGCTCCCATGGCTGGAACTGTCAGGGCTGGGGCAGGTCTGTCTTTCTCATTGACAAGGTTGTCAAGTTGTGTCCAACCGTAGGAGGATGAGGA
>CM034706.1:204760095-204771455 GCA_020142125.1 Phrynosoma platyrhinos | reverse complement strand
TTACTAGTCCTGAACTCGCATCCTTGTGGTCTATGAGTGAGTGGCTGTAGTACAAGCATTTAACCACTGCGCTACCAGAGCTCCTGGTGATTGCAGCAAGTGCCATTGTCTTCAATGGTGACACAGCTGCATGGCCACGCCACCACTGAAGTCAATGGGACTTGAGCATCTGCGGATACCAAGGGCCCACTGTACAGTTGGCCCTTGGTATCTTCGGGTTTGCCATCTGCAGATTCAAATATCCGTGGACGGCAAGCCTGCATTGTCCCCAATGGAGTTCAGTCTCAATCAATAATTTTCACTGAAACCTGGAAGAGCCCAGACATTTCACCACACATTTCTTGCGATAAAATTATTCTTACTATTTTGACAGGATAATACAAGTGTATGCTATGCTGGAGCAACATTACCCACTGTTTTTGCTTGTTTGTTTGTTTTTTGGTCATCTCTATAGGCTGAGATCCTACACTGGGACATAACCCCAGTTCTGCAACCTTCTTGCCCCTCCCCACCTTAACAGCTGTCAAACCCTGGGAAGATCTGCTAGTGATGCTTACTAGGGAGGAGAGGAGGCAATTCAGACCATGGAGTAGCAGCTGGACTCAGCCCAGTGGGGGAAGAGAAATGAGGGTGTGCTCACCTCCTTTCTTTCCCCCAGGAGCTGAGAGCAACCACATCTTTGTAGTTTAAATTACATCTCCCCTCTTTCCTCTTCCCACAAGTTAGAAGCAGCAGCGGCAGAACTAGAAGCACCAACACCATCACCAGTGCCACCATTTTCTGGGGAACTTGACAGCTGCAGTGGGATGGAGCACAAGGGCAAAAGAATAACCTCCCTTCACACCAACACAAAGAAACATACATTTGTGTAAGCTGTGCTTACATATGTGCATGTTACTTACAGAATGCTAGCCCTAATGTGTTGCATGGCAGGAACTCTCTTGGAAGTAGCAGCAGAGGAAATATTGGTTACCTAGACTGAAAACTAGGGGCAACTCCTGTAGCTTTGATGACTGTGTAGAGGAATTTTTGGCAGGTGTTGCTTGTCATGCAACTAGGTGGCAAGCAATACCTACTGAATGTCTCTTCTACACAACCATTCAAGGTACAAGAGCTATCTCCAGTTTCCACTCTGGCTGTGCTAGGATGAATGGCACAGGTATGTTTTTAGGGGGTCCAAAAGCAGTTCAGAATTAAGAGCTTGGAGGCAGAGGAGGGTGGCATTACCCTAAAGTGCAAGTAGGCTAAAAACCAAGCAAGGAAAACATTCGCCATCTTGGATTAAGGAAAATCTTTCCATTTGATATCACTGGCCAAAAGAAATTTCACACTGTAGTTTACTTTTAAAAAACAAAACACTTCTACTGATTATTTGTAAAGTTTTTGAATTACTATCTACTATTTGACAAGGTAGGTCAATAATATATAAATTTTGGAAAGCCCCCCTAGATTAGGGAAGATAATCAATTTGTCAGGAATCTGAAGTGCTAAATCTGATTGCTGTTTTGGAAAGATACCAAGGAAAGGTAGGGTTTCTTTTTGATCAGGAACAGGAAGTAGAGAAGAGGACCAGTGCTCTTTATGGCAATCAAGAGAATCCTGCTTCAGCAACTAATGCAATACTCCTGAGATTCTGACCCATCCTAATTTTTGTTAGAAAAGGGAAGACTTCTGAAAATTCTGCCCACCTCTACCCTTCTGCTTCCTCCCAGAGGCAAACCACCCTTCCCTTTTCCAAAAGCTGTTGCTGTTTCCTCACTTATAAATGCACACACCCTTTACTTTCTGCCAAAAAAAGGTTCATAGTTGTGCCCTTTCCAGATTAAGATTGCTAGTTTTTCTGCAGGCTGGGCTCCAGTGTTTTAAAACCTTTAACATCTGCATGGAAAGCAGAAACTCAACACGCAGGATTTCCCCAGTAATGGAATTTAAAAATATAGTCGTGTTAGTCAGTAGAATCAGTATGTAGAGAGATCTTGTAACACCTTTGAGACTAAAGAAAAAAGTCTATGAAAGCTCATGCTGCCAACTTCTTTCTTTAGTAGTCTCAAAGATGCTACAAGAGCTCTCTACGTACTGATTCCCCAGTAATATAAATTATTCCTATTAGCTGTTCATAAGGTGCTCTCTGAGATAGCTTTTAAGCACCATAGGAAACCTGTTCTGTTTACATAGGTAATGGCTTATGTCTTATTGATTGATGGAAGGGTCAAAGTTACAGGTTGTTAATGCCAGCTTTATTACTCTTCTATATGAGACATTAATAATAATATATTTTATGATACTTTAAATAAGGGTATCCTTATTTAAGAATTTATTTGAGGACCACAGGTAAAAACTAGGATAGAGATATTCATATGTTCAGTATGTAATGCTTCAAAACTGATTTGCCCATTGGCCAGCTAATAAATTTACTGAAATTAAAACAATTTCAAATAAGAGACAACAGAATTCAACTTTCAGAGTTTGTTTATTTTTTCATTTATAATCTGCCTTTTCTCTGTGGTGGAATTTAAAGTAGCATGGATAGCACTCTTCAATGATCTCTAGCCATGGTGCAATATAATCCTACTCATTTGTTTCTAGAAGATCAAAGTATTAAATCAGAATGCTTCCCTGGGAAGATATAAAAAGGATGATGCTACCACTGAGAAGACAATGATCCAGCCATCACCAAACCAATCTTAAACAAACATTGAATTAACAATTATAGCCTTCTCTGGAGATCTGAGTATACAACAGATGTACTGAGTGCCTCTTCAGGGGTCTTGGAATTCAGGCCCTAGCCAGTGAAAAATACTGGGAGATGGAGTCTAACATCTGGAAGGCTGAACTTTCCCAAAGTGGGGAACCTTTAGTCCTCCAGATGTTTTGGATTTGAACTTTCACAGCCCCTTGCCTAACTATACCTTGGAGTCAAAAACATCTGGAGTACTAAAGAGTCCATAACCTGGTTATAGAGAGAGATAACAGAAATCAGTCTCAATATTATCCCTAGGCCTTTTAGGATTTTACATGCAGGTACAGTGATGACAAGTGCCACTAGATCAAGGGCTAGTAGAATAGCAATAACATTTCCAGTCCCTTGCAATTGATAGGGGTGGGTAGGCTAGCCCTGTTAAGAGAGGGATGGCCATTCTACAATAATCACCTGTTCACAAGCAGAGGAATTGTGTGTGTGCTTGCATCCTAGTCTACCTCTGAGTGCATGTGTCTGCATTCTTTCAAGCAGGGGCATCACTAGGAGGTGCGGGTTGCACCAGGTGGCACCCTAAAAGGGGGTAACACCACTGCTGCTCAAACACCTGTATTTTGGCAGGAACATTGTAGCATTTGCCTGTATCTCTTTAAAATGCTTTAAGAGATGGTGGGAGTGGAGGTGAAGTTCAGTGTGTGAAGAAAAGAGGGGTCCCAGATTTTTTTAAAATTAAAATTTCAAATTTTTATTTTTTTTAAATAAAATTTTGAATTTTTACATTCTTTTTTCCATTTCTTTATAAACATTACATTTTAACCTAATCCTGACTATGTATATGTAAATACATTTAGGTTATGCATATGATATTGCAATTTGAGGGTATAATTTTAATTTTGCTATTTGTTTATGTCACAACTATTAGCATTACATTCAGTGGTATATGGGAATTATGATATACAAGTAACATTAGTGCAAAAAAGCATTACTAAGGATTCTGTATGATGTGAAATGGGAGGAGGTCAATGGGGGGGAGGTGACGCCATGAGTTCCCGCACCAGGTGACACCAATCCTAGGGACGCCACTGCCTTCAAGTTGCCTGCCCACTTATGGCAACCCCATGAATTTCATAGGATTATCTTAGGCATGGGCTACTCACAGGTGGTTTTGCCAGTTCCTTCCTCAGAAATATAGCCTACAGCACCTGCTATTCATTGACAGTCTGCCATCCAAGTACTAACCTGGGCTGACTCTGCTTAGCTTTCGAGATCAGACGGGGTCTGGTGCCTTTATGGTATTAAATTTTGGTTTGGTTTCATTTCAAAGAAGGAAATTTTCCACCGTAAAGTCCAAAATTCATTTCAAAAAGAAGAAATATATACTTTCAAAATGGGCATACAATGCTCTAGGAAGAGTTCATTTTCCTGGAGAGCTCTCCCACTAGGCATTTCTGTGCAGAATTACTTTGGTTTGTTTGCTCAATTCTCTGTTCTCCACCAACCTGTCTCCACTGCCATTGGACTTCCTGGAGCTCATCTTCACATTTCCGGCTCTTTTCCAGTGGCCCTTGCCCCATTTAGTCAGCTACTGGAAGTTGCTGATTTCATTTTGTTGGTTGTCCTTCCCATGCCCTACTTGGCAAAAGTGTGTTTTCCATTGTGAAGATGAAGGCTTTCACGGCTGACATCCATAGTTTTTTGTGGGTTTTTTGGGCTATGAGGCCATGTTCTAGAAGAATTTATTCCTGACATTTCACCAGCATCTGTGACTGGCATCTCCAGAGAATGGTGGCATGAGGATTGTGGGGTATATATACTATGTGTCCCCAGTTGAAAAGAATGATTTACATGTTAATCTGTGTTTTGTTCTGTTGTTGAATGGCAAAGCCTCAGGGTGGGAGGATATGTGAGGAAGATTAGTGTCTATTTTAATTAGTGATCTGTTGTCTGCTGGGAAACCTTCTGCCCCTCAGTGAAGTTCATTTGTAGGGGCTGAGTCCTGATTTTGGCATTTTTAAAGACTGGTAGCCAAACTTTGTATACATTCAGGATTTCTTCTTTCCTGGGAAGTTGTCCAGGTTTTTTTGGATTTCACCAGCTTCCCTGTGCATTCTGACCTGATAGTTGTTGGCATGGTCCAGAATTTCAGTGTTTTCAAATAGCAATTTATGCCCAGGTTGGTTTATAAGGTTTATAACATGTTTTGCCACTGCTGATTTTTCTGAGTGGCCCAGTCCGCAGTGTCTCGTGTTCCTTGACTCATGTTCGAACACTATGTTTGGTTGTTCCTGTGTAGACTTGTCCACAGCTGCATGGTATGTGGTAAACTCCTGTGTCTGTGAGAGGGTCTCTCCTGTCCTTTGCTGAGCACAGCATTTGATGGATTTTCTTAGTTGGTCTGTAGATCATTTGGAGGTTGTTTCCTCATCAGTTTCCCTATTCTGTCTGTGACTCCTTTGATGTATGGTAAAAACACCTTCCCTTTGAGTGGTTGTTTCTATTCACTCCTGTGTTTTTTTTCTGGATCTGGCCACTCTTCTGATGTCTGAGCTAGAATAACCATTAGCCTGTAAAGCTCAGTTTAGGTGCTTCAGTTCATTTTCCAGGAAGTGGGGTTTGCATATCCTTTTTGCACAGTCTACCAGTGTTTTTATTGTGCTGCTTTTTTGTCCTGAGTGATAGTTGGAGTTCTTGTGTCAGTGTAGAGTGTTGGAGTTCATCTGTCAGTATGTGTAAGTTTTCTGTATAATGTGTAGCCCAATTGTTGGTTCGATTTGCAGATCACCAGGATATCCAAGAATGGCAATGTTCCTTCCTTTTCTTTTTCCACCGTGAATTGGATGTTCGGGTGAATGTTCTGCAATTCTAATTCTCACCAATGGAGGGGCCCATAAGTACACTGGACAAAATGGATCTGCCTTAGACCTGGCATCCAGCTTGCTTTTGAAGAGTTCAGCAGTGATTTAGGGTTGCCGCTTTGAATACAGGACTGCATCTACATTACAGAATTAATGCAGTTTCACACCACTGTAACTGCCTTGGCTCAATGCTATAGAAATCTGCAGTTTGTAGTTTTGTACAATATTTAGCCTTCTCTGTTAGAGCACTCTGGTGGCATGACAAACTACAAATCCTAGGATTCCATAGGATGGAGCCATGAGAGTTAAAGGAATGTCAAACTGTGTTAATTCTGCAGTATGGCAGCAGCCTTTAATAGTTAGCAGATCTTGTAACAGAAAGATATGCCGTAAAGTTCTGCCAGGCAGAGCTATGCAATATCTCCTTCCTCATGCCTCAGTCTATTTTTTAGCAGCTTCACATCTCTCCCAACATGACCATTTACTGGCTGGTGGAGAGTGCAGGTTGGTATCCTGTAAGTGGATGCAAACTAGGTGCACAACACATATTTTCATCACTGCTGTGCGTTCAGCTAATGGAACAGTAAATGGCTATGAGTTTTCAAGGGGAAGTGAGAGATGGTATGTTGCATAGTTCTTCCCAGTGGAACTGTACCATAGTCTTCCTGATCCAGGATCTGTTTACTGTTAGAGATACAAGAACTCTGCCCTATATTAATTTTGGCAACCCTAGAAATGATTGATGAGGGGGGACTTCTCTGCAAGAATTCTAGAAGACCCCAAGTACTATCCATCAAAATGTTACCATGCACCTGTTCCATCTTTATTTTTTTGCAAAGTGTATGCTTTTTTGTGGAAAGAAAAAAATGAGGTAGTTCTTGTTGGTTTCCAATCAGAAAGGGGGTCAGACAAGGCTATTTTTGTTCAACATTTACACAGAAAACATCATATGCAGGACAAGTTTAGACCCAGAGGAAGGACAGGTAGAGATCGGAGGAAGGAACATCAACAGTCTAAGATATGTAGACTACACCATACTACTAGGAAAAAACAATAAAGACTTGCTAAAGTCAAAAAAGAAATTGCAAAGGCAGTCTCACTCTTGAACATTAGGAAAACAAAAATAATGACAATGAAAGAGTTACATAAATTCAATCTAGACGATGAGGAAATTGAAATTGTTAAAGATTTCCCATATCTTTGATCAATTATTGGTCAGAACAGAGACTACAATCAAGACATCAGAAGAAGATTAGGACTGGGAAGGGGAGCTGTGAAATTACTAGACAAGATCCTAAGTTGTACAACTGAAAACTAAAGTTAGGATTGTCCAAGTCATTATATTTCTCATCACCATGTACGGATGTGAGAGCTGGACAGAGGAAAGCAGATAAGAAAATCAGCTCATTTGAGATACGGTGCTAGAAAAGAGTACTGAGGATACCATGGATGGCCAAAAAGACAAAATGGATCCTAGAATAAATCAAGCCAGGACTCTCCCTAGAAGCAAAGATGACTAACGAAGCTGTTGTACTTTGGCCACATCATGAGAAGGCAGGACTTACTAGAAAAGACCATAGTGCTAGGAAAGGTGGAGAGCAGTAGGAAGAGAGGAAGACTGCATACTAGATGACTCAATCAGGGAGGCCACAGTCCTGAGTCTGCAGGATCTGAGCAGAACAGTGGAGTATTTGGGAGGGGTGCTTAGAGGTGTCTCATTCATGGGGTCGTCATGAGTCAAAGTCTAACCGAAGAGAGGTAACACACATTGCTGGAAAACTCAAGAGGTTTGAAGATGATGATGACAACGACGATATCATCTGTACTCCCCAGTAATGTTTTATGGTGATTTGTGAATGAGGCAAGGCAGCAAAGGTACCCTAGGCCATCAGCCAATCTGACTTAGTGGAAAATGGATAGGAATGCTACAACCTGGAGAGATGCAACACATTCCATTTCAGCATTCAGTAAGCTTCTCTCTGCCCCTGTATTTGTTTCCTTATTCTTACTGCTAAGCATTTGTTACTATGCCCATGCCTCATAACCAGTCAAGCAAGATATTTTGGTTTCTGCTTTATTATTTTTACAGCCGCCTTCTGGATACTCTGAAGTAATTCCTGTGCATTTATTCCTTGGGGTTTAGTCTTCAGATGTGTAGGCAAATGTAAGTGCTCCTCCAGAGAGAACTGGAGGTTCCTCTTCAGTCTTAATGGAGAATTAGGTCAAGGAGAGGTCAGTTCCTGCCTTTGCTATTGCTATTGTCAGATTGCCATCAGGTTTTGCAAGGTTCCCTTTTCAAGGCAGCTGCTCCAGTGTTTACACAGAAGTCTTGTCTAAAGAGGAAAAGAAAGGAGTGGTGCTTGTGGGAATAACTTGAGAGATGCCAGTACAGCCAACTCTCTTTTGAGCATTTTCGCACATGAGCTGAAAAGTTTATTGGCTATCTCTCAAAATGTTTGTTATCATGGGATAAAACATGGAAGACAAAACAAACACATGATCGGTTATGTATCCATGGGCATGAGAAAACAGCAGCAGCAACAACAACAACAACAACAACCCAGTTTAATCCTCCTGTGTGAGAATGCTTTTTATTTAGTTCCTCACACATTTTGAGAGGCAGCTAAAGGGCTTAAAGACAGTGTCATTGTAGATCTAGGGTGCCTGGGGCAGAAGAATGTCCACTTCTTAATTAGCCAGGACAGTTATGTAATCTTCCCTTTTTTTCCTTCTGAGCTGAGTTGCACTCCTTGCAGAAGCAAGAGAGTGGATGACCACAGTACAGTGTGCTGTTGTGTGCTGTGCCTTGTTTCAAAGGGACACTCATCTGCATGAGGCAGATGTGCAGGTCCACTCTGATGTTCCAGGCAGTTATGGACTGGGTTGTATTAGCAGGGCAGGTGGTGGACAGATGCCTGGTGTGATGACCAGGTTCAAGTTTGGTCAAAGGAACTTACATCCCTGGAATTCTTCCAGATATTAGTGGCTGTCAACATATAGACCCAAAAATTCTGTAACAGATCCATTTTATTTTGGTGTGACAGTGCAAAAGTAGTCCAAAATGTCAATTTCCAGTAGTCAAAGGGCCTAAGCAGACCAGGGCATCCAGGACGCCCTGGTCCGGAGCGCCGCGGGGCCATGGCAGCCGCACCGTGGTGCTCCTGCGATGACCCTAAAAGGAGCGCCAAATTGGTGCTCCTTTTACAAGTCAGGGAAAGTGCGCCCTAAACGCGTCGGGCGCACTTTCCTGGACTCTTCCGCCGCAGCGTGTGAGGACGCTGCGCCGCGCCGGCCGTGCGGAGGCCGGCAGCTCCGAGGGCAACCTCAGGAAGAGGAAGGAGTGCCACGCGTGCGGCTGCTCCTCCTCTTCCTGGGCTCGGAGACGGCTCAATAAGCCGTCTGCCAAGGCCCAAAGTTCCCAAGAGTCATGAGATTGTTTAAGAGCTATCTACTCTCTCGTCTAGACTTTGATATTATTTTCTAGGTTCATTACACCCCTGGCATTCAACATAATATTTCAAACTTCCTGTCCCATTCTCAGTCCCACAGGTTCTGGGAATTGGCACTGTCTTTCCACTGTGGTGGGATTCTGTGCTCCTGTGATGCAAGAGGCTATGCTGACAGAAACAGTGCTGCTGGTAGGTTTTTGCTGAGGGATCAGACTAAATGTGCAAATAGCTACTGGACTGCAGCAGTAGTGGTATGGGAGACACTGGAGGAGGATCTCTCAGAGACAGTGGTAGTGGCTCCATAACAAATAATTGTAAGTAGTGCACAGGAGGAGGGACAGTAAACCCCTTTTAAAAATCTTTTACCATGAAAACCCTACAAAGGGACAATCCAAAATGAAACAAGAGATAATACTAGAAAATGACACTCCCAGGTCAGAAGATACTCAACAAGCTACTGGGGGAAAGTGGAGGACAAGTACAAGTAGTGCTGTGGCTAAAGATGCAATTGGACTCAAGGAGAAAGGACATTCAGCTGTTGGCATGAGATGAAAGGAAAGTCCAAAGCTGCTCAGCACATATTATAGGAACATGGAATGAATGAACTTGAATCAGGGGAAACTAAACATAGTAAAACAAGAAACTGAATGTATAAACATTGCAGTACTCAGGGTGAGGGAGCTAAACTGGACAGGAGTGGGTGGGACTTTTTGAGTCAGATAATTACACAGTGTTTTACTCAAGAAATGAAACACTAAGAAGAAATGGGGATGGCATTAATAGTGGGAAGAGATGAAGCAAAAGCAGTCAAAGGATATAATTCAAAATCTGACTGAATAATATCAGTAAGAATCCAGGAAAAATCCATCAATATAGCAATAATCCAAATGTATGCTTCACCTAAAGAAGCAGAAGAGGAATAAACTGAAAGATTCTGTGCTGGAGCCCAGGAGGAAAATGATCACACACCAAAATATGACATGTTGGTAATCATGGGCAATTGAAATGCAAAAGTAGAAAATACAGCTGAACCAGTGTTGTTACTAGGGCTGGTGTCAGCCAGTGCAGTAATGCATGGTAACAATCCCCATTGACCTCCTCCCATACCACAATGAGTGACTGAATTTTGTGAAGTCAACAATTTTTTTTCATTCCAAACATATTTTTCAGGCAACATAAGAAGACATCATCTGATGGCTAATATATAAATTAGAGACACTACATAACTGGAAGCAGAGGATGGAGAAGCTCTACGCTCTCTGCAAAAACAAGACCAGGAGCAGATTGTTGCACAGACCATGACCTGCTAATATCAAAAATTAGAGTAAAGCTAAAGAAGAACAATCAAACAATCAATCAATCATTATGCTAAAATAACAACATAAAAACATTCCTTTATAATGTAAATGTAAAAAAAGAGATTTGCACTATTAAGTCTAATTGACCAGGAACCAGAAGATTGAAGTCAGGGGAAAATGTAAAAGATACTATCTGGAACCAAAAAGAAAGAAAAAAAGCTTCCTGGATGACAGATAAAACTCTTCAAGCTGTTAAGGAAAGATGAGAAGCAAGAGTGAAGTGAAAGGGAACAGAAGTGGAAAAAGTTAAATGAAAAAGAGAAGTGAAAAAGGACAGAAATGGGTTCAAATCCCTGAATGCAACTATTCAATGACTTGTGCACAGGGACAAGGAAAACTATGTAAGAAGAACTTGAACCTGGGACTAAAGTCCAAGTCTCCAATGAGATCTTTTATCCTATGTTTACAAAGGTGTCTAGGAAATAGACTGATAGAGACAAAGCTTTTCAATCAGCTGTGGTCTGTTTGGGAATTCAGAAATACAAGACACTAACATTCACTCATACATACAAGAACTCAGAAATAAAGTAGCTAGTTTGGAGAGGAAACAGAAGGCTTTCTAATGATGATAATTACCTGAAGGAAACTGCTCCAATGATGAATGAAGATGGATAGACTCAACCGTTATGAAAGGAAAAGGACAACGGGAAGAGCCAGGACTCAAGTCAGAGTTGACAGTGGCACCATGAAATCTAACCAGACCCAATGTGCCTGAGATTTGGACCTTTTATATCCTTAAACCTAGCCTGAGGTGAAGAGTTGCTATTGTATATCAAAGGATTCTAGATTACTGTTCTTTGAAGTAGAAAATTTCCAAGGACAGGAGATGGGATGTTATGGCTGGTACTCATAAATCTCCTAGGCACGAACATCCTGTTTTGCAGCTCCTAAGCCTGGCCATTTTGATCTGCAAATTGTTGTAGGTGCAGACATGCCCTTTCAGGTGTCTACATGAGGTGCTCGCTTTGGATCCATGGCAGTTGGGCTTCTCCAGTCTAGG
>CM034706.1:204708859-204727609 GCA_020142125.1 Phrynosoma platyrhinos | reverse complement strand
TTATCTCTTTAACAACAAAACTGGCCCACGTGTGATAACGTCCTTACACAGGTTAAACTAGTTTCACAGCAATTCCCTCTCCCCAGGTGGCACTTTCGCAGACATCTTTAACAAATTTTTCAGCACTTATACTACAATTCTGAGGGTTCTTTGGATAGGAAGAAGCCATGACTTAGTATGAAAGCAATATATTTGTGCCCATAAAATGGGTTTGCAAAGAGCCATTCATTTTTGTTATGGATACATGTAAGTATGTACCAGTATGGTGTAGTGGTTTGATCACTGAACTAGGATTCAGTGCTCTGGAGACCATGGTTTGAATCCCTGCTCAGCCATAGAAACTCACTGGTTGATCTTGGGCAAGTCATACTCTCTCAGCTCTAGAGGAAGGCAAAGGCAAAGCGTCTCTGACCAAATCTTGCCAAGAAAACCCCGTGATAGGTTTGACTTAGAGTTGCCATAAGTCAGTAACGTCTTGAAGGCACACAACAGCAACAACAAACATGCAAACAAAATAGCATGTGCATGCAGCAATTTGTGTTTCCAATCACATATTGAATAGATTTATGTAAGTAACATACATGTACCCCATATTTCTAAATGCTGGGATTGATCACAAATTCCCATCACATATAGGATAGTGAGCAGCATGGGTTTGCCACCTTGTGGAGAGCAGACATTACATTTTCCATGTCTCTGTTCAGAGGACATTTTCTATTGTTTTCCTACACTTGGACACCCTCTCCCCAGCACCAAGTACAGTGCTACCATTGTGGCATCTGCATCTGTGTTTCAGAATTTGCCTCTGAGAATGACCATCGGGACTTTGCTGGAGAGCTGGAAGTTCTTTGCAAGCTGGGCCACCATCCTAATATCATCAACTTGCTGGGAGCCTGTGAGAACAAGGGTGAGCTGCTTTGCCTGTGGTGCATGCCAATCCATAACTCACCATTCTGCCTCTTTCTTCAGCACTCTACTCCCCTACCCCAAACATTTTGCTTCCTGCTGCAGAGCTGTTGTCATAGTGCTGCCACCACCTTGTCACAGAAGTAATCTAAAGCATTACACTTCTTCCAAGATCCCCTTTCGGGGTTCTTCCATAGCAGAGCCTCCATAGTGTAGTGGTTTGAGTGTTAGACTATGGAGATTGTCATACAGGAGGCACAGCATCCTTCTCCTGTCCTTAAACTGTGCTAATTGTGCAATTGGGGCCTGAAGATTATCACATCCCCATGTGTTTCTCCTGATCTTCTGCCATCGGTAAAGTGTAATGGAGCCATCTCCATGTGCTTCTCCCATCGGTAAAGTGTAATGGAGCCGTCATTTGGTATTAATGGGAACCCGTTAATACCAAATGACGGCTTCATTACACTTTACCAAAAGGAGAAGGGTGCGGGGCTGTGATCATCTTCAGTCCCGGATCATGCAATTAGCACAATTTAAAGACAGGAGAAGTACGGCAGAAGTATGATAATCTATGACTCTAGAGAACAGGGTTTGAATCCCCGCTCAACCATGAAACCCACTAGTGTCTAGATCGAGGGAAGTAATAGTGCCACTCCATTCTGCTTTGGTTACCTAGAATGCTGTGTCTAATTCTGGGTACCATGGTTCAAAAAGGATGTTGACAAGATGGAGAGTGTCTACAGGAGGATGACTAAAATGGTGAAGGGTCTAGAAACCATTCCCTATGAGGACCATCTTAGGGAGAAGGGCATGTTTAGCTAGAGAAGAGAAGGTTAAGAGGTGGTATGTTTAAATATTTGAAGGGATGTCTTATTGAGGATGGAACAAGCTTGTTTTCTGCTGCTCCAGAAACTAGAACCCCGATAAATGGATTCAAACTACAGGAAAAGAGATTCCACCTCAACATTAGGAAGAACTTCCTGACAGTAAGAGCTGTTCAACAGTGGAACACGTTCCCTTGGAGTGTGGTGGAGTCTCCTTCTGTGGAGATTTTTAAATAGAGGCTGGATGGCCATCTGTCGAGGTGCTTTGATTGTGTATTCCTGCATGGCAGAAAGTTGGATTGGGTGGTCCTTGTGGTCTCTTCCAACTCTATGGTTCTGTAATTCTATGATTCTATGACCCTAGGCAAGTCACACTCTCTCAGCCTCAGGGGAGAGCAATGGCAAACCTACGCTGAAGAAAATTTCCAATAAAACCCTGTAATAGGTTCACCTTAGGGTCACCATAAGTCGGAAATGACTTGAAGGCACATAGCAACAACAAAAGTCTAAAGAAACCTGAGTTTTTGTGATTTTGCCAGCTGTTGTCACCTCCTTGTCCATTAATTGGGGATGTGGGTTGCTAAGACATATGGTTTGAAGAAATTTTTCATTTGTAGGACAAAATGTACTTCGGCCTTATCATAAGAAAAGATACTAATGGGCCTTTACAGACTGCCAAAAATAATGCAGCTTGAGTCCACTTTAACTGCCCTGGCTCAGTACTAGGGAATAATAATAATAATAATAATAATAATAATAATAATAAAATTTATTTTTAACCTGCCCCTCTGCAAGCAACTGGGATGGCATACAACAAGTTAAAACAGTACAGGAGCCCTGGTGGTGCAGTGGTTAAATGCCTGTACTGCAGCCACTCACTCATAGACCACAAGGTTATGAGTTCAATACTAGCCAGGGCTTAGGCTAGACTCAGGCCTGCATCCTTCCGAGGTTGCTAAAATGAGTACCCAACTGTTGGGGGGCAATGAGCTTACAGTGGTAAACCGCTTAGACATCCCATAGTGCAATATGAAGCAGTATATAAATGAAGCTGCTTTGCTTTGCTTTTGGTTTACAAGAGTAAAACACCTCAATCAAATCACTCCCCCTAACCCACCTACCCTTTAAAAATAAAAATAAATTCAACTACGATAATGTTAAAACAACAGAGTAACAAAACAACAAATAATAAAATCATAAAACAAATTAACAACGGACAATAGCAGCTAGGAGAGCGGGATGACACAGTCAGACCATCTTGGAGGGGGGAGCCGGGAGATTATTCCGGGAAGGCCTGCCGGAAGAGATCCGTCTTTACTGCTTTTTTGCTTCCTGCTGCAGAGCTGCAGACGGATCTCATCCAGCAGGCCATGGGAATCATGGGAACTGTAGTTTATTGTGGCACCAGAGCTCTCTGACAGAGAAGGCTCAATGTCTCAGAAAAAACTACAGTTCCCATGATTCCCTAGCACTGAGCCAGGGCAGTTAAAGTGGACTCAAGCTGCTTTATTTCTGGCAGTCTGTGAAGGCCCAATGTTGGAAAGATGGAGGAAAGTAGATAGAGAGGAAGAACCCATGTCAGATGGCTAGACTCATAAGCTTATCACACAGCACTTACAGGAACGGAACGGAAAGGAATGGAACTGGACAAAAATGCATGTTACTAGAGAGGAGACACCACCAATGCCGCCAGGAGTCCCCAAGCCATTCCCCAGCCGTTCCTGGCAGCCAATTTTTTTATCACTACCTGGTCACATTTAGAATCACTAGGACTTAGAAGCTCTGCAGGGGTGGGGGACCAAGTAGGATGCTCCGTGCCAAGAAACTGATGGATCTGCATAGATTCCTGTCTGACATACCATTTTTAGGCAAGGTATTAGAGTGTGTGGTGGCCTCCTAGCTCCATGATTTTCTGGAGGAAACAGATTATCTAGATCCATTCCAGTCTGGTTTCAGACCTGGCTATGGGACAGAGACAACTTTGGTCACTTTGGTGGACAACCTATGCTGGAAAGTGGACAGGGAGAATGTGTCCCTGTTTGTTCTGCCGGACCTCCCAGTGACTTTTGATACCATCGACAATGGAATCCTTCTGGGCCATCTTGCTTAGATAGGACTTGGAGGCACTGTTCATCCTTCCTGAAAGGACAAACCATAAGGTGGTGTTGGAGGACTCCTATTCAACCCCTTGGCTGTTGGCCTTTGACATCTCTCAGGGTTCTGCTAGTACCCCATGCTATTTAATATCTACATGGGACTGCTGGGAGAGGTCATCCAGAGTTTTGAAGTGTGATGCCATTGAAATGCAGATTACACCCAATTCTAGTGTTCCTTCCTACCTCAATCCAAGAAGGTTGTCTTCATCCTAAACCATTGCCTGTAATCAGTAATGGATAAACAATTTGAAACTTAATCCAGACACAACAGAGATGCTCTTTGTTAGCTGAAAGGCAAATCAGGATAGGGATTCAGCCTGAGTAGATAGGGTTACACTGCACATGAAGATGAAGGTTTGCAGATTGGGCGTACTGCTGAACTGAACTGAACCAAAGCTTTGAACTTGGAGGCTTAGGTTTCTTCAGTGACCAGGAGTGCTTTTGCACATTTAAAACTTGTGCTCCAACTGCATTCTTTCATTGGGACGTTGGATCTGATTGCAGTAGTACATGCCTCAGTTACATCCCGCTTGGACTAATGTAGCATGCTCTATATGGGGCTGTTCAGAAACTTCAGCTAATATCAAGAGCTGCAGCTAGAGTGTTAACTGGTGGCAGCTATAGGACTCAGACTACACCCTTGTTACAACATCTTCAAAGTGCTGGTGATGACCTATAAAGACCTACAAGGCTTGGGTCCAGGCTATCTGGCAAACCATACCTCCCTTATGAGCCTGCCTGGGGCCTGAGATCATCAGGAGAGGCCCTTCTCTCAGTCCCACTACTGTAACAAGGACAGTTGATGGAGACACGAGAAATAGCCTTCTTGGTGGCTACTCCTAGACTCTGGAATTCCCTTCTCAGAGAAGCCAGAATTGCCCCCTCTTTGCTATCCTCCTGTCAGCAGGCAAACCCTTTTTATTCTGACCAATACTTTTTAAAGAACAGGATATGGGTGTTGTATCCCGTAAACTGAACTTAACTGAACTGTTTTTAATGGCATTTTATCTTTTTAATTGCAATGTTATCCTTTTAAATGTAGGCTTGAATTAGTTTAATACAATGGACTTTATCACATGGGGATAATGGAAGTATAAACAGGGGTTATCCCATGAAAATCGCATTCACGATTAAGATTTTCACACAATATTGCGATTAAACGGCCATTATCCTGGGAATACCCCAGGAATGTCGCACAATTGCGATAAAGCTTTTCACATGACGTTGCATTGAAAAGCAATTAAAGTGGCATTAACCTGTGAATAACCAGGCAATAAACAACAACAAATCATTCACAGGAAAATCCAGAAAATGCTTTCTTGCTGTTTATTGCCTGGTTATTCCTGGGATAATGGCTCTTCCATCGCACTGTGTCTGAAAATCTTAATTGTGATTTAATAGTAATTGCGCGATTTTCACGGGATAAACCCTGTTTAAATTTTCAGTTTTCTTCTGTGTGATAAGGCATAATTGCATTTTAATGTTCATTTTTCGTTTTTGTTTTTAGTTATATTGTTCCTTTTAATTGTCTGCCACCTTGAGTCCCAGGTTTGGGAGAAAGGCAGGTTATAGTTTCTTCTTCTTCTTCCTTGGAATTACAGTGTTAAAGTGCAGAAGTACCATTTTAATGATGCACTATAATACTGTAACTATGATTTTCTGATTTTTTAAAAAAGGAGGAAAAGTTAAGGAGAGTTTTTGTTCTGACCTGTCTAAGCATTAAAAGGAGACGCACTAGAGGGTGAGAATAAAATGTTGCAGATGGTGCTTGGAATTGCCAGAAAATAGTTTATGACAACAGAAACATAACTTGGATATTTTTAAAAACCCCAAAACTACAGCAGTAAATATCACAACCTCCCTGTCTGAATTGGCCCTGACTGAAGGAACCCTTGTATAGCTATGGACTTTATCACACGTGGGAAAATCCCATGCAGAAATGGGGTTTTAAATAGGAAAAAACCCGCAAAAGTGGGTAGATTTTCAGATGACATCGCTTTTAAACTGTGCTTAACCCAAATGGAAAGTAGTTAAAATCCACTTCTTTTTACTTTAGGAAAATCCTGAAAGTAAAAGAAAAGTGGCTTTTGCCTATTTCCGCTCAGGTTATGCACAGTTTAAAAGCAATGTGTGTGAAAATCTACCTGCTTTTGCAGGTTTTCCGCACCTTTTAAATCCTGTTTCTGCACAGGATTTCCCCCGTGTGATAAGAGCTTATGTGTTTTTCTACTTTCACCCTCCCTAACATGGTATACAGAGGACCAGCATCTTGTGTTTTATCTCACCAGGGCTTGGAAAAGACCCTTTTTTTGGACTACATCTCTCAGACTCCACCAGCCATGCTCTGAAGCTCTGCTTATACTTGCTTTATAACAGGCCATTCTCACGATCCTGTTTCCTTTCTCTGCCCAGCTTCTGAAACTGGCAGTTCACAGATATGTGTGGCTTTTAGCCCACCTGATGGTATATCCCCTTATATTCCAGGATACCTATATATTGCTATTGAATATGCACCTTATGGGAACTTGCTAGACTTCCTGCGCAAGAGCCGAGTCCTGGAGACAGATCCTGCCTTTGCCAGAGAGCATGGAACAGCCTCGACCCTCACCTCCCAGCAACTCTTGCAGTTTGCATCTGATGTGGCCAAAGGCATGCAATACTTAAGTGAAAAACAGGTGAGTCTGTCCATCCAGCCATGCTTTCCTATTGGGCTGGGTTTTCATGGAAACCAATCCCTAGAACTGCTATCAATCTGCAATATCATACCCATGAAATGCATTAAAGATGGAAACCATAGATAACCTTAGACTTTCCTTAATGATCCCAGCTTTTTGGTGGGGATCATTAAGGAAAGCCTAGGAACGTTATCTATGGTTATCTTTAATACATTTCATGGGCATGATATTGCAGGTCAATAGTAGTTCTAGGGATTGGTTTCCAATAGTTTCAGTAGGAAAAGTGCATTTAGAATGAAGGTTATATAGGTATGTCGAGATGGAGCTGACTGGATTTCAACATCACTCTGAAGAAGGACTGACAGCCACAGAAACAATTCATCTTACGTTCAAGATGCATGTGGTTGCATGGGTAAAGAATTACCAGATTATCATTTGCTCAGCCTTTGGTGACCTTCATTCCAGGCTAGACTGTTAGAGTTGCTGAAGTCATCCTTTACACTTCTTCTCACATTTCTCTCAATCCTCCAAGGAGGACATCTTGCCTTTGTTCCAAAGAACACGGGTTAAGCATGGCTCCCAGTTACTTCTGGCTAGTTATAACTAGATCTGCCTTACCTTTCTATCTCATGCATTTGTCTTCATAAATACAGGTTGAATATCCCTTATCCAAAAATCTGAAATCTGAAATGCTTCCAAATCCAAAACTTTTTCCATGGGTGGCTGAGATAGTGACACCTTTGCTTTCTGAGGGTTCAAGGTACACAAACTGTTTCATGCACATAATTATTTTTTAAAATATTGTATAAAATTATCTTCACTCTGTGTGTATAAGGTGTATATGAAACAGAAATGAATTTTGTCTTTAGACTTGGGTTCCCCCTCCAAGATATCTCATTATATATATGGAAATATTCCACAATTTTTTAAAAAAATCCAAAATCTGAAACACTTCTGGTCCCAAACATTTTGGATAAGAGAGACTCAGTGTCACTAGGAGGGTGCTGGGGATGCATACCGCACTGGGTGACTCCACAAAAGGAGGGTGACACCCAATAAGCACCCCCTCATCCCTGCCATGCATCCCCCAGCCATGCCTCATGCAGCTTTACTTGCAAGTAAAGCCTTGTACAGGAGGCAGGGAGAAGGCCTAACTCTCTCCCCCATCCCTGCCCATGTGTCCTTACTCATGAGCAAAAGCCACACAGGACAGTGTGTTGGGAGTGTGTCCTTTTGGCTCCATCCCCCACATCCCCACACCAGGTGACACCCCGATTTGAAACACTGCTGGACTCAACGTGTATTAGTTTTCTTTATTAAATAAGCAAACTTAATGTGATTGCTTTCTTGGGAAACAGTCAACCCAGGGAATTGGTTGAGTGCATGAGGTCAATGTATTTCTCTTGTAAAGATTAACTTTCTTAATTAAGAAAGCAGACTCAATGTGGTTGTCTTTCCCACCTAGTTTATTCATAGAGACTTGGCTGCCAGAAACATCCTGGTGGGGGAAAACCTGACTTCCAAGATTGCTGATTTTGGCTTGTCCCGAGGGGAGGAAGTTTATGTAAAGAAGACGATGGTAAGTCTAGATATAGTACCACTCCAAAGTGGAATTAGCATCATATATTTCAGAGGATGGAACTGGCAAAACCACCTCTTGAGTATTCCTTGCCTAAGAAAACCCTATGAAATTCATGGGGTTGCTGTAATGTCAACTTGAAGGTGCATGCACGCACACACATGCACAGAAGAACACCACTCTGAAAGACCCTCCCCATTCACTAGCCCCCATTACGTGGGCTTCTCTTCTGTTCTGGGGAGAATGGTCTTCCATCCTCTTTCCTTCTCCTTATCTAAAGTGGGGCTTCTGCTCCCACAATGATGCTTGTTTTTGCAGGGCCGCTTGCCAGTTCGCTGGATGGCCATTGAATCCTTGAATTACAGCGTATACACAACCAAGAGTGATGTGTGAGTGATTGATATAAGGGGGTTGTGGGTGGGAAACAAGATCTATCACAGACTGAAGTTTAGTTTACAGGGTTTCCAATGATCATAGTTGGTGATGCTTTCAAGCTCCAACCCCCTGCTCCTTTTCCTGGTTGGGAGAAGTAGAAACCATCATAAGAAAGAATGCCCATGGAGGAGGAGAATGCTTAGCTGATTAATCTTTTGGCTTTTTCCGTTTGAATCAGTCCTTAAAATGCATATGAATATTGCAAAACAAAACAAAACAAAACAAACCTGTGGGCTTGTTGCTGGGTTGGGTTTTGGGTTTGTTGTTGTTTTTTGTTGTTGTTTTTTCATTTTTAAAGTGCTAATGGAAGTGTGAGATAACTTGCAATTAATAAACAAAACCTACTGGTATGAATATTTCCCTTTTTGTTGTGTACAAAGTAACAGGCCAGAACCAAAATAGCTTTTTTAAAAAATCATCATGGTCTGTAGCAGAGTTGATTATGCTGATGGACCTCAGCCCACATCCTAACTTATCTTTCTCTTGCAGGTGGTCGTTTGGGGTCCTCTTGTGGGAAATTGTCAGCCTCGGTGAGTTCCTATCTAATGGGAACAGTCTGGCCTTTTTGTCCTCACTGTCTTTCATCACTCTGCATCCCATTGGGGCCCCAAACTGCTCTGTACAATGTGTTCTTCCCATTTATTCCATATCCTCTGTCATATGTCAGCAACACCAGAAGTCTAAATGCACTAGCTAGCCCCAACTAGAGTAGTTACTGAAGCAATTGAACTTACATAAATGTTGATTTACCATTCAGCAATTGAGTGGAACTTACAGTGGGGTTTATATATGTCAGAGATGGGAATCACTGAGCTTGTTGGAGTTCATCTCCTAGCAGCCCCAGCAAGCATAACCAACTTTGAGGAATGCTAGGAGTTACAGTACAACAACATCTGGAGAGCTACATGATTCCCACCCATAGTATAAGTATTGACCCACAATTCAGCAATTGATTAAAATGGGTCTATGGATGGGATTTACGCCAGGGTATCTTCAGACTCATTTTGGTTCAAGAGTTGGAAACAATCATATGTCTCCCTCACCCTTACAGGTTATCAAGAATAAAAACCTTCACTTGTGAAGGGGAGTACAAAGGGTTGATGTGCCTTAGATTAGCAGCTCCTTCCTCAGGTGGATCTGATAATCTTAGGGACACAACAGAATTTGGGAAATCCTAGCAACCCACACAGCCTATTCTCCCTGTCTCATTCTTATTAACCATTCCCTTCCAATGTAGCAACACTTTTCCAGATTTTGGAAAAATCTTTTCTAGGCCAATGGTTGTGTTGAGTGAAGGATTTGTGGAGGTGTAGTCCATACAATAACTTTTCCAAGCTCTTTTCATCTTTTAACTGTGTGGGGGGATGCAGTGATCCAAGGTGGGTGATTTAGGAAGAGAACTGCAGTATTCTGGCTTTGCTCCAGCAATATCCAAGGAGACATGTGAAATGTGCTTTGCCTTGTATCAGGGTGCTGGCGAAAGTACTGTCTAGTCTAGTCTAATCTTCCCACTTACTTAGGAGGGACACCATACTGTGGCATGACATGTGCTGAGCTCTATGAAAAGCTGCCGCAAGGATACCGCATGGAGAAGCCCCTCAACTGTGATGATGAGGTGTAAGTAGAAGCCCCTATCCCTAGAATATATACCCTCACACCATGTGTATTCACTTGTCTCCCACTGATGTTAATTTGTATGCTCTCTCTTTGCTTCATGTACTACATACAATATGAAGATGCATTTCCTTTTATTCCCACACTTTCCACACTACTGGAGCAGCTAGAAAGAAATGCACAAGCAGACCAGCCTCCCAATATCTTGAGAATTCCCCTCCATTCATATGTTTGCTTCATAGTCATTTCTCACCTTTTCCTTCAGATATGAGCTGATGCGACAGTGCTGGCGGGACCGGCCATATGAACGCCCACCTTTTGCTCAGATCTCAGTGCAGCTCATCCGCATGCTAGAAGCTAGGAAGGTATTGGGACCATTCTTGCTGTACTCTAAATACACACTCTGTTCTGCTTAGATTGTGTTTATAGCCAGGTGACATAGCCCAGTGCCACCACTAGGGTATCTCAAATGCCTTTATTCTGCCTTTCTGCTGAGAAGGATATATTGCTGGATGTAGAGTTTCAGTTTCCACACCAAGCCAGGATGCAGATGCTCCTTAGAGATTACAGAGCACTGGGCCCTACATTAGGCATTTTTCCTAAGATATTAGAATGGAACCTGCTCTCAGCAGGAGTTCAGTGGTTAACTGAAATATGGGCTTGTATTACCTTGTCTTTTTCTCATGAAACTTGGAGGGGAAATGTATTCACAAAAGAAAGGGGAAGGGAAGGAGCAAAATAGAGCCTACATCTCCAGCTTTATTCTGCTTCTATTTTGACAGGCCTATGTGAACATGGCTTTGTTTGAGAACTTCACCTATGCAGGGATCGATGCAACAGCTGAAGAGGCATAATGGAACAGAGTTCTAGCCCTTCCACTTCTAGACAAAAAGAGGATACACATGAAATAGGATCCTTATGTATATATATATACCTCATGGCCAAACCGCCATCTTGTTATGCAGACTGTGCTGGGCACAGAGCATACGCGGACAATGTTAGTCTAGAGGATCTTGCATAGACCCAGCCTGCATGCCAGTTTCTCTTTCCTTTGCCACAGAAGCCTGTGCAGCATACATCACAAATAATCATGACTCCACCATAAAACAAAGAGTCATAGAACTCACGAGGAGAGCACACAGCTATAAAAAGAATGTGCCAGTGGCTCATCTTTGTCAATAACACCATATAGTTCATACTGCCATTTCCACACACTGATTGGATGGAAAGTGTTTGAGCTGCCTATGCAATTTCCAGCCTGCTTGTATGTTGGATAACATGAAATATGCTCTCTGAAGGACAAAATAGCTTAGATGTGGAGCAGCCTTCACCAGCTGCAGACAGAGAACTCTGCAAAGAGATTGATGGTTTCAAAATCCACATGGAGATGAAGAGAGAAGGACTAAAGAAAGCATGGTGAAACCAAAGCATCAGGAGATCCATTGTCCTCTGTACACATGTCCACACTCTACACAGGCTGCAGCTATTCTCGTAGGTAGAAGGAGGCATCTACTTCAGAAGACAACAAGTGGTGGCAAGGGGCAGGACTATGGAGTGTGTGGGGTATGTAGTCTATCCTGTACACTCCAAGCTGGCCTGTTAGTGCCAAACGTTTGCTATGCCAGTTCCAGTGTTGAGAAAAGGTTCAACTGCCACTCCAGTTAGCTTCTGTACATTGAAGGAAGGGGATATACCGTTTTATCTTATGGTTCTGCCATACAGATCTTATCCAGAATTTACCTGCAGCCTACCTGGCAATCTTTTGGAAGCAAAGGAATAAAGGCCACTCACACTTACTTTCCCCACTCCTTCCGGGCCTCATTTATGTGAGAGAAGGCAGGAATGTAAAAATGTTAGCCATTCCCTGAGCCCAGCCACTGGGCAGAGAACAGTATCTCTTCATGTGTGATCTGCAAAGCTGCCACTGCCACCACTGAGAACCGTTTCTTGAAAACAGCTGCCAGCAAGAATAGACAGTGCTGTGCTTGGTGGAAAAAAATCTTGCAGGACTGGCCTATGCTGTCTGCACTGTATCTCATGTCTACCTGCCTTTTGCCTTGATCTTGTTCAGGACCTGTTGTTTCTCTCTAAAGGGCATTACTGCACAGTTTTCAAAAGATCAGCCACTCAGTTGTTCTGAACTGCAATATCTTTGAGTGTACTTCTGCTAAGGGAGGAAACTCTCCTCTTCTGCTTCTCTGTTTTTCCCTTTTTCACACGCTCCTCCTGCTGCTTATCCACGGGGTGATGGTAGGCAAACTGTCCCCTTTAAGGGCCAAGGGACTTAGCTCCCAGAAGCCTCAGCCATGTTGGCCAATAGTCTGGGATGTTGGCCAATAGTCTGGGATTCTGGGTGCTGAAGTCCCTCCGCCCTTAAAGGGGACAGTTTGCCTACCCCTGTAAGACTTAACACAAAAGAAGCAGTTCACTGGAGTAAATGAGCCTGTGATCTAATCCGTCAGGACTCTTAGATGCTTAACATTCACAGTTGTATTATGTGACAGAAGGGACCATCACTCAGTGGTAGAGCACATGCTTAAACACCTAAACATTAAGAAACACTTCTTCACTGGAAGAATTGTTCAGTTGAATAGACGGCCTTGGTGGATGGTCCTTCTTTGGCAATCTTTAAACAGAGTTTGAATGGCCATCTTTCAAAGGTCCTTTTAGTTGTGTATTCCTCTATGGTAGAGGTTGACCCTTGTGGTCCCTCCCAACTCCAAGATTCTATGAAAATATGAGAAGGGGGTCAGGATCAATCACTGGTACTTCTAGTTAAAAGTGATAAGGCGTGGAGCTCTGAAAGCTGCTGGCAGAGAAAGAATACAGTACTGGACAATATTGGACTAATAATCTGATGAGTGCGAGGCAGCTTCTTGTGAATATAGGGGGGCTTTACCAAAGATGTGCTTTTGCACAATTGCTGTATCCCCACCTCCTACTCCAGTGTGGACAGAGTTGACCTTTGACAGCAGGCAGACAGATGACCACAGATGGTCTTGTATAACCCACACAGCATTGTGGTATAAACAATGGTCTATAACCAGCAAGTTGTTCAAGGCTGATAATGTACAAATGTGAACAATCACTGAAAGAGAAAGGAAATATTTGTAAGAAATGAACAGGAGTAAATGGGCGGGGGGGGGGGGAGAAAAACACAACATTCATGCTTTGCACACTGCTTGATCTCTCAAGAGAGTACTGTACCATTATGTGGAACCGGGACAATTGCAAGGGACCTGAAGCTACAAGGCGTACTTTCTTTCTTGTAAGCAAGCACTGTCTCTGCTGCAACAGGATTTTGCTGGGAGGTGAACTCGCCCAAACAAACACATGCAATGACAAGATGAAAAAAAGGACAATACATGACTGTTTATGCCTCTAGCAATTCTATGTTGCCTCTGCCTCAGATTTATACCTAATAAATGATGTATACAAAGCAGAAGTAAAATGAGGTAAGACAAAAGTTACAGCTCCCAAAAGTTATAACAACGCGTGGGCTGCACTATTTTGCAGTGCGACCAGCACCGCACCCACCATCATATTTGTTGCAACAGAGTTTCAGAGGTGTTCTCTAGCTGCCATTATTTATGAACCCAACTGTTCACTTTTGGAGCTAAAGGATTTCATCACATGAGGCTAAAAAGCAGAATTTTAACAGGATAAAAGTGTCTTTGGCCAGTACTTATCACACACTGCTGTGGTTGTCCTGTTGCTGCCTTGCATTCCATTCATTAATGTAGTGCACCTTTTCACTGATGGACAAAACCCATCAATAGGCTCTCAATCTCGCTGCTATTCCATTACTTCCTTCATGCAAGAGGTCCCTTCTGCTGCAGTTCCATTTCTCAGGCAGTCACATAGTATAAATGGTTGATTCTTCCCCCTCACAACAATCATGGCTGCTAATAGCTTCCTGAAGCCAGCTGCTGTGTACACATTCACACAGCCGTTGGCTTCAAGAGGCGGTTGGTGGCCATGATCACTTGTCCCCCTCTCCTTTCTCCTGGAAGGTGGGGTTTGGCAGTGTGGAACACAGATCATGCAACCATGGATCACCAAAGGGCTATTGTGGGGAAAAGTGTGGTACGAAATGATGCCAAACTGATTTGTTTCCATTCTTAAACTAATGTGATTGTGGCAGGACAGCAGGCTGATGTGGCAAAGTCCAAACAACACAGCTGAGTCCCAGAGCCTCCAATAACACTAACCCAAAAAGTTACACTGGTTGCACTTAACAACCATAAGAGCAGACTGCAGAAAAATTACTTTTTGAGAACAATTTTCAGAATCCCCCAACCAACATGACCACCAGTCATGCAGGCTGCAAGTGGATCTGCCAGCAATTGGATTCCCTCCAAAGTAACTTTTCACATTTTAAGTAAGGGTGGTTCTTTCCATGCTGCTCTATAAGGCTGATCAACCTTCCTTCAATTAATAACTGCCAGCCCTCACACAGCCTGAATACACTGTATGAGGCAGGGAATTTACTGTGAGTCTTTGACCTCTAAGACAGTGGTGGCAAACTTATGGCACGGATGCCAGAAGTGGCATTCAGAGCCCTCTCTGTGGGCACAAATGCCGCTGCCCCGGCACAGAGTTCACAAGAGTTCATTACTAGAAAGCCAGAGGGGCATGGCACTTTGCGATAAATAAGTGGATTTTGGGTTGCAGTTTGGGCACTCAGTCTCTGAAAGGTTTACCATCACTGCTTTAAGATATGCTGGCTGGCTGGCTTCTGTTTTGGATATTGTCAGTTGTTTGGTTAAGAACAGATAAGGAAAAATTGGGATCCAAATTAATTAAAAAATAAGTCATTGGTATGAAGAAGAAAAGTAACCAATTGTTACTACAGCAGCTGCTGTTACTATTTTAATATGTGTTTAGTTTTAACAGTTTGCTGGGGCTGTTCAAGTGCCCCCCAAAATGACCATTCCCTTCCTATACCACCTACATATTCTGCATCTAGGATAGAAATGCAAAAAGTGTTGCCAAAAAGGTAGAAGGGTTACCAAAACAGTGGAAATATGTCACATACACACACCCAAAATGAAGTAAGAGATGTGTGTAAGAATTGCTTCTGCTAATTTGTATGTAAAGAAGTAAAATTCAAAATAACTGCCACAATTTAAATAGAAACACATCTTGCCATAGGCAAGAATACTGTGACTTGCTGATCTGTATGCTTGCTTGCCCTACTGCCTGAGTATTCACTGCTGATGGTCATCCTCAAAGCTCCAGCTATCACTCTCTTCTTATAGAACTAGACTTGAGAGATGACTACACATGGCTTTTAAATCTCAATTACACCCAGAAAAAAAGTGGCTTTGGCAATATATATTGCAAAATGATGCCCCCGACACATAGCTGCTGCATACCCCAATCATGATTAGGGCGTCCCTTTTCACTGTTGAGGGAAACCTGTCAATGAGCTCTCAATAGTGCAAGTCTCCAGATGCAAACCATCACTCCTAGGAAAGTTTTGTCATTGGTTGTGTCCCTCCCCCTTGCTATTCCTTAGCAGGTTGATTGGCTTTAATTACTTTTCCTATTTCCCCCCCCCCCTTACATCACTGTAGCAGAGCTCTGGAACTGTGTGAGTTAAAAGAAAAAAAGAGTTAAAGTAAAAATATCAAAAATCATGCTGGCTAGGGCAAAAGGCAAAGAGGCAGGGTTAAAAGGGACTCATGAAGAGCACAATGGCAGTGGCAGCCCTAGTTGCATGAGATATATAGATATAGATATAGGTATAGGTATAGGTATAGGTATAGGTATAGGTATAGGTATAGGTATAGGTATAGGTATAGCTATATAGATTGACGTGATTGCTGTGAGATTGGGCTCATGCAGTAAAGCCCTTGGAGAGGGCAGCCCTCTGAGCAGATGACACTTTCAAACAGAAGAATAGCCACCCTTCAAATAGAGGATTCTCCACAATTAAAGTGGAGAAATTACGGGAAACCATATGGACCCATGAGGCTTTCCCTTTTGGGAAAAGAATCCCATAGCTTTAGGGTCCAGAGAGTGACCTATCAGGGCCACTATCCATGTGCAGCACTATCCATGATGAGAAAACCCATAGTACAATTTGGCTCTGACCTCTGAGATAATTATACATGTTTTGTGACATATCTCACAAAGTCATCTCATCTGTAACTAGCTACCCTGTGCACTTACTCCTTTATAATTAAGAATGTTCAACTGCATCATTCTAATTAAACAATTTCTAGCCTGGAAAAGCCACATTGGGAAGTATCATCTCCATGGAACAGAGACAATGCTACAGATCAAGATGTTCATCTCCTGGGTACCCAGTTTGGGGAGGGATTGTGAAGCTGGAGGCAAACTAAACCAATGACACCTGGACCAATATTCCTTTCTGCAATCAGAAGTGTGATTTCCTGCAATGTATTGTAGGAAAGTGGAATTTTAGTTAATTAAAATTTTGTGAAGGGCACATAATGGTCCAGCTAGGATGTAGTAGAATAGATAGCAGCTTTTCCAAGAAGAAAGTTGTTGTAAACACTGCCTTGTTTGTCTAAGACTTACGTTTACCCATGCTTTGATATATCCCAGGGAAGGGGTGGTTGAAGAAAAGAAATGGCAGATGGAAAAGGGAGAGTAAGAACTCCCATTTTGCTTTTCTTCTCAGAAATGCACTCTCCAAGTGCTAGTTCATTCTCTCTCTGAATATCTCTAGGCTCATTCCCACTTGCATTTAATCCAGTTTGTGAGTGGCATTGACACCAGGTCGCTTATTCAATTCAGGCCGATGTGTAGTTCCCACTATGGAAGTGAATTATTTCCCTATGCCATGCATTTGTGTCTTTTTTTTTTTTTTTTACACGATTATCATTCCCACTTGGTGCTCCATCCTGGTCTTTTTTTAAAAATGACAATCATATGGTGCACATCTACATGTCATTGGTGATACAAGGAAAGAGGGAGAAGTGGGAAGGAAGGGCTGGAAGGACCAGGCACACCCCCCAAAAATGGAGGATGGTCCAGGAAAAAAATATATATGGAGATGTCCCCAAATCAAGGCCCAAAACACTGCTAGGAATGTCAATGCATGCCTCTTTGTCCTGCTCAAAATGGAGGACATTTCCAAACCAAAGCCCAAAACTCCCCGGAATATCCTCCATTCTCTAAGTGATGGTCAGAATGGAGGACATTCAGGGAAGTAAGTAGGATGTGACCAAAATAATAGCTGAAAGCCAAATGGAGGACCTGCCAGTAAAAATGGGGTACATCACACACACACAAAAGCTAAAAACATGCATATAAATTCATGCTTCCTAGTCATGCTCAGAATGGAGAACATTTTGAATTCCTCCTGGAATGTAGGATGGGTCCTGGGAAAGGAGGATGACCCTAAGAGAATCCTACCATGGAGTTTTCTTGGCCAGTTTCTTCAGGGGAGGGTTTGCCATTGCTGTCCTCTGAGGCTGAGAGAGTGGGACTTGCCCAAGGTCACCCAGTGGGTTTCCATGGCTCAATGGGGATTCAAACCCTGGTCTCCAGAGTCTAGTCCAACAATGAAGTCATTACACTAGCCTGGCTCTCTACTCAGATGTAAATCCTCCTATTGCAATAGCACTTACTCTAAGTGACTATTAGGACTCTATTATAGAATCATAGAATCATAGAGTTGAAAGAGACCACAAGGGCCATCCAGTCCAACCCCATTTTGCCATGCAGGAACTCCCAATCAAAGCATCCCCGACAGATGGCCATCCAGCCTCTGCTTAAAGACCTCCAAGGAAGGAGACTCCACTACTCTCCGAGGGAGTGTGTTCCACTGTCGAACCGCCCTTACTGTCAGGAAGTTCCTCCTAACATTGAGGAGGAATCTTTTTTCCTGCAGCTGGCATCCATTGTTCCGCGTTCTGGTCTCTGGAGCAGCAGAAAACAAGCTTGTTCCCTCCTCAATATGACATCCCTTTAAATATTTAAACAGGGCTATCATATCACCTCTTAACCATCTCTTCTCCAGGCTAAGCATACCCAGTTCCCTAAGTCGTTCCTCATAGGGCTTGGTTTCCAGACCCTTCACCATTTTAGTTGCCCTCCTTTGGACACGCTCCAGTTTCTCCACATCCTTTTTGAATTGTGGAGCCCAGAACTGGACACAGTATTCCAAGTGAGGCCGGACCAAAGCAGAATAGAGTGGCACTATTGTTTTCTATTAGGACTCTGGATTCTATAAGAGCCCAGAGCTCACAGAGGGGGTTTCCCTAGCTAAGCGGGGGATTTGAACCCTAGGTCCTTTGCTGGCTCTCTACTCAGATGTAAATCCCTCTAATAGTCACAGATAAGTGATTATTAGGACTGCAGTGTTGGATTCTATAGGAACCCATATATATAATCACTTCAAAAAAACAAACTGAAGGGTTCTGCCAAAAAATAACCAAAGATAAAATAATCCCACTTCCAATTTCAAAAAGGCAATAATATGAATAAATAAAGGAATAACTAAACCCTGGAGCAGAAAAGCCAATAAAATTTCTTAAAGGGTTTAGTTATTCCTTTATTTATTCATATTATTGCCTTTTTGAAAT
>CM034706.1:204674862-204708759 GCA_020142125.1 Phrynosoma platyrhinos | reverse complement strand
TTCCACTTTATTATCGCTTTCTGGCCCACGTGTGATAATGTCCCAAGTTCACTGCCTGTTACTGATCCAGTGCCAGGAAAGTTGGTGACACCACTACGTTTAGTTGCCAGAGTATAAACTGAAGAGGGCTCCTGTACTGTTAATAGTAGCTAAAGAAGGATTTGCAGTAGGTATTCCTTCTTACATGGTGACATGACAAGCAACAATTATTGAAATTCTTCCTTCAGAGTAAACATTAAAGGGCCAGGACCTTTCTCCCATTTTTTTCCAGTTCTGGCAACTACCAAGTGTTATCATCTTTAAGGTCAGGCACTTTTTATCTGTGGGTGTTTTTACATTGTCTTCTTTTTTTTTTTTTTTGTCTAGTTTAGTTTTGACTCTTCTGCAGTGTCCTCAACCTTTGAATCAATATCACTCAATCACACACTTCCTCATACCTGGGGAACTTGACAGGAAATACCTGCCTCTGTATTTCATTTTTGCCACTACTGGTGTTGTTTGCATGGAACTGGATCTCCCAGGTTTGACCTCTAGTTTGTTAAGTTTGACTCTGTAGTTGATGATAGTGTAACTAAAGTCCTTTCTTTACTTTCTGCTTTAGCAATAATTGTCCAGGCAATCCTACTATGGCAACAGCCAAGTGGACTTTACCCTGAGTAGAGGATATGAGTTATGAGCCTCTGAGTGCGCGTCCTACAAATTTTACTTTAGTTGAGAGAAGCAAATGCTGCTGGTATCTTGAATCTCTGCTCAAGGAGGCTTGGAAATAGCCACGGCCATCTGGCCCTGGAATCATTTCTGTGGGGGACAGGGGACACCTACAAATGGGCAAAATGGGGTCACTGACCCACCAGATAATAATTTTGCCCCACCCACGTCCCTTGGTTTTTTTTCTGAGTCCCCAGATTCCTAACATTGCAGTAATTTAAAACCTCAGTTGAGTATTTAGAAATACAATCTAGGGATCCAAAGGAGAGGGGCAAGCAGGGTTACCAAGGGAATATGAGCATAGCAAATATAACAGTTCTAAGTATGCACAGTTTTCACTGTTTCATTCTGGAATGGTAGAAATTTGGAGTGTGAAGGAAAATTTCATGGGGGGGGGGGCAGAATTCTTACTTGAGGAGGATAATGTTCTCATTTTTCCCCTTGTAACTATGCCCTCAAGGTGTGGATAACCTCCCAGGACCCATCTCTGTCAGCAAGTGTCTTCAGATTTATGGGACCAACTTTATTTTTCAGTAGAATTCTGAAATACACCAACTAGGGTCAAGAAGAAGTGGCTGTCTCTCCTCCACTGCTTACCCTGATCGCAGAACAACAGCTGGGAGACTCACAGATGCAGCTCCATCTTCCTGGACACCAATCCTAACACCGCTCTTGAGCATCCAGGGATGAAGGAACAGCATGCATCTGCAGCATATGGCTGCTCCTTTATCCCATTCTCAATGAATAGATGGAGCTTCACCTGGAGGCCCCCTCCAACCCTGTGATTTTGTACCTAGAGTGGAAATATTGAAGCAGGGTACTGACTGCTTCCTGCACAATGTCCAGAATGACCTATGTCTAAAAAAGACCGTACGTCATGGGAGGTGTCATGTCAGCATATGCCACTAAGAGGATGCTGGCCATAGCCCCTCAAAGCATTTGTTTAAAGTTTCCTGACCATGACCATGATTCCAGATTATCTACACAGCAGGATTTAAATTTCCTGGAGCAACTTGAGGAGATCAGTATATTAAGGAATGGAGAAAAAGCATCCTTCTTGTCTCCCTCATTCTCCTTCTGGTTAAGGTGGCTACCAGCCATTCAGAATATTGACGGACTTCCTATTTTGAGAGCAGCTCCTGCCCATCCCTCTACAGGGACTGGGGCTGTTTGCTTCCTGCCCAAGGGCCCTGTCTTGTTAGACAGCAACCACCACAAGGGCAGGACATGTTGCCTATCTGATCGAAGCAGGCTGGGGTCCCTCTCTGGCAGACCATGGCCTGGTGGTTTGGAGCTGGGGAAGTGGTGGGACTGGAGCTGGAGGAGACTTTCATTCAGGTTTCCTGAACAGCTGGGCTGACACATCCCATATAACTTTCCCTTGAAGAGGTCCAGCAACAAAAGCTCAGAGGGCTGGAGGGCTGGCTGGTTGCCTCTTTGCTGGTACCTAAGGCTGCTTGCAAGAATGTAGTCCATGGTACCTCCAAGTGTCCAGCATTTAGATGCACAAGATGGGGACCTGGGTCTCATACTGGATTCCTCCCCACTCAGACTCCAGTAGGGTGGCAGCCCTTTTGTGCTGGGTGAGGCTTCTTCCCTTGCTAGTCCTGCTCACTCTCTTCCCTAGGAACAACTTTGTCCTCATCACAGATGAAGGTAAGATTACAAACTGCTACACTGACCTTAGTTGTAGAGAGGAGGAATAGCAATGACATGTGGCTTTTGCTGCCTTTCCATGGTGCTAGAAATAGAATAATAGAATCGTAAGATCTGGAAGGGACTACAAGGGCCATCCCTCTACCATACAAGAATACATAGCTATAGTACTTCTGTAATATGTTTGTTGTTTTGTTGTTTTGTATTATTTGACCAATGCACTCAAGATGGTGTGCTTAACATTTTACTTCTTCTTTATTATTACTATTAATAAATATTAATTATTTACCAGTTCTAGTAAAGATTGAGTCTCCCTTATCCCCCATTTTTGCTGCTTGGGACCAGAAATATTTTATTTTATTTTATTTTTTATTTTAGAATACTTGTATTTGCATACATGTACATAATGAGATATCTTGGAGATGGGATCCTAGTCTAAACATAAAATTCATTTATGTTTCATATACAGCTTATATGCACAGCCTGACGGTACATTTATACATAATATTTTTAATACTTTTGTGCACAAAACAAAGTGTGGTGTACACTGAATCATCAAAAAGCAAAGGTGTGACTATCTCAGCCATCCGTGAAAAAGGTTTTTGTTTATTTGAGTATTTTGAATTTCTGAATTCCAGATAAGGGAGGGTCAATCTGTATACTTAAAAGGAAGCCCCATTAAACTCAGTGGGGCTTGTATCTAAGTAAATAAGGAATGAATAGTTAAACTGATACATTTGTATGAGTGCTTTTTCTTAAGAGCATTTACAGCACAAAAAGATGAGAGATACATAACTGACAGCTGAACTAGAATTCCATTTTTCTGATTCGTGTGATGATGGTACGCTCACACAGCAGCCAGCTAACACTGCAAGCTCTCTTTTTATATTACATCTCTCTTCATCCTGATATGCACACAATTAGTCATTTTATCCAAGTAGCCCTATCAAATTAAAACACACACAAACAGTAAGACAAAAGCCCACAGCTGTGAGTAAGAGGCATCCATCTGATTGTGTAGATCTGTGATGTTATAATCAGTAATGAACGTGCCATTTCCAGAATTGCTTTCTTGAATTCAGCTTATTCTGTGTTCCATTCATTATGTCAAGACATGCAGCATGAATATCTGTGTCAAGGATAGGGTTCTCATGTCAGATCTCAAGCCCTGGCCTGGCCCTGATACACAAGTTTTGTGTATCATCTCCAGGTGGGAGACAAGGATGCAAATTCTCCCGTTTTGCTGGTTTTATCTCCAATAAAAAAAAAAGGCTGTGTGCAAATCTCAGTTAGTAGAGAGCAGGTTGCTATCACTTCCAAGACTAATTGATTATTTGCTGCAACATGCAAAGACTGTACAGAGAGTTCCTTCTTTACTCATCATCATTGTGGCAGCAGGGCTCACCCTCTACTCCGCTCTTCACCTTGTTGATAAAGCAAGTAGGTTTTATTTAATGTCCCTTATTCTGCCTCCTTCACTTTGAGCTAGGAGTAGCCCCCTATCTAAAACCGTGGTCTTTATCTCCAAGGAAAATGTGTGTTTGAATAACAAGCTCTGAGCCACGATGGTTGGTACTTAATACATAACACTTAATGGCATCACTAGGAACTGTCCCTACAACTCAGGTTTTGGCGTGGGAATCTCAGGACCTGGGATGATCGTGAGCTGGCAACCCTAGTCAGGGATGGGGATCACTGTAGCTTTCCAGAAATTGTTGGCCTCCAGTGTCCAGCAGCCCTGGACAGCAAAGCCAGCGGTGAGGAGTACTGACCCAACACAATCTGAAGAGTCACACAATTCCCTCCCTAGTCTGTATGAATGGTATGTAACTGATGGTTTGTATCTCCATGTCCTCTGATAATGCCAATAAAAAGACATATCTTTGTTCATCTGAATCTGGCAAACAAAATGTGTTGTCCTAACATCAATTTTCACATTTCTGTACTGTGAGAACTTCTTGCAATGCCACTATTATTTAAAGAGCGGTCCAGATTTGGGGGTTGATCTGCTTACTTTATATATTCTTGTTGTCCTTTCCATAAACTATTGGTGTATTCTCCTTACTTTTAGCGTCCAATTCTCTCTCACAGACACCTTTTTCTCCAGTTAAATCCATGAAATTTAAGTGCCATGATGCCATCACTACCCATGGTTCAGGCCAGCTAGTGCTGCCAGGACTATGGTAATAAATTCATCATCTTTTAGAAACATTGCCTGGCTTCCAGCAATGTGACCTATAAATTGATTATTCCATTTTTGAAATCCCCATATTGTGTACAGAGATACAAACAGCCATTTTGTCAGCGAGATCTTTGTTAGATCATAGAAGATTGGCTATACTAATGGTGTGAGGGATCCTTCTGAGTTATAGTCCAAAAACGCTACTTTGGAGGGGCTCTAATTTTGGTGCTATCTATTATAAAGTCAGAAATATAATAAGGACAGAAATCAGGACTAGGTAATTTCCTCTGAACATGTAACTCAGATTGCATTTACACTTTAGGAATACTTGATATATTCTTGTTGTCCTTTCCATAGACTATTGGTGTATTCTCCTTACTTTTAGGGTCAAATTCTCTCTCTCAGACTCCTTCTTTCTCCACATAAATCCATGGAATAGGCCAGAATGGTATCGCTACCCAGGGGTCACCACTTTGACTGCCATGGCTCCATCCTACAGAATCCTGGGATTTGTAGTTTTGAGACCCCAGCATTCTTTGGGAGAGAAGGCTAAAGACATTGTAAAACTACAAATACCAGGATTCCATAGGATGGAACTACAACACTTAAAGTGGTGTTAAAGTGCATTATTTCTGCAGTGTAGATGCACCCTCAGTCTTAAATTATTATTGATCATGAGTTAGACCTGAAACTACTTATTGTCGTTAGTGTCCAGATTTCACAGATCCCCATCGTCTTAATAATAATAATAATAATAATAATAATAATAATAATAATAAATTTTATTTATAGCTCACCCCTCTGCTCAGCAATCGGGGCGGGTTACAGCATTTTAAAACATACAGAGTTACAAACATTCCCTCATCCCAAAATCTCCTCACCCATCCCATTAAAATGAGATTAAACTATAAAGAAATTAAAATGCCGTAGTACAATAGGTCCAACAAAACAATAGGGCAACCATAATACAAGGAACACTAAGAACCATCTCCCCTAGAGCCAGGGGATTAACACAATACTTGCATTTTGATGACATATATTTTTTAAAATTTCTTGCAGACCCAGTATATTTCTTTGTTCTCCCATCAAGTTACTTTGCATCATAAACTGAGGCTTTGGGCTAGTGACAATCTTCTTTGTAAATCTCTCCTGGCATTTGGTCTTATGTGTGAAACCAGATAGTATCTCTCTGGGAGGATTTTCCTAGAAAAGCCAGTCATAATTAGTGATAAACCAAAATATCAGGTTGTCACAGACCTGTTTACAGACAATGAAATGAAGATCTACTAAACACACTCAGCAGTTTGGGAGGGGCTGTGAACAAAGTTACAAAGTTTCACCCAAGTTACTTAGGACCCAATAGCTGCAATAGCAGCTACACGCCCCTTTGATTCCCACCTGATATCCAACTGATATCCAAGAAGAACTGCATTGTAAAAACTGAACAACCTCGGAGTAATTCAGTTTGTTATTTGGTGAATTAATTTTGGCCAGTGGGTTGATGAATAAAATCAGAAAGACAGGATAATTCCTGCAAAAGCAGACCTTTGACACAGTCCTGATTGCAGTACAGCTCCAACACAGAATAAAATGTGAGAGGCAATTGAATACATGGCAACATTGTCATAATTTCTACTTTTTATTATTATTATTATAGTTATCCATATTGTTGTGATTGGAGATTATCGCACAGCCCTTTCCCATCCTTTCCTCCTGACCTATAAACTTTAATACGCGGATTTTATTACACAACTCAGTACTCACACAGGAGGCATCCTGTACCTGATCATGGCATCCTGAACCTGATCCGGACTTCTTCCACACTTTTTGAAAGAATGGGATTTTCCCATTCTTTGCAAGGTGTGGGAGAATCCAGATCAGATATAGGATGCCATGATTGGGTATGGGATGCTTCCTGCCTGGGCACAGAGGTGTGTGATAAAATCCACATATTAAAGTTTACATCCCATGCCTAACTCCGGAGGAAAGTACGAGAAAGGGTGATGTGATAATCTCCTAAATTATCTGCCCTTGACCTCAACTCATGGTGACCCTGTGGATGAGACATCTTCAAGACCCCTTATCCTCTACCTCTCTACTCAGATCCTGCAGGTTCAAGACTGTGGCCTCTCTGATGAAGTCTAGCCATCAGGCTGGCAGTCTTCCTCTCTTTCTGCTGCCCTCCACTTTCCTAGCATCATTGCCTTTTCCAATCAATCTTTCCTTCTCGTGGTGTGTCCAAAGTACAATAACCTAGTTATCCTGGGACAATTCAGGCTTTATCTGTTCTAGGACCCATTTGTTTGTCTTTTTGGCTGTCCATAGAATCCTCAGCACTCTTCTCCAGCATCACATCTCAAACGAGTTTTCTTTCTGTCTGCTTTCTTTACTATCCAGCTCTCACATGGTTACATGATGATAAGGAATAAAATGGTTTGGATGATGCTAACTTTGGTATTCAGTCTTATGTCTTTGCAATTTAGGATCTTCTCTAGTTCTTTCATAGCTGCCCTTCCCAGTCCTTACGTAGAGAGAACTTGTAGCACTTTTGAGACTAACTGAAAGAAAGAAGTTGGCAGCATGAGCTTTTGTAGACTTCAGTCTACTTCCTCAGATGCAAATGCTTCTGAGGAAGTAGACTGAAGTCTGTGAAAGCTCCTACTGCCAATTTCTTTCTTTCAGTTAGTCTCAGAGGTGCTACAAGTTCTCTCTACATACTGATTCTACAGACTAACATGGCTATATCTTTCAATTCTTCTCAGTCCTTGTCTTCTAATTTCTTGTCTACATTCTCCATTCTGATCAATGTCTGATCCAAAGTATGGGAAATCTCTAATGATATAGAAGATTATCGCATTAGGACAGGGGTTGGCAACCTATGGCCCAGGGGCAGGGTGCGGCAACCCAAGACCTCTGGACCGGCCCCCGCCGACAACCGACAACCCTCATCACCGCTGCCGCGCCATCGCCACACGCAGCGTAGCTGCCATTTTGTTTTCCAAAATGGCGATTGTGACTCATTTGCACATGCACAGTACTCCTGCACATGTGCGAACGAGCCGCAGCTGCCATTTTGTTTTCCAAAATGGCAGCTGCGACTCGCTCGCACATGCGCAGTACTCCGGAAGTACTGTGCATGCGCGAGTGAACATGCACCCACTATACCCCCCCGGCCCGGCGGAAGACCCCAGGACCAGCGGACCGGCCCCAGGTCTATAAATCTTGCCAACCCCTGCATTAGGATATAAAGCGGCTTACCTGAACCGGCTTAAAATTAGAAACAGGTGGGATCCTGATATTATCAGATGCATTTAGCTGCTGAAATCACTGCCTGGGTGCAGCCCGGCTCCATCACTGCTCAGAGCGGCACTCCGGTGGCCATTTTTTCTAGCCAGAAAACTCCCAGACTCAAAAAGAGGCATGAGGAGCACCCATTCGAGTGGCAATGGAACCGGGCTGCACCCGGGCGGTGATTTCAGTGGCTGAATACATCTGATAATATCAGGATCCTGCCCGGTTCTAATTTTAAGCCAGCTCAGGTAAGCCGCTTTATATCCTAATGCAATAGTCTCCTTAGATTTCCTCATTGTCTCAGTTGAATTTATGTAGATCCTCTGTGGTCATTATTTTTGTTTTCTTTATGTTCAGCAACAAAACCTGCCTTTGTATTTTTTTCTTTGACTTTTTTAGCAACTATTCTATGTCCTTATTGTTTTCTGCTAGTAATATGGTGTCATCTGAATATCTTAGGTTAATGTTTCTTACTCCAGTCTTCACTGCTCCTGCCTCTTAGTCTAAAAAGCCTGAGTCTGCATATGATACTTTCTGCATACACATTGAACAAGTAGGTTGATAGAATGCATCCTTGCCATACTCCTTTGCTGATTGGGAATTATTCTATTTCTCCATATTCTGTTTTGACTGCAGCCTTTTGGCCTGAGTACAGATTACACTCAAGACAACCAGGTATAGTGATTAATGGATTAATTTTTACCCAAAGAGGCATGGAGTTTTTTTTAGCCACAACATACCAGCTATACCTATTAAGGGAGCACATATATTTAGACTGGCATATTTCTGTAGTTCCGACACCTTTTTTAAGATAAATGGTCAGCAGGTAAACAGTATTTGCTTGCTGAGTGTGTGAAATTATTGCTAGCCCTCACAGAAAAATTGTGCTCGTTAGCTCTATCCCATATGAAAATTTTTAGTATCATGGCTGAAAGATGTGGCATAGGTTTATGAAAGCAGGAGCTTGTCGCTTGTATTTTCATCTGATAAAGCCATCACCAAGTGTTTTAAGAGTGTCAGAGTTATAAATCATGACGTGTGGGGGGAGGAAGTATGCATTGTATCTATACATGCATGTGCATGTGTGTCTTAGGCAGTGGCATCACTAGGGTTAGTGTCGCCCCGTGTGATAACTCATGGTGTCACACACCCCCATTGACCTCTTCTCATAGCACACCATACAGAACCCTTAGTAATATTTTTTGTACTAAAGTTACACTCATTAATCATAATTCCTATATATCACTGAATGTAACTGTAATAGTTGTGACATAAACAACTAGCAAAATTAAAAGTATACCTTTACATTATAATATCATATGCACAGCTTAGATGCATTTACATAACATGGTTTTATTTTAAATTTATTTATTTTTATTAAAAAAAAAAAACCTGGGGCCTTTCCTTTCTCCTCTCATTGAGCCTCACCTCACTTACATAATCTCTTCAGCATTTTACAGGGACACAGACAAATACTACAGCCCCTTTCTGCCCAAAGGCTGAGATTTGGGGGACAATGGTGTCACCACCCCTTAGGGTGTCACCTGGTGCTAACCCCCCCTGCACCCCCTAGTGATGCCACTGGTCCTAGGGTGACATTATGTACTAAATGATCTGAGTTAAAGGTACGGTAGTTATCATTTAGGTTCTCTACATTTTAAGATATAGCTGTGCCACACCAGTTCAAATGAGGATTTTTTTTAATTTTGTATTTTTATTTCCATCTAAACCAGTTTGCTATTTAAATGTCCTTGAAAGTCATTCTCGTGACTAATGTTAAAACAAAGGCTATATTTACACATATAACCATCTACCAGCAAGTTAGACATTGGTGGGCAGAAGGACAACTCAATATTCTTATGTGCGATTTGCACTTGATAAGGCAATATTTTTTGGAGCTAGGGAAAGTACATTCCTGTGAATGAAAGCTGTACAATGAGAAGCATCAGAGTGTTGAAATGAACACTGTTCTCCTCTGTTTCAAGCATGGGTAGGGTGTATGTGGCTTACCAGACAACATTGGATTGCAATTCCCATCAGCCTTAGCTTTGTTCCAAAAAATGTGGGGTGCAATTTTGGTTTCCCAGGGTATTAACCCTTTTAAAGGAAACAAAAAAATACACAAGTATGAAAGTTAAACTTGTTTGAGTTTAGTTTTCATTAGCAGAACGACAGAAGTGAGTCTGACTAGATTTCATTCTAAATCCGCTTTCCTAAAAATAAAGACTAACTCAAAAATGACAAACATGTAGTTTTTGTTTAAAAACAAACAATAATCGCTTTAATAAATATTTGCATTAAATAATTAAAACCTAATCTAACTGGAGATGGTTTGGGTAAAGAGAGATAAATCTCATCATCTTTTAGATAAGAGGAAGAAAACTACAACTTCTGGCTTCTGTTACTAGTAGTTTAGAATCTTGGGAGAGAGCTGTTAAACTGATTGTTAGAATGACGAGCTTATCACACCACACTCTTAAAACGGGGCTAGTTTGCTTTAAGAGCTCTGACTACCTCCTGTTGCATTTTGGGGTTTGTAGTTCAGTGAGGCTTAAAGGCTCCCTAGCTGAATATTTTAAATGCCTCTTCCTAAACTACAAGTTCCAGAATGCAACAGGAGGCAGCCAGAGCAGTTAAAACAACCTAGCCCCATATTAAGAGCAATAGTCTCCATAGAGAGGGAGGAATTCTCTATTTAACTAAGAAGGGACAGGAGAATGCAAACATATTACAACATGTGCCTTCAAATTGTTTCCAACTTATGGTGGCCATAAGGCAAACCTATCGTGGGTTTTGGGGTTTTTTTGGGCAAGATTTGTTCAAGTGGGGTTTGTCTTTACCTTCCTCTGAGGCTGAGAGTGTGGACTTGGCAAGGTCACTCAGTATGTTTCCATGGCTGAGCAGGGAATTGAACCCTGGTCTCCAAAATATCTGCTCAAATAACAACACCGGATATTCAGTTTAGCCAATGGTAAAGAATGCTGGATGCTGCAGTCTATTAACAACTGGAAGATCACACTTTGCTCACTAAGTGTGGACAGACATTGCCACATCCAGGATGGACTACAGCTCCAGTACTCCCATACCTTTGGCTATGTTGGCTAGGGTTTCTAGGAGTTCAAGTCCAAAACAAATTGGAAGGCCAATCAATGGTTCCCACTTGTGTTTGAGAATATTCCCCTTCCACAGTGGTGGTTTCTTAAGCATGGTATAAAAAGACAGATGACAGCAAACGTACAGTTCTCTTTTTAAGTCTGCCTTCTCTTTGATCACATTTCCCTACAGCCACGTCTATGTACATGGTGGAGCTGGGTAGCGTTACTAACCTGGCAGACTAAAATCAGAGAGCCAGCATGGCAGAATAGTTTGTAGTTTGAGCAGAAGATTAGGACCCTTAAGATCAGGGTTCGATTCCCCGCTCAGCCAGGGAAACCCACTGAGTGACCTTGGGCAAGTCACACCCTCTCAGGCCCATAAAACCCCATGATCGGTTTGCCTTACGGTTTCTGTAAGACAAAAATGACTTGAAGGAGCACAACAACAACAACAACATCAACAACAAACTAAAAACAAGTCCCTGCTTCAGAAATGTACCATCTAAATACCAAACAAGTGGAAGACAATAGCTAGAGGAGACCTTAGGAAGTTATTTTAAAGTAACTAGTTGTAGTTGTACTTCCAAGGTTCCAAAGGACAGTAGTTGCAATTACATTTTAAAAGTAACTTTCATTTCATGCATTTGCCTGTAATGTGTAGTTTGCTCTCTTATCTTGCTTCCTTGCACTCTCAACTGAGAATGTTATCTCCTGGGGGCTTTCTCTTCCTCCCACAGGATCCGGCAACAAAACCACATGGCTATTTTGAGATGTTTGTTTGTGGGGAAAGTGTCCTCTACATCTCTGGCAGCAGAGACAATGGAGGCACTGTGGGAACTAATACAGGTTGAGTCTCTCTTATCCGAAATGCTTGGGACCAGAAGTGTTTTAGATTTCATTTGGAGGGTGGATTTTGGAACATCTGCATTTGCATATATGTGCACACTGAGATATCTTGCAGTTGGGACCCAAGTCTAAATACAAAATCCATTTATACTTCATATGTACCTTATATACATATATACCGTAATAGTTTTAATAATTTTGTGCATGAAAATGTTTGTGTACACTGAAGCATGAGAAAGCAAAAATGTCACTATCTCGGCCACCCATGGTTTTTTGTTTTGTTTTGTTTTGTTTTGGAGTATTTTGGATTTTGGAATTCTGGATAAGGGATGCTCAACCTGTACTGTAATTGTCTCCCTTCTTTAACCAAACATCTCCTAAGCCATAGTGATGCATAAAACTGCTTAACCAAACATGGTGTTTATATCCACAGTAAGAAGACAATGACACTTTTGATCACAAGAATCATGCAGTCTTCCATATATCATTGGACTGCAACTCCCAGGCCCTGGCCAGCATGGCCAATGGTGAGGAACGCTGGGAGTTGCAATCCAAGGACATCTGGAAGGCAGCTAGCTATTGGAAGTCCCCAAATTTTAATACATAGCAACCACTGCCCTGACCCTCTAACAAAAACAGTATCTAAATAGTGAGTGCTTTTTAGGATGTGCTCGGTGCTTTGCTCAGCAATAAAGGCAAGTCCATAGATAACATTTCCTTTGTTTTAAATTCAAATTTGCAAGACATTCATGCTTTGAACCTGTGCTGATCCCTGGATACCTCCATAGAATGAAGGGATCACAACAGAACCAGTGTAGGCTGTGCTGTCTCTGCAAGGAATATTTTGATGGAACTCATGCAACCTGATGTTTACCCCCTTTTTTCAGAACTTCCCCCAAATATCTAGTTTGCCCATAAAGCTTGAAGCCAGGAGTAACTCTTAGGGAGATGCTCTCTGAGTAAACATAACCAGCCTCTACATTTGGAGAAATCAGGGAGAAACCTTTGGAATATCACCTGCTCCCCTTCTTTGAAGTCAACCCATTTTCTTTGTTCTCTTTTTGAGATCAGCTGGCATCTGGTGTCATCCAGAGTTTCCCTCCAAGAAATTAGTTTGTCAGCTTTAAAGCACCACCACCCACGGACAGCCAGGAATCTTACTATGTATTTAATACTCTGTGATATAAACTTCTAACTGACCTGGTACAAATTTATTCCAGGTGGCAGGCTTTTCTACCGGACAGAAATGTAACAATTTATAAGCCTAAATACAATTGTTTGTCCCTAATTAGAAGAGGTCCATTGAATCAAACTTACACAAGTGTTGGTTTCACAAAAGCCCATCTCTAGCAGAGTAAAATTAGGGGAAAATCTAATTTCATTTTATCACATGAGGCTCTTCTCCCACAAAAATTAGTGTTGCATCTAAACATGCTATGCAATCGGGATTGCTCCCTTTCCTTGTGAACCTTTAGGAACCATTCCAGGATTGTGCTAAGAGTTTATCACACATAGGACTTGAGATTGCCCACCTAGCACCTCCTATCCTTGCACCTTTTCCTAATTTGGTTTAATTTCCTTGAATGTCACCCTCAATTCCCTTCTTCTTGATTAGAATAATTTTTTAAAATATTTATTGTAAGCCATGGAAATTCACATACAGAAATATAAATGAAAATAGTCTTATGTTTAAAAAGGTATTTATTACATATGCCTCTTTTCCTTCTGGTGGGGAGCTTTCTAATCAGACTAAACTAACTGCTGGCTTTTATCTGCCAGGAATTAAGTAAGTCTGAAGCTCTAAGCAACCAGAACATGCAGAACAGGGTTAATGAAATAGATTATTTTTTAAAACTGTAAGACTCTTTCCCACTTTCCCCACATATTTCCAAGTGTGTGTAAGAGAGTGAGAAAGAATGAGGAACAGAGAGAGACTCTGGAAGTGGGCAACTCAGCTGGAAAGGATGCAATTTACAGACTTTTGTGTTAATAAAAATAAATGCTTTCCAAACGGTCTCCCACTGGGAGAACAGAAGAAGAGGAAAAAGAAGTCCAAGCTAAAGATGCTATTATCCTGTGGTGGTTTGGTGATTAGGATGCCAATTCTGATGATCATAAGGTCAGAAGTTTGGCAGTTCAAGGCCCAAGTGCTGCGTGAAGGGGTGAGCTCACATCACTAGTCCCAGCTTCTGCCAACTTAGCAGTTTGAATGTATGTAATAGTGCAAGTAGATAAATAGGTACCACTTTGGTGGGAAGGTAACAGCATTCTGTGCAGTCATACTGGCCACGTGACCACAGAGTCGTCTTCGGACAATGCTGGCTCTTCAGCTTAATACGGAAGATGAGCACTGCCCCATACAGTCGACTTGACAACCTTGTCAAAGGGGAATACCTTTACCTTTTAATTGCAACTTACCTGCCTCATGTGATAAAGTCCTGAGCCTATTGCCATCATTCGCACTGTGAGCCAGCATGGTACAGCCAGCCCTCCACATTCACAGCAGTTGCAGGAGATGTAGCCAGATGCTTATGCCTGCTCCCCCCAAGACACAGAATGGCCATGTTGGGGAGGGAACTCAGAGGTTCTATGGTAAATCGGAGGGAGGGGGTTAAATGGCTTAGCCCATAGTAGGACAACATGTATACTGCTGGTCCATATATAATTTTGGCCGATCAGTAGGAGGAGGAAGGGGAAAGATACAATGGAGGGAGGGAAAACTGAAATGTTTAAAGAAAGGACGGAACGTGGGAGCATGAAAACCATGAAAATTCAGGTACAGTAAATATATATATATATTTTCATGGTTTTTATGGTTTCCATATATATATGGAAAACTCTCAATACCCTTACATAGTCTGGTTGAGGCTCTAGTTTGCTGGAACACATCTTCCTGTTTGCTTCTCAGCTTCCTATCCAATAGCACAGATTTATAGATGTTTGGGTATTTGTGCCTACTGTTGCTATTTGTCTCGACCAGAACACTGCTGGGGGTCTCATTCTTTTCTACTTTTTCTTTTTTAAACCATCCCCATACAGAGGCTGCTTTATTGGCTGAAACAGGTCAGAACATCTCCTGCTTTTCCCGAACCTTTGAGGATCTCATCTGTTTCTGGGATGAACCAGCAGATGAGAAAAGGGCGTATCGTTTCTTCTATACATATAAAGGGTAGGAGATTATTCTTTATATTATTAGGGTGGTCAGAAAGTCAATTTGGATCAATGTTAGATCTCCGTATGATTTGTGGCAGATTGCATAAATTTCTGGCTCCCAGTTGTTTAACAAGAGAAACAGAAAAATGACTCACCCTTACCCCAGCCTAAATGACATTGCTGTAATGAAGAAAGCTGAGATAGTAAGGGATGGATTTTTGCATGAAAGGAACTCTATTCTGATATTCAAAACACATTCCTCAGCTCAGAATTTTTTTAATTCTGTGACTTTTGCACCAGGTTCTGGTTGATAGAACTTTTTGCAGCAAACTTAGGTTGGTAGATCTTAAGAGTCTAATTAGTTGGTGTTGTTTTTTTCTAAATAGATCTTGGATTGCTAAAATGTTCTTCTTGACTTCTTTGCTCTAGCCAAGGTCATGGCTCAGGCTATTTGGGATAGAATCATAGAATCATCATAGAGTTGAAAGAGACCACAAGGGCCATCCAGTCCAACCCCCTGCCATGCAGGAACTCCCAATCAAATTGCAAAAAATCAGCTTGCATGTTATTTCTGGCCAGATGATTTTAAGAACCTGGAAAAAATAATTGTTTTCAGACAATAGAAAGACAACTTTGAGATCAACCTTCCTTTTCAGGGACTGGCCAGGCTAAGATATTTTACTGCCTGAGACAGAATCATTAATGCTCCTCCAGTATACCCAAGCCAAAGTGACTAATGCTCAAAGCCAGCCAGCCAGGTGATTCTGGTACATGAGAAATACCAAAAGCATCTTTCCCTATCCCATACAGTAAAAACACACTAATAACAAATTTAATAGCTAATAATTTATTGTTCTTTCATGATAACTAAAATCGTCTGCTGAGACATCTGCCTAACAGCAGAACTGGCCCTAAAGCAGGATTAGGAGGTTGCTAAGGAAAAATGCCTCAACTTTGTATGATGTTCCACTTCCTATTCTGTTCTTTCCTATAGAGGAGAGAAAAGAGAATGCACTCTGACCTCAGTTGGACATAATGATGGAAGTTTACGCCATGTCTGCAACTTTTCCAGTGACCATCATAGCATCAAGCTCTTCAGCGAACTCAGCATTGAAGTGTTAGAAGCCATTAGCAATCACACCACTTGCACCCAGAAGCTCTTAGTAGAGACTGTTGGTAAGCCTTATTTGATTTGAAAGGTCCATTTTGGTCATGCAGTATGCAGAGGGGCTGTGCAGTATCTAGAAATACACTGATGCTTCAACCAATGCCTGGCTGTGCAATGAATACTACTGTTCTTGCCAAACCCTTCATTAACATATGCTCTTTTGTATTATACAAAATAGTTTTGCTTTTGCTCAGACTGAAATGCATCAACCTTTGGACCTCACAGACCTCCAAGACACAGAACTTTTCCATCTCATTTACTGTACAACAGTGGGGCTTATGGCTTACATGTCAATGAAGTGGTGAACCTGCTCTGGTTTTGTGTCTGAACTTTAAAGGAGCTGTGCAAGGTGGTAAACCTATTTTAGGGATAGGATCCAGCACCTTGGATAGCTAAAGTTAACTAAGGGGGGTTGCAGACTGCCAGAAATAGTGCAAATTGAGTCCACTTTTAGGGTTAGGCTTAGTGCTAGGGAATCATGGGAATTGTATTTTTTTCTGAGACATTGAGCCTTCTCTGTCAGAGAGCTCTGGTGCCACAGTAAAATACAGTTCCCATGATTCCCTAATCCTAACCTTAACCCTAAAAGTGGACTCAATTTGCACTATTTCTGGCAGTCTGCAACCCCCCTAAAACCCAGATTGGATTTACTAAACACAGTTTAGATGTGTTGATGTGTCATTTATCTCCACCATTAACAGCATAATCAATATTTATTTATTTAAAAATGCCTAAAGCACTGAAATGTCTAAAGCAGTGGTTTTCAAACCTTGGTCCTTTGGATGTTTTGGACTTCAATCCCCAGAAGCCTCAGTCAGCTTAGCCAACAGCTAAGAATTATGGGAACTGAAGTTCAAAACAACTGGAGGACCAAAATTTGGGAACAGTATACTGTTCTCATAAGACAATTTACAAACATGTACAGAACACATAAGAATATTATATTACAGTGCCAACATTCAAACCGTGTATTTAAAAAGATCACCAGCAGTCACAATTATTATTGGCTTAGTCAGCCCAAAATAGAGTGAACCCATTGAATCAATTGTTGAATGGTGAGGCAACAAAAATTTTGTTGTTGTTCTGTGCTTCCAAGTCATTTTTTACTTGTGTCTTTTACCCTAAGGTGAACCTACCATAGAGTTTTCTTTGCAATTTTTTTCAGATTGGGGTTGTTATTGCTGAGAGTGTGTGACTTGCTCAAGGTCACCCAGTGGGTTTTTATACTCAAGTGGGGAATCAAACCCTGATCTCCAGAGCTGTAGTCCAACACTCAAACCACTAGACACTAGACATGGGACACTGTAGGCCCATGAATTCATTGGGTTTACTCTACTTGGAACTAACAACAGAATTCAAATCATTTTTTTTAATACAGCCTAATAAAAATCTTTTCAGATGTTATTTACATTAACCAGGAAAGGTGGGGCCATATATGATCACCTTGAGGAGGACGTTGTAAAGGTATGGGGTCACCATTTTGAAACCTCTACCATGCCTAGTATTGCTAGCCCCAAAGAGTAGTGCTTCCCCTAAATAGCTTACAGTCAAAAGTTTGACAAAGCAGGAGAAGAAGGAGAGATGAAGAAGGGGATAGAGAATTAAGGACCATACATGTATGAGCAATATTTAGGCTTCAAGCCTGAGTCCAGTGTAATATAAACACATTCTTAGGAACTTGCATTTTAACAATTTGCTGTGACCATATTGGTGCCTTTCCATGCACAGTCCAGAAATCAGTGCATGCTTTCCAGAAGTTTGAGGAGTCCTCCAAATTGTACCCCACATTTCTGCATACTTGCTGGAGGATGGTTTCCTTGCCTGCCCATTGATCTATATTAGAGTGCTGGAAGTCCCAAGCTGTCTTGCTGCTGACCCAACCCAGTCCCAGCTTTCCTGTTTGTTTTGTATATTTTTGCATCCCCAGCTTCTTCTACCATTCAGGGAATCTCTTCCATATAAAAAATAGACAGGAAACTGTATAGACAGGAAAAATCTAACAAATCTGCTTGTTAGGTATTAATTAATATACTATTTTGGATTTCCTGTTGGTCCAGCCTTTGAAACAATGGGGATATTTATTGCATCACATAAATGCTGGGATTATTTCTTGTGCTCTTTAGTCTCATAATTGTCTGGGTTGTTCTTATGTTCACAAAATGTAAAGCCATCAAGCATTTTAATAGTTTGTGTGAGGGTGTGCCTCCAAATTACATCGCAGGCTGGGTGATCTGTCTGCACTACATAGCTTTCAATGGCACGTGTGTTCCAGATGCGCACCCATATGTATGTCCAGGTGCACATTCTAGTACAAATGATGCAATGCAGATATCCAACATCTGTAATGCATCCTGTGTATTACTGTGACTGTCATGCTTCCATGGCTTTACTTTCAGTTGAATCTGCATTTGGCTGCACATTTGGGCATGCACAGGAATATGAATTCCATTGAAAACCAAGCCATATACATTGACTGCATCTGAGTTCGTAAGTCAAATGTGCAGCTTATTCATCCTGAAGCCAATGTGGGACAGGGGATAGATGAGGAAACTACATTTTGAGATGTGAGCCTGGCCAGAGCTAGTCTTACATTTGAAAATTGGGCAAAGTGAAAATAGTCGACTGTTGTCCTGTGTCACATTTGTTTTTTCATCTTGAACTGTTTAAAATATTACTATATAGTATATTTAACAAATAAATCTATAAATTATAATTGTATTGTTTACTCAGATTAATTAATACTGAGAGAAAGATTCAAAGGAAGCACCAGCTGGTGGCAGAAAACATGCACCGGTATATAATCTTCCTTAATGGTGTTCGCTCAGCTACACTGTTTATTTCAAATCTACCCGGATGGTAAATTTGCAAGACAGGAAACATCTGAACTGATGTTTAAATCCTGGATTAGGGGTGGTGAGGGGGCTATTTGAAAGGAAATGGTGAACTAAATGTTACATTAAATGCATTGTTGAATTTTGTGTACAGTATTACCAAGTAGGAGCACATGTTCTGTGCTCATACATGTTCTGAGTCTACAAGCCTGTAATGAATCTTTTGACCTTGGCATTCATATATATGAGGCAAACTGGATTCATTAATCCATATTCATACAGAACTATCCAAAGAAAATTTTTGTATTGACCACAAAAGAATAAAAAATACGGTACTATTTTTTGATTGCATGAGAGAATAACAAATATTCTAGAAGTGCTTCATAAGTAGCAAATAGTAAATGTGAAAATAGCAAATAGAGAACAGTTACCTCAAGATGCAGAAAGATTAACTCATATGCAAAATTTACTAAACTGAGAAGATCTGGGGTTAAGAAGTCTTGAGGTTCATGGGTTGCTGAGAGAGGGAAAGAGACTGACAAATTGAATGAAAGAGATTTTAAAAATAGGGCAATAAAGATCTTATCCATAAGCCACATACTTCACAAAGGGAGTTGGAAGAGACTCCCAATGTGCATAGAAAATATTCCCCAAAAGATAGATTTAGGGGTGATAGAAATTGCCTCTCCTAAGTGTCATTTGACTTACCTGCTCCAAAGCAAGTTAATCTTGTACTTCTGGAAAAGAGAAGAGCGGATAAAGTACCCAAAGTCCTCTGGGCCAAAAGAGGATTTTTAGAATAAGAATTCTATAATGTTAATGATTTCTCTTACTAAAAATACCAGGTGCAGGTAGCCTGAGAGTGATTTCATCATAAAGAGAGATAGGTAAGTCTAGCTAGTGATTTCAGCAGTGTTCCAGTGGGGGAATTTACACAGGAACAGGATGCAGAAAATCTCAGACTGATCCGAAAGTAATAAATAGATTTTTCCTTCATAATAAATCTCCTAGAAAACTAGCCTCTCTATATATGTGATTTGTGGCTGAAAAAGACCCTTTGAGTTCAAACAGGTTCTTCTAAAAGGAGGGGAAGGCAACTGCACAGCTGTGTCCCATCTGGCTTTCTTGAAAGACAAGCCTGGATATATTGTATTATGAAAGGTATTTTTAAAAAGCATGATAGAATACTTCAACCGAGATGGAAGAAGACTGCTGGCATCCTGTTAGTAAGCTATAATAATGCAAGTCTGTCTTATAACATTGCAACTCACTTTTTCAGTAACTGTGTAGGTTAGAATTCTGTTCCAATCATGCAGTGACCAACTCAGTAAACAAAAAAGTCACCTTGTAATCTCCACAGCCTACCCTCCACCAACATCATCATTTCCAGGTTGTCAAAAGAAAAAAAGAAAAAGATGTGATCAGCAGAAACCAATCCAGTTATATTCCTTAAATGGACATGCTGCAAGGACATCTTTTGCAGTGACAACCCAAGGCCCTTTGGAGGTCCCTGCCAGCGACTGGTACAACATCTCCAGCTAAGGGAAAATAGTTGAACACATAGCCACTCTCTGTCAACACAAAAATGGCCGCATTGAGGGAATTGTGTGGCTTATAATGTAGTTTTGAGGGATAGCATTGGGAAAATGTTGCTATGAAGACATAGCCATGTAAGGGTGCATCTACAATGCAGAAATAATGCAGTTTGAAACTATTTTAAGTGCTGTAACTCCATCCTATGGAATCCTGGGATTTGTAGTTTTACAATAATAATAATAATAAAATTTATTTATATCCCGCCCTTTGGGAACCCAATCAGGGCGGCTACCCAATCAGGGTGGCTACCCAAAGTCTTTAGCCTTCTCTGCCAAAGAGTGCTGGTGCATCACGAAACTATAAATCCTAGGATTCTGTATAATAGAGCCATGGCAGTTAAAGTGGTAAACTGCATTTTTTCCCCTACAGTATAGATGCACCCTAAGACACGTATGTCTCCCAGTGCATCATCTTGGCCATTATTATTATCAAGGAGAAGTGCTGGGCTGCTCTGCCTCTCACACAATCCTCTCTGTAAGTGTCCATAACACATTATTTTTTTTTTTTTTTGCCAACTACAGGCCCTCACACTGAGAAATAGAACTTTGTCAGGAGGAATATTCATGTTTAAGGCCTGACTGATTGTTCCTCATGACATCCTGGGAATATTTAGTATTCAGTAATTACTGTTATTTGGGAGTTGTATTTCTATAATTTTTCAGGAGACTAATGTCTCCTGGAGGATAATTTATTTTTTATTTTATTATAATTGAAGACCTGGAGGATAATTTACTTTCAGCTACTGGTTCAACTTTTCATGTCCTAGTCAGACAGGAGTCCAGTTTAGCATGACTCTAAAGCTGTGTTGGATTGGTAGCCTGTGCTGGTTTTGGCTTGAGTTTGTGCTTTGTGGACTATGTTGTTGAAGTACTTCATCACTTCAGCTTAACTAAGTAGGGGACAATTTGCCAGGCAGCAATCATATCTAGTCCAATTTGCTTACAGTCATACATATACACATCAGGAGGATTTAAGGAGATTAAACTGCTTTTAAACCACAGTTAGACCGGGGGGGGGGGGACAGTTTTGGTACTACATTACATAATGATACCTCTGACCCATAGCTGCTGTGCTGCTAACCCGCTGCTGCTGCATCCCTTTTCATTGTTGGGGAAAACCTGTCAATGACCTTGCAATTGCATGAGTCCCCAAGTGCGAAACTTTGCTAGCGGGGCAGTTTTAAGATTGGCAATCATGTGTGGTGTCAGTGTCCCTTTCCTCTCCCCTTGTACCCCCCCTTCTCCTTGCTATTCCCAAGCAGCCTAATTCCTATATAGATATACATATATACCTTTTCACATATACATATATACCTTTTCTTCTACTTTTAAAAACTTAACTCACAGTAGCAGGACTCCAGAATTGTGTGAAAAAAGTGAAAATAAAATTAAAATCAAACAACTGAAAGGCATACTGAGTAGGAGGGTATAGGGTAGGGAGGCAGGGTTAAGGGGGAGTCAGGAAGAGAGTGTAGTGGGAGCAGAAGTTCGAGTTGCATAATTGAGAAGACATGTAATAATGGCTGCTGTGAAAGAGGTATGTTTCCATTTTTTAAAAACTGGTGCAATTGCTTTGAGAGCAGGACTTGTGTGTAATTTCCTAAGTATATGCACTGCAAGAAAGTAGAGAGGTTTCTAGTATTGACTCAGGATGCTAATGGCATTGTCATCACCTGGTTTATCATCACACATGTAGCTAGGCAAGCAGCCCAAGTGTAAGAAAAAATAATTGAGGCTTCTTGTGCATTGTGCACAGATTATATATAAATAAAAACAAGCAACATATGCTATATTGAAACCAGAGGTTGCTGATAGCCTTGCTTTTTCATGATGGTGCAATCCCAGTTTTATTGGGAGGCACCTTGTTCAACAAGTCCATGATTCGAACCTGAGTACTTCTAATAAAAGTATTGTGCCATTAATTAAAAGGGAGATGCACCTGCAATATTACAGATCATCTAGATTTTTCCTCCATCAAGCAGCTAACTTTGGCTTCATCTGCACTGCAGAAATAATTTGACACAACTTTAACTGCTATGGCTCAATGCTATGGAATCCTGGGATCTGTAGTTTGGTGGGACACCAAAGCTAACAGAGAAGACTGAATATCTCACAATACAAATCTGTATTCCATACCATAGCAGTTAAAAGGTAAAAGTAAAGGTATTCCCCATTGACAAGGTTGTCAAGTTAAGTCTGACCTTAGGGGACAGTGCTCATCTCCATTACTAAGCCAAAGAGCCAGTATTGTCAGAGACTACTCTGTGATCCTGTGGCAAGCATGATTGCACAGAACGCCGTTTACCTTCCCACCTAAGTGGAACCTATTTATCTACTTGCATTTGCATGCTTTTGGACTGCTAAATTGGCAGAAGCTGGGACTAGTGACAGGAGCTCACCCCATCATGCAGCACCTGGGCCTTGAACCTGCCAGTCTTGCAATCCACATAATCAACTCCTTACCCACTTCACTGCATCCCATACCGCATCATTTCTGCAGTGCAGATTAGACCTTTGTCTATCTGAATCCTTTCCACCCAATTCAGAAGGGCAATTCCCAGCGCTTTCCTGCATTTAATGGCTAGCAAACAGATGAAGAATAAGTTTTCATTTTAATCTCTACCCACCTCCCCAACACACACACACTTTCTTTTTCAGGTCTCATTGCTCCACCAACAAATGTAACAGCTGAGTGGCTTGGGGTGGCACAACAGTTGCGTGTGATGTGGATTCCCCCACCCATTGCCTATGCGGATTTCTTGGCCTATGAGGTTCTTTACCACATTGAAGGCTCCAGGGACCCACCATTAAGGGTATGGCTTATATGGGGGGGGGGGGGAATGTGCTACTGCAAGGTCTATATACCTGTAAATGTGGGAAGAAGACAGGCTTCTTTGTTAACAAGTAACAGCTGGCTCAATGGGAGATATTTCTTCCATAAATCCCTACTTTTGCCTCTTCCTGTTTCTTATAGTTTGAAGTAAAAGAAAGTCACATCTGTTATCTCAATGATCTGCTCCCTGGACAGAAGTACCACATCCGAGTTCGCACCAAGCCTGATGGCACATCTCTTGATGGTTTCTGGGGACCCTGGTCTCCAGAAGTGTTAGCAGAGATACCTCATCAACCTGGTGAGTTTCTGCCTGGTTGAAAAGCAGTTGGCAACCATTCTCGGCGATGCTACCTTGGGACCGCATGATATATATAACTTCAAAGCAATACAACAGGATTGTGAATGTGAGGGCAGTACATTAAGTTACAGCAATTCACACAGACATGTTGTCTTGATTATACAATTGCATGCAAGGGAGGCAAAAAGTAATGAAACAGTTATAGGTCTGATTCTATAAGGCCCGTCTTAATTTAAATTCTCCCTGTCCTCTATACAGAAAGCAACTGATGTAGCAAAGCACATGAAGACATTGTATAAAATACTTCCTTTGATGGTTATGATAATGTATTTTCATCATGTGCACAATTTCTCTATGTGTGAATATAGGAGGTTCACGATGGCAGGTGGTTGTGTGCCTTCAAGTCATTTCCGACTTATGGCAATCGTGGGGTTTTCTTGGCATGATTTCTTCATAGGAGGTTTCACAGTATTGCTAAAAGGCCTCTGTAGGTCAACACTACCATGCCAAAGTCTTGAACTAGGCTGCTGAAAGAAGATTTTACAAGAGACATTTCAGTATTGTAAAACTACACATCCCTTGGAGAAAAAAAGTAAATTAGAAATATCAGTCGCACTGTATACAGTCAGCCCTCCGTTTTCACAGGGGATCCATTCCAGACCCACCACCACCCCTGCAAAAACAGAGACTCACTGATATTCAAGCCCCATAAGCTTGAATGGGGTACACCTCCATGGATGTGCCCCATTGATCTTAATGGAGGTCACCACTCCATGAATATTTAAAACCTCGGATCTCAAGTCCGCAAGAACAGAAGGACAATTGTAATCGTAAGCAGCATTTAAATTCTCCTCTACTTTTCCAGTACAGCTTAAGTTTCCATTACCTGAAATAGTTGGGACCAGAAGTGTTTTGGATTTTGGAATACCTGCATTTGCATATGCATACATAATGAGATATCTTGGCGATGGGACACAAGTCTAAACATGAAATTAATTTATGTTTTGTATACGCCTTATACACATAGTCTGAATATAATTTTATACAATATTTTAATGATTTGGTGCATGAAACAAAGTTTAGGTACATTGAACAATTTTAAAGCAAAGGTGTTACTATCAGTCACCCATGAAAAAGGTTTTGGTTTTTGGTAGTAGTTGGGATTTTGAAATTCCAGATAATGGAGACACAGCCTGTACTGAGACCTTTGCATTTCTGCAAGTACAAATTCTGGAGAACAGCCCACTACCTTATCACATGATTACCTTGGTTCAGGTGTTCTCTTGAGAGAACATGGACACAGGATAGAGGAGCATTAATGGGGGCATCAGTAGGAAAGAGGAGAGTGCTTAATTTCAGTTTTGGAGTCTGGTAGAGTTTCCCTGTCTGAGTTGGTGCTGGAGAACGTCACATCTATGGCCTTGGGGGACTTCCACATCCAAACTGAGGCTGTTTTGATGGGACCGATTCAGAATTTTATGGCAATTACTGAGCTCAGTACATGGTTGGCCCAACACATGTGCCTTCCTCACACATCCTGTGTTGATTTCCAAATAGCCTGGAAACTCTAGTGGTAGCAGACCCACCCTCTAGGGTTGGGATCAATTAACATGGTCTGCCCTAAAGATTTATCTGAATAATTCCTGAATGCTCTGGGGTATTCTCTGGCAGATGGGACTTGTGATTCAGCCTAGGCCTTGGTCTTGCTATAGAATGGTGAGATAGAAGGAGCTACCTATACCATCACTCCCAAGAACCCTTTCATGGAACAAAATATATAGGACTCACAAATAAAACCAGAAGTAGCATGAAAGAGGAATTTGGAGAATTGCAAAGAGGAGAGGAGAAAACACTCAGTGTGAGGGAGTTACGCAAGTGGAGGGGTCCATTGACACAACATAATTTTAGTTTTATTATTCCATTGGTTCCATACTATAGAATCCTGGGACAGGTGGCTTGGTGATGCATTCTATTAAAATGAAAGCGGAGCTTTGGATCTATAAACAGTGCCAAATGAAACTGTGGAGGCTATCATTTTCTGTAACACAGTGTATGAGAACACAGGCTAGATGACTGCTAATGTGTAGGTCGTAGTCAACAGAGCAAATACAATTGAAGATTACAAAGAACTCTTCGTTGTGCTTATTATATAGCAGTGAGTTTGAGGGAAACGTCTTAATGTCTGTATCATCTTATTCTTAATGAGTCACCTAGCAGAATTTTTCAAGTACTAAAGAGCCTGTTGTGATCAGTTTCAAAACAGGAGATGAACCCTTGGTTTCCAGTTATGATAAACTTGCTACACATTGTGAGGAGAAAGTCACTTGTAATCAGTCAGAAACAGTGTCTGGAAAAGTGTCCAGCATGTTATCTGGTCAAGTTTCTTGGGACCAGATTTGGTTGTTATAACCAAATAATGAGATGATGATGCAGAAATTCTGTCCCACTACAGGTAAAATTGATCTTTGCCCCTCTTGACAGATAGGATACCGTAGAGGTTGGTTAATTAGATAGATCCAGGGGATTGGTGTGTGTATGTGTCCCTGCAACAAGCACAGTATCATCGGACCGAGGGAGCTGGAGTTCCTGTTCAGCATTTGTATGTACTTGGATTTTCTTACTTGGTACAAGTAAGAGAAATCCATAGTATAGACACAGAGATACAGGCTGAAATCAAGGAGAGGATGAGATTTCCAGGTGTGCTGGGGAGGTAGCTGGCAAACAGCAATACTGAACTCAGGCACTCCAAAAAGAGCTGCCTCATTCAATCACAAATTCCTCTTATGTTTCTGCTCCAGGGTCAACCATCTTGAACGTGGGAGTCGCTCTGTTGCTATGTACAGGACTTCTGTTAGGCCTGGGCTGCACCAGGCTACCCATTTACAGGTAACTGAACTCCAGTGAAAGGCAAAGTCAAGTTCTAACATTCACCCTTTGGGAAGGGAGAGTGATGTTCTGCAACAGAGGTGGACTTCTGCTCACTGAGCATCAAAGTGCATATTGCATAGTCGTATGGCTATGCTATAGACTGGGTTCTCCAGATTTCAACACTTGGAATAGTTATTTTGGATTATAGTCCCTAGAATCCACTATCCATCATGGACATTGTGATACTGAGGGAGAGATTCTGGGAACTGTGGTCCAAAAAACATACCGTAACTTTCCCAAGCTGCAGATTTCACAGTCTTTGTCTCATTGTTTAGCACTGTGAAGGAAAAGATTTGGCCACCCATACCAGACCTTCACCATGTACTGGATGGGGTCCTTGAGGACAATGGCAAGCAGCAGCAACAGGTGAGGCCTCTTTAATCTATGCAACACTTATCCTAATGCAGTCGATGGGTGGAAAAACAGGGTAATTTTCTAAAATCAGAAGAGGGATGTGCATGTGTGCAACAATGTCTAGATTGGAGTCCAAAGATCCTTCTGTGTTTCTGATGCTGCTTCTTTCCCATCTTTTAGGTGAATCCTTTCTTCTGCAACAAAACGTTGGAAGATGTACCTTTGACCTGTCTGCTGGAAGTGCTATCTGAGAGGCCTGTGGAAACACAAAGCTATGGCCCTCTTCTTGAGAGTATTTCAGAGATACAGACAGACTGGGACAGCCAGCCTTCTTCCTGCCAGCACTACATGGTGCTAAGTTCTAGCAGTCCCCAAGGGAGCCGTCATGAAAATGAGTATTTTGATGACACAGGTGATGGGCATGACACCCTCCCACATACCTTGGCCCAGGACCCACAGATAACTTCAGATCCTAAGATCCAACTAAGCTCCTTCACCTTACTTAACACCTCCCTTGGGGCACCTGAAATTAAAGAAGAAAGAAGTTGGGAAACTTCTGAGAACCACAGAACCACATCTGCCACACATGTATCAAATCAGTCTTATCTACTAATGGCCTGACTGTGCATGCTTATTAAAAGGTAGAAACAAGGGGGATAATTAGGCCGTAGATGTTTGCAACATAATAGTAGCAATGGAGAGCTATTTAGCAAACAACTTTTACATCTTGAGGCCCTTTCTTAGCACCTACTGCCTGTAGCAGCTGATTGTATGAGGAACTGAGTGAAAATTAAATGGGAGTTTTCACCCATATGTATGCCTACGTGGCACCTGGTAACCAAAGTCTATCAAAGTTTTCCAAAGGCAATGTAATACTTGAGAAACTAACCTACTGAATTGCCTACATCCATGCAACAAGCCCATTATGGCTTTTCCCAGTGCTGAACAGAAGGGCTGACTTGCCAGTGGTGTGAGACATTTTGACAGTGGCGTAGTGGTTTGAGCATTAGACTATGACTCTGGAAGCCAGGGTTCAAATCCCAGACTGGCTATATAAACTCACTGGGTGACCCTGGGCAAGTCACACTCTCTCAGCTTCAGTGGAGGACAATGGCAAACCCTCTTTGAAGAAACTTGTCAAGAAAACCCTATAATAGATTTGCTTTATGGTTGCCATAAGTCAGAAACAACTTGAAGGCACACAACAACAACAATTAGAGCATGTCCAGAGGCAGAGTCACATGGTAAGGGTAGGATGACAAGTGCAATACAATTACCTTCTTATATGTGAGAGACCGCATAGTTTCAGTATGAAAAACATCATTCCAGCTTGGGCCAGATCTCATCTTAAAGATTATATCTTTCTGTTCTACCTTTGGTACCTCAAGTCACACAAACCATAACTGCCTCCCACAACTTAGAAATCACTATAATTACTTGCATTGCTATGAGTGATAGTACATATAAAGTCATTATTTGCGTAACACAGTTTTTGTACAGCCATACTCACTCTGGTCTGTTCAAATGAACAATTTTCTCTCCAGGTTCAAGGCAGAGAAAACTGGTTCTGTAGGTGTACAGTGGAAACTTGCTTGAAACCTGTGATGTTAAAGTAGCAATAGCAATAACAGCTTCATTTATATACCGCTTCATACCACGCTATGCAGTCTTTAAGCAGTTTAACAACTGTAAGCTAATTGCCCCCAACACGCTGGGTACTCATTTTAGCAACCTCAGAAGGATGCAAGCCTGAGTCGAGCCTGAGCCCCTGGCTGGTATTGAACTCAACCTTGTTTGTGAGTAAGTACAGGCATTTAACCACTGCGCCACCAGGGCTCCTAAACACTTCCTCCTTTCCTCAGTGTGGGTTTGCATCTCTTTTAAATTTGGTTTTGCTTTAAAAACAAAAAAGATGATGAATTAACCTTTAAATGGATAATGCAGCCATTCCAAATTGGTGTATGTATGTGTGTAAAGTTACTGATGTTCTACCATTTTCAAGCTCCACTGGCTCAGCCCAACCCAGCCCAGCCCAGCCCAGCCCAGCCATGGTGGGGAAGTATCTCTCCCTCCTTTTAATCCCCTGGCAATGAGAGGTTTTAATTTCTCCCCCACATTGGCTTCAACTAGAGGGCAACAAACTATGCTAGCCTAAATGGACCTGTTCCAGTGGTATTTGGAGAGGGGGCTCCAAGCAACTAAAAATTGCTCCCATCACGCTGAACTGCTGGTGTTCACAAGTTCCAATCACCTCTCTACTCTGTCTGCACCATACTTGTTGCATAATTCCTGATTCAGGTGCATGCTAGAAAACTGGAGAGGGCACTACAGAACACTTTGTAGTCTGTCTCTTCCCAAGCTCCAAGCTGTTCTAGCACTAGGAGTCTTCTGCACAAGCCTCGACAGCTAGTGGGAACATACTGCTTTCAAGGCAGTCATTATTGTACCTCTTCTCATTTGTGCAAACGTGGTTGCTGCCACCATCGTGCTTTCTTCCTGACTCTCCTTTAAGCCTGACTCCCTGCTTTATGCCCTACCCAGCATATATTTAGGTCTTTTGTGATGAGGTTCCCATTTTTTTCACACAATTCTGGAGCTTTCCTACTGTGCTTGGAGTAAAAAGAAACAAAGAAAAGAAATTGAAAAAATAAATAAAGGTAATAAAGGTAATCAGGAATAGCGAGAGGTAGGGAAACTTTTTACTTCAAGTGGGGAGGACAGGACACTGACACCACATGATTTACAGTCATGCAACTGCACCCAGAGCAATGTTTCATGCCTGGGGACTTGGACCACTTGCCAGTTGAAAAGAGACAGATTGGGAACAGAGCAGCTATAGGTCAGAGGCAGCATTGCGGAATGAGTATGGCCAATGCTGCTTCTTTCCAGGTATAATCACAGTTTAAATGCCATTGTAATAATAATGTCTGTAGGCAGAGCACAGCAATAGCAACTCCATTTATATACCGCTGCATACTGCACTAAGCAGTCTCTAAGAGGTTTACAATTGTAAGCTAATTGCTCCCAACAAGCTGGGTACTACATATGGGTAAATCTATGTTTACTCTGATTAGTCTGGGAAGCACTTTCCATTCTGCTAATTAATCCTTGTAGGACTATATTTATATCTCAACAGGGATCATCTGGCTGCTTTCAAGGTTTTTGCCTGCATAATCCCTATTTAGAGAGAAATATAATCCAAGTATAACCAGATCAAATGTAAGTAAGCATTTCACCATCTTCCCAGTAGACATCTTATGCCAAATATACTGGGATTCGTTTTGTAAAATGTTTACAAGGATAGATGAAGGTTAAAATATTAATTATTGAGAGGGAGGAAAGGAGAAAAACAGTAAGTAAGAAACAGAAAGCGTATTGCTAAAATGCACTTCTGAAATGCAGTTTCTATTTCTTACCTACTTTTTTTCTCCTTTACCCCTTCTCAGTATTTTATATTTTAAATTTTTCACCAATTCTTGCAAACAAGGTCCGCTACTTACAGGAGGACCCAGTGGGGGGGAGGTAATACCTAGTGATTTATATGAATACCCATTTCTCAAATGCCTCCTAAAATAAGAAAAGCCTTAGGACTTGTAAGGTGTTCCTGTCACTTCCAGACATCCTAGCATATGTTCACCAGGACAGAAACAAGCAGGCAAAGCAGAACTGCCAGCTATCCATTCTGTCCTACTCATCCTGAGCCAGGGGAAAGCCAGACCTTTTACAACATCCTTGAGGCTTGTGGACAACAGGTAAAACTCTGTACAATTTGTTCCCAAAAGTCCCAAGCCAAATTAATATTCAGTCTTCAGTAGCAATAACCAAGCAGCCAGGTGCTAGATTTAGAATTTCAGGCCCCAAATTCTCACACCTTGATGCCCAAAGAGGTTCTTTCCAAGCACAGATGACATTTTCTGACTAATGAGCAAGGCCTTTGAACATCATGGAGCCACTAACAAGCAAGAAATAATGCAGGTATAAACACATTTTGTCTCATATCTGCATCTTTCTGGTAAGATTCTATTTTGCACCAGCTTGTTCACACATACTCTTAGGGTGGCATAATGCTGGAAGTACCTGTGTTATCCCTGTTTGTGAGTGGGTCAAGGATATTTAAAGACCTTGCTCCTTAACCAACCTTTCATCTCATTGAGTCTGGTTATAGATAAGCTAGCTCTGGGAAAGGCAAGACCAAACATAGGTTCCTTGTAGGATGTAGTATTTTTTATTTAGGTTCTTAACTTTACAAAATCAACAAAATAATGAATGATCAGTTTGAAGTTGGAACTGTCAGGTAAGGTTGCGAGCTTTCTCAAAGCCCATACTATAGCAGGACAATCTTTTCTCATAACAGACATTTTAGTCAGGGACAATTTACAATAAAACTGCCTTAAAACTGACTTCTGAAGCCTGTTTTCAAAACAAAGGGTTGATCAAAATCTGGAGTTTGCAAGACTTGATTAATTTGGCTTTTAAAGCATAAAAAGTGTGCTGACACTCCTTGGCCCATTGAATTTTATCTTGCTGGTGTTTTGTTTTGTTTTTACATACCAGTCAAGGAGCAGCAAGACTCCTGAAAGAAGGCAAGGTGCGAATAACTGCCAAACACTACAAATGGCTGAAGCCAAAGGCTAATCTCATATGGATTCAGTTTTGTAATCTAAAGTTTTAATGCTACATCCACTCATCTTTTGAAGATAGGTATATTCTCCCTTATCAAGTTGACATTTTGGGGTCTTGATGTTAATTCCTACTCTGGATATTCTAAAATAGAATGATATTGTAAAACCATTGAAATACAAAAAGCAAAGTTACTATCCCATGTAACAGTAGCCATTTATTGCAGGGGGGGGGACACTAGGAAGTCCCCATCAACTGTCAACTTCTCTTAAAAGTTGAGAATTTGTTTAGCTCAAGGAAGCTTGCAAGAGGCTGAGTAACTTGAGGACCAATTCCATTTGTGTATACCAGTATTAACAGAAGAGAACTCCAAATCTGGGGTGAATAAAATTAGATTTTATTTAGAAATATGAAAGAGTGCAACCAAACATATCATAGTAATTTAGACAGACACAGCATTCAGAGCTAACCTAAATGGAATTATGGAAATTGGAAAGTGGAGGTTTAAGGGTGCAAAAGGGTGATAATTACTTGTCTGGAGAAGTGACCACAGAAAGCGGGATGTGGGTCAAACCGGGGTCTGAGAGTGACACAATGAGTAGGAGGGTCTCTCTAGGCACACGGTACTTTCTATTCTCTACTGCAGGGGTAGGCAACCTTTCCCCTTTAAGGGCTGAGGGACTTCAGCTCCCAGAATCCCAGGAGCTATTGGCCAACATGGGACTATGGCCAACATGGCTGAGGCTTCTGGGAGCTGAAGTCCCTCGGCCCTTAAAGGGGAAAGGTTGCCTACCCCTGCTCTACTGTGTTCTCAGGAAGGTTAGCTTTTAGGACTGATATTTATCTCAGATCCTACCCTCAAGGGGTGTGCTATCTTGTAATGCAACAAAGATCTGATGATTTTCTTATGGAATCAGCAATGGGATTCCAAAATGGTTGATGGCTTTAACTTTGAAGTTACAAAAACAGTAATTAGACTTAAGACAACCTCAGAATAGATGGATAGGGAAGTTGGCTGGGAACATAGTAAAGAGACAAGAGGAAGTGTTGACCTACTTGTCTTGGTGCAATGAAATCTTTGTTTTTTGGTGCAAGAGGATATGCAGAGAGCTTGGGCAGGAAGGAGTGATCAGCACACCCATTCAGCTTTTGTTTTTGTGTTACCTGGGTAATTCCACATGTCTTTGGGTCTCCGTGTTCTTCCTATGGGAAATTAACCTGCTCCAAAGGTCATCGGAACCTCTTAAGAACATGCCTGGACCCAGATAGGAAAATATGAAAATATGGAGAGGACCTAGGGTGTGCAAACACATTGGAAGGCATTAGTGGTATCTTTCAAGTCAAAGGACAAACCAATGAACTGGACCAATCTCAGATGGGTAGCCATTTCAGATGTTAGGGCTGCATTCTCATTCAGGGACACCTGCCAAGAGCTCTTCATTAAACTTACAGCTGGTACAACTGGTAATAAAACTGCCCCTTCCCAGATGCTCAGTCAAATCAGGGGCATCTCTAGGGGGGGTGCAGATCATACCAAGTGATACCGTAAGGGGGAATGCTTCCCAAACATGGGCTGTGGCATTTCCCTGCATCCTTTTAAAATGCTGGAGCTCAGCAAAAGAGATGGTATGAATGGAGCTCAATGGTAAGAGAAAGAAAAAAATCACAGGGTTTTAAACATTTTTTAAAATTTAAAATTAAAAATTAAATTAAAATATTTTAAAAATTTCTTTAAGTTTTCACATCTTACCAAATTTTTACTTTAACAACATGAATCTACGTACATGTAAATACATTTAGGCTGTGCATATGATATTGTAATCTAAAGGTAGAATTTTAATTTTGCTAGTTGTTTATGTCACAACTATTGCTACTACATTCAGTGACATACAGGAATTATGATTTATGAGTAACAGTAGTACAAAAAAACAAACACCATTACTAAGGATTCTGTATGGTATGCTATAGGGAGGGTGACCAGACATCTTCCTTTTCCAGGATGTATTCTGCATTTTAGCCTTCTGTCCAGGAGGAATTCCAAAATGTCCTCCATTTTGAGTATTACTAAGAAGCATGAGTTTATATTTATATTACTGTATTTTTAGCTTTTATTTTGTAATCTCCTTCATTTTTCTTGAACACCCTACATTTTGCAGTGTCTTGTCCTCCTTTGCAGAGGGCATCTGGTCACCTTGGGTATAGGAGGGTGTCAATAGGGGGTGACACTATGAATTACCTCCCGGAAGATGCCAAGCCACTGAGCCAAATGGTTCATTCTAAACATAGGGTTAGGGCCTGACAGTGTCATGTTGTCAATCTCTTGGTAGGCCAATATATAT
>CM034706.1:204625292-204659607 GCA_020142125.1 Phrynosoma platyrhinos | reverse complement strand
TATTATTATTATTATTATTATTATTATTATTATTATTAGAAGCAAAGGAAGTTGCTTCTTTTCTCCCTTTTCTCTTGTGTTGAATCCCTTCCAAAAGGTATTTATCTTTTAGAAGACACCAGTGGTACTCAAGCTGTTTACCATTGGGACCCCCTTTACCTCTACCAGCATATTCCATGCACTTGACGTAGAATAAAAATATTTTGTTAGTGTGCATATATTCAATTTCACATTCATAAATATTCATTTTTTAACATTTTATAGGGAAATAATTCAAATTAGAACAGATTTATTTAAGTAAATTCAATGTTTAAATCAATGCATCTGAAAATTTTACTCATAAAGTTTGGGAAGAGGAGGAGGAGAAGGAGGAGAATGGATGGATCAGAGCCTCCAAGTCTTGCACCCCCCCCCCCCCCCCCCCGCTTGAGAATCCTTGGATCAGACTGTTGAAGACAGGTCTTCTAAACTGATATTATGCTGGTGATCCATGATAACTGAGCTAATATTAATTTTATCTTGATTTGCTTGGGCTGGCCTTCAGGTTGGAATTCATCCAGGGAAGTGATGGTAACGGTGTTGACTTGAATACTAGATAAGGGATTTTTTTGATTTCTTGCCACTGTGGAGATTGGCAAGTACTTCGATTGTATAAGCTTCTCAGGAAACTAATAAATTTGCTTTGCTTGTTTTTTGTCAAAAAGGCATCTATGGACACCAGGCAGGAACCTTGCAGAAGCATTTTTCCTCTTCTACATAATTGCACCGGAGAAACTTGTTTAGTTTGTTCTATCCTTCCTGTCCATCCCCAAATTACATTTGACCTCCTTGTAGTGCACTTCTGGTTGTTTTGTTGAAATCAAGTCCCATAACACTTTGAGGAATAGGGCTGCAGTGTTAGTTGAAATGCAATACCTGTACTTAAATGCATAGTCTGTGAGGTGGAGAGCTGATCCTTTTCCAAGTAGTTTGATCTGACTCTGAAGTGCCTATAACAGGAGCATGTCATGACCACTTGTCCTGATTGCTTGGCATTTAACAAAGCTGGCTAAAAGCCCAACTGTGTTTTTTTTAGTGGTTAGGGCAGATTTTTTGGGCTGTGTGGCTATGTTCTAGAAGATTTTCTTTCTGACGTTTCACCAGCATCTGTGGCTGGCATCTTCAGAGAAATGAGATTTGTTTCAACCACAGTGGATGAAAAGAAAGAAAATGACTTTGTTAACCTTGGTTTGGGCTAATAATTATAACAATTTTCTTTCCCAGGATACCAGAACAATCTCAAAGTGCTTTATAGCCAGAAGAACACACCAGGCTCCACTCGCAAGAATGGTAGATACATAGCATCCGTGTCAGACCGGATTCTGGATGCTCCAGACATCCGCAACGACTATTGTAAGCAGCCATGAGCATTGAGTTCCAACTCTTATGTGTATAAACCCTGATCTTCATAGTCATAGTCCAACACTTAAGCCACTACACCATGCTGGCTCCACCTGGGTGCATATACTTCCAAAAATGTAGAAAGTGCTGTCTTCTCTAAAAGATTTAGGATAGATGTCCGTTCTGTGATGTGTAGCTCATTTGGGAAGAGTTGTGCCTTCATATCGCATTAGACTAGGCATTGTAGATGGGCAGATAGATTTTGATGGATTTGCCTTTATTGGTTTTGGTTTCTAGCATGGAATGGTGCAAAGGAGGGGAGGGTGCTGGCATTAGTAAGTGTTGCATGTTTTGTTTAGATCTTAACCTAATTGATTGGAGCTCCCTGAACTTCCTGGCTGTGGCGTTGGATAAAACAGTCTATCTATGGAACTATGATTCCCGAGAAATAATCCAGTTAATGCAGATGGAACATCCAGATGATTATATCTCATCAGTGTCATGGATCAAAGAGGGAAACTACCTTGCAATTGGTACAAGTAATGCAGAGGTCCAGGTGAGAGGAATGACACTTTCTGGGGTTTATATATTTGGATTCTGGGGTCTATATATTGGGGTCCTGATCACCTGGCAGTGGGGTGGAGCAGGAGCAATATAAGGATAGTTAATTCTGTTGTGTGGGTGTTTCCTTGGTGAGACTATCTAACAAGTTATTTTTTTCCCCTTCCAGCCAGTTCAGGGAATAGTAGCTAGTGAAGTTTGGGTATTTTCAGGGCTGGAATTATAATTGGTTCACTTTATGGCCAGTGCTTGAGTCTTTTCAGCTTGTATATTCAACTGAGTAAGTGGGCCAGGAAATCAGCACAGTAGGGTTTAGCAGGATTTGGTGTACTAACTGTCTACATGTGGTGTTGGTTCCAGTTATGGGACATCCAGCAAAAGAAACGTCTACGAAACATGGTCAGTCACTCATCCCGTGTGAGCTCACTGAGTTGGAACAACTATATCTTGTCTAGGTAAAAACAAAGAATTCAGCAAGCAGTATTTTCTATGAGCACTGAAAGTAAAGGGAAAGTTTATCTAGCTGATTTCTTGATAAAGGGGGGTTGGTACTGGATATTCCTGGCCTCCTGGTGTACTTTCCTTAAAAGGATGTATTCATCTTCATTTCACAGTGGATCAAGGACTGGTCATATCCATCACCATGATGTTCGTGTGGCAGAGCACCATGTTGCAACACTAGCTGGCCATACACAAGAAGTGTGTGGGCTAAAGTGGGCACCTGATGGCCGTTACATAGCCAGCGGGGGAAATGACAACTTGGTCAACATATGGCCAGCTTCCCAAGGGGACAATGGCTCCCTGCATCCGGTGCAGACCTTCACACAGCATCAGGGAGCTGTTAAGGTGAGCAGATCATTGTGTATGTAACACTTGCACTGATGGCAACAGGGAAAGGTGACATACTCTTATACTTCTTTCCTCTAGGCTGTGGCTTGGAGCCCATGGCAGTCCAATGTGCTGGCAACAGGAGGAGGAACAAGTGACCGGCACATCAGGATATGGAATGTGTGCTCTGGTAGCTGCCTCAGTGCAGTAGATGCACAGTCTCAAGTAAGATGAAACAGAAGGCAATGAACACTCCAGGACAGATATTCTCTTAAGATGCTGCTGTTGTTTTGACATGTGTAGCTGTCTGGGTTAACTGTAAGCTTTCTTTTGCCCTGACAGGTGTGTGCAGTACTCTGGTCTACAAATTACAAGGAACTTGTTTCTGGTCATGGCTTTGCCCAGAACCAGCTTGTGGTGTGGAAATACCCATCCATGTCCAAAGTTACTGAGCTGAAAGGTAAGCTGAGGTGGTATGGAAGTAGCTCAGGCATTAAATTCATGCAATAAAAACAGAATTTGGGAAGCAACAGTAATAATATATAATAATATGTAGTAATAGTAATTAAGAATAAACATATGAATCCTAACCAAATTTCCCTAAATTGGAACATTTCAAGACCTGTACATGCTACTTTAGATCGTTTATACATATTCTGCTTGACTCGTATTCTCAAAGAGAGATTTTCTTAAGTCTGAAAAAACTTTGCATAGGATCACGATAAATAGGTAATGAATTAAAGGCATCTGTTTGTTAAATTTTTGAGTCAGGATTCATTCTTGTTTGCTATTTTTATCTGCCTTGTAAATTACTGTTGTTCCTGCTTTCCTCATGCAAATTCTGCAAAAGAGGAATTCTAAATATAATCAAGAATGCACCTGTTACTGCTTCTCAACTTTTTCTGCAAGAAATTACTAGATAAGTGTGTTTTCAGTGTATCTTTGTTTTTTATTGTCTTTTGCCAGGTCACACTGCCAGAGTATTAAGCCTAACCATGAGTCCAGATGGATCCACAGTGGCATCTGCAGCAGCAGATGAAACTTTGAGGCTCTGGCGCTGCTTTGAGCTAGACCCCGTACGGAAGAAGGAGAAAGACAGCAGTACCAAGAGCAGCATTATCCACCAAGGCATTCGCTGAGTTCAGTTCAACCCTCTCCCAACCTATTGCTTTTTGTACAGAATTTTAAACAATAAATATTTCACTTTCCCTCTAGAAATGGTGTTGGTATATGGGTTAGTACCTGGAGAAGAGTGAGCCAAAAAGTGATTTGAGAAATTGCCTTTAATGTATGATAGCTATCTGTAAGGACATGGGTTGTAAACAATTGTTATGAAACATAAATAAACCAGTAACTATTGATGGAAAGTTAAGACTAGTGTTAATCTTGAATTTAGTACTTCAATGCTTTCCATGCCAAACCTGCAGCCGAGTTCATGGCCAATAGGAATTGCTCAGTTCAGAAAGCTGTTCTTGGTTTATTTTAAATCAGGATTATTTCTGATAGTATTTTAAGTAAGCATAATGGGGCAAAGTAGGCACCTATATGCAACCATTGGAACTAAGCCTAATTGTGTTTCTTGTACACCATGTGTCAAATTGCTTAAAACTACTTAACCTTAGCACAGTGGTCCCCAAACATTTCCAGGCTATGCCCCCTTTCCTCTTGGGCAACAACCTTAGCATATTTTTTGATATTGGGTCTAATGTTCTACTGCAAACAGCCAATCTCAGTCATGGCTGCCTTTGCACCCAGTCACCTTGGGAGCAGCAACTGAGCAACTGGATGAGCAGTGACTGAGGAGTTTCTTGCTTGTGCCATTCTTGCAGCAAAGGCTGGCACAGGCAAGTCTTTTTGATCACAGTTTGACGGGCTTCTCAGTTGCTACTTCCTTTGTACCCTGTCATCCTGTGAGTAGCAACTGAGCAGCTGGCTAAGCAGCAACTGAGAAGCCTCTCACCCATACCAGCCTTGCAGCAAAGGCCAATGTGGACGAGAGGCCTCTTGGTTGCTGCTCAGCTAGCTTCTCTCCAGATAGGATGAAAGAAAGCAGGAGCAGCAGTGCAACTCCAACCTGTCAGTCAAGTCGCAGCAAAGCTCACAAAGCTTAAGAAGGATCCCAAATTTGAAAGTTCCTTTTTGCTGCCAGTCCTCCCCTGGCACCATGTGCTCTAACTCATTACTCCAGTCTGTCCCTAAATGGCACCGTTCCAAGTCACAGAAGTGATGCCCTGTGCCTAAGCCTCACAAGTTTTTCAATTGCCACTACTAGCAAAAGACACCAATAAGGAAGTGAGTTCACATGGGCAGGCAAAGAGCAGGAGACAGAACCATACAAAATGATCAGAAGAGCTGTGTAGTGGTGTTTTGAGGACCTTGAAAAGAATTTTCATGCAATTCTCATCCCCACTGTGGTCCTAAAGGCCACTGGTTCCCCTTGTTTTTCCTGCACACCAATACATTGACTTAAGGCCCCCCTGCTGCCCCCTTTTTCCCTCACCACCCCCCTATTGCCTCATTTTTCCTTCACTGCTTCCCTGGACCCTTCCACTTTGCACTGAAGTCTAAGCCTTCTATGAGCAAACTATTGCAGCAGAGAGACTTTCAGGGAATCTGCAATTAAAAATTGCATTATCTTGATTTTGTAGGCATAGGGCCCAGACTGCTTTTCACACACAATAGCACTTCAGACCACAGAAAGCTTTTGATGTACTGGAAGTATTCTTATTGTTGTGTGCCTTCAAGTACTGTCTGACTTGGAGAACCTATCATTGTGTTTTCTTGGTAAGATTTGTTCAGAGGAGGTTTGCCTTCCTCTGAAGCTGAAAGCATGTGACTTGCCCAAGGTCACCCAGTGGGTTCCATTGCTAAACTGGGAATCAAATCCTGGTCTCCAGAGTTGTAGTCCAACACTCAAACAACTACATTGGTTCTGCCTATAGAAAGGTCTTTTACCTTGCCCCTTGTCTCAGCTGATCATCATCATCATCCCATCTTCTATTCTAGAGGGTCCTTCAGCCTTGGAGAATAGCTGAACCCTTTTTATCTAACTGGTATTTTGATTGTGTTGAGGCTGGATCTTATGGCTGACTAGTATAACATAACACAGAGACACCCTGGATCCCAAGTGGAGATCCTGCTGCTAATGGAGTTTAAATTTGACTCCTTTGTACTGGTCCTCACATGGCCAAGAAGGGAATAGCCTCCACCTGCATTGTAATCCTTCCAAACCAACTGTGCTACAACAGAAACAACATCTGATAAAAATATAGGCCTGTGACTCTTTAATAGTCACTTTTCTTCTGTATGATTTTTTTAAAAAAATTGCAGTGGAGCTTTGAAAGCTTGCATGTGTTTTGTGTATTTTGGTTGGCCAATAAAGACAGCACACTTTTGTGGATTTTGTTTCATAATTCAGCTATGTGTCACTTTCCTGCCTGTCTCTAGGTGGTGATGGGAGAAAGCCCATGTTATGTGGATTCCTCCTCACCAACAAAGGAAAGTATACTTTAGCAGCATCTATAGCCTAGATGACAGGCATTCTCAGAAAAGCAAATAAATGATTAAATTAGTTCCCTTATGACAAGATTATTTGTTTGCAATTATATTAACATCCAAGCAAGTCTTACTTAAAATAGCCTGTATTTTGTACAGAACATCAGGGACTGTCCAGCACAATTTGCTTTGTAGAAAACCATTAAAACCATTGCAGGTAATTTCACTATTTCTGGTAGAAAGAAGGCAAAATAGCACTAACTGCTGCAGTTACAGCTTAGAAGCTACAAACTGTTCAGTGTTCTGCTTTTCTAGAAAGGCTAATGGTCCAGAGCACCTCATTACTGAAACAGTAGGGAAATTATAGACTTTTACATTGTGGCAGTGGCATCACTAGGGTTGGTGTCATTTGGTGCAGTAACTCATGGTGTCACCCCTGGCTACTGACTTCCTCCCATACCACACCATATAGAATCCTTAGTAATGTTTTTTGTACTAATGTTACTCATAAATTGTAATTCCCATATATCACTGAATGTAATGGTAATAGCTGTGATGTAAATAGCCTAATTAAAATTATACTTTTAAATCACAATATCATACCCACAGCCTAAAAGTACATATACATTGTTTCATGTGCTTAAAATGAAAATTTGATAAAATGTGATGTTTTAAAAGAATTTTTTAAAATAAAAATTTAAATTTTTAATTTTTTAAAAATATATATAATTTTTGAACTTGATTTAAAATAAACTGGGGCCTCTCCTTTCTCCTCCCACTGAGCTATTCAGCATTTTAATGGGACACAGGCAAACACCACAGCCTGTTTCTGTTCAAAGGCAGGTGTTTGAGGAGCAGTGGTGTCACTTCCCTTAGGTTGTCACTTGGTGGGGTGTGTACATATACACACACACCTGCATCCCCTTAGTGACGCCACTAGATTCTGGTGGGCTTTGTTGTATTGCTGATTTTGTCAATATTTCTAGACAAATCAGATCACTAATTGAAATGCTTCTCTTGGATTTGCTGGACTGTACAATAGAGAGTTTAATTCTTATACATTCTATTATAAATACAGGTTGAATCTCTTTTATCCAAAATGCTTGGAATCAGAAGTAGTGTTTTGGTTTTTGGAATACCTGTATTTCCATGTATGTACATACTGAGAACTTGAAGATGGGACCCAAATCTAAACACAAAAATCATTTATACACCTTATACCATAAAGGTAATTTTATACAATATTTTAAATAATTATGTGCAGAAAACAAAGTGTATGCACTGAACCATAAAAAAGCAAATATATCACTATCTCAGCCACCCATGAAAAAAGTTTTGGTTTTTGGATGTTGGAATTCTGGACAAGGGAGACTCAACCTGTACAAATTAGAATAAAGATTACTTGCTGAAAGATGGACACTCTTCCTTACAGTCATTTCCATCATGTTTGGTCACTGCAAGGGTGTAAACATTTTTTTTGCCCTGAATGCCTTTCAATGTGGGTGTGAAGAGCATTTCCACATGGGGGGGGGGGGCTGGGCCAATTTAGTCCCAAGAAAATCCCTTTTTTATAAAGCCTCTCCTGAGTCTAAAATGGTGTACTCAGCCCCTAAAACATGGTGAAAATGCCCCCCCCGTACCCTAAAGGGCATTTTGGAACAAGTTTTATTGTTGTTGCAGCAGTGAGGGATGTAGCCCTGCAAGGTCTCCCAGGATGCCACTATGGCCTATCACAGGTTTTCTTGGCCAGATTTCTTCAGAGGGGAGGTTGCCTTAGGATTGCTACTTGAAGGCACACAATACCTGTGTGTGAACATAAATGTTCTGGACCAAGCTCACTAGGAAATCTATTAAGCACTACCTCTGTTTAAACTCTGCATGATAAATAGCAGTACCACCCCCATCCCCAAAGACATGTAAACATAGTTTTTAGTTTAAAATAATGTAAAAGTCTTTAAATACTAAATGAGAATGAGGCCAATTGACACTCATAACTTTACTACAACCCAGAATTATAGGGATGGGGTCATTTTTCTCTTATGGTATAGGACAGGGCTGGACAAAACTCCCAGCAGTTCTAACCTGCATAGTCAATAGTATGTAGTAGACTAGTATTATCTGGTGGGTCTGCCTTAGGGTCACCATACATTTTGCTTACCCTGAAGCAAGAAGTCAAAAAGATAGACAAGGGGAAAGACATAAATAATTCAAACACCTCCAAAGTTAAGCTCCTTGCAACCTGTTACATGAGAAAGTGGCACTTTTAGAAAATGAAATCTAAATGTTTATCAGAGTTTTATCAACAGAAGAGATGAGGTCAGTTTTTAACACACACTCCTTGCTGCTCCCAAAAACTTCAGTATAACTATTTTGAAAAAGCAATAAATGTTATATTCCAGACTACAAAGGCTTACAATAGCAGGTCCTCTGTGATAAGAATCGGCAGCAGTCCAACATTAGTAAACTTGGAAGAATTTGATTTTCAGGCTTTTGCAGGGACAATTATTAGCAACTGAATGGGTGAGCCACCCCACCCCCAACTCTTCACCCCAGTACATTTAGGCTCTCTTTTCAAAGTGCTGTCAAGAGTGTCATCTGAAAGTTACCTCAAATAATGAGTGTATCTACACTGCAGAAATAAAGCACTTTAACAATCATGGCTCCATCCTGTGGAATCATGGGATCTATAGTTTGGTGAGGTATCAGAGCTCTCTGACAGACCAGGCTGAAGACCTCACAAAGCTACAAATCTCAGGATTCCACACAATGAAGCTATGACAGCTGAAGTGGTGTCAAACTGCTTTAATTCTACAGTGGCAACAGCCAGTTACTATGTTAAGCAGAGCAGCTTGTGGCCCTAGCATAACAGGTTTCATCTATGGATTTATTTATATGTTTCTCAGCTAGTCCCAACAGAAATTGACCAGCCACTCACAGAGTTCTGGACAGCCAATTTCAAGTTTACAGTATTTCACCCTCATTAGGGCATATTGTAAAATGGAAGCAAACCCCAACAGGATGTGAGGCCACAGCTGGCCACACTTAATAAAATTTGATTTACAAGAAGCTACTGTGAGTACTTTTGGTATGATAGACTACTGGAATATAGTGAATAAACTAAGCAAAATGTGCACGAGTTCTTGATCATAAGACACCTATTCCTCCAGGTCCACAAATAGGAAGAGACAAGACAGAACAACTCTAGCAGGAAGCCATACTGATAAAGCATCATCTGCAACAGTGTTCCTGTTCATTCTTCATCCCTGTGTGATGAGTGACCAGATGTTAAGTTATTTAAGAGTGGGGGGTGGGGCAAAAGTGACTATTTGTTTTTTTTGCACTTCCCATTTTTTAACCTAAAATATTTTTTCTAAGTGGAAAAAAAAAGACCAATGGTTCCCCCAAAAGCTCCCAAGCATGTACAATTGGCCGTTTTACCCTCTTTTTTTCCCCTTTCCAGCTTGTGGAAATGTGACAAAATGACTATGGGCCGGTGCTACTGGATATTTTTGATGGAATTGGGGCAGGGGTGACTCTCCAGAGTGGCAACTCCCTACCCTTTGAAGCTGTCCACTTCTAATTTAAGCAACACCCAAAATTTTGAATATAAACATGCACAGGAGAATCAGTAAGAATGTTTTACTACTTCCAAATGCTAACCCCAAGTATACTTCAGTTGTACATTTCTCAGTCAAAACAAGTGTATAAACCTGGAAAACTACTTTAAAACATTCATTTACAGATTGTCAGACAGGGGTTGGGGGGGAACGGAGAAAAGGAGCAGTGGAAAGATTAAGTTTGGGTTATAAAAACTTGTTTGAATTTAAATATAAACTTTGATGAAAAGCTTGCCATATTGTAAAAAATAGTTAATGTATGTGCTAATAAAAATACTGTGCATGGATAATCTCCTCAGTAGTGTTCTTACAGTTTTTCATAGCATATAATCCAGTTTGTGTTTCATCTATCCCAACAGAGATAGAGGCCCCTCTACAAGATTTATTCTTTCAAAAGGCATCTTCTCCAATGCCTCTAGTTATCACATTCAGCAATATACATTCATGGCTACAGTTGACATTCTAGGCATAAGACACAGTACATATTGAAATGGTGTCAAATAGATTACATGTCCAATTTATTTTACCATAGTCTTATTTTGTGCACTCAGTGTAGTTGCAGCAGCCCCATTAGTCACACCCAACTAGGCTTACACAAAGAGAACCAAGGAACAGGGGTTTCTTCAGGCTTAATAACTGGATCTTGGGTAAGAAAAGGAGTCAGCGCAAAACAGGGAGATAGCTGACATGAAAGAATTTCCATATAAGGACAAACACTTAGGAAACACTCTCCTGCCTTGACTGGGAAGGAGCAAAGGCAAGAGCCTAGTTATTCTGTTCAACAAATGCTGTCAGAACTGTTGAGCAAAGGCACCATTACATGCATCAAAAAGGTACTTAAGATTTAATATGCAAATCCTAGATTGCCTAGCAGAAGTCATTCATGATACACCGGGCAAATCCGAATGTGGTTGCCTTGCTATTCTGATTCCTCACATGCTTGTTCTTTCAGCTGCTCCTACCCACCCCTTATACTAAACTTAGCCTTGGCATACTGCCAACACAAGTAACTGGAAATGAAATAAAAACCTAATTAACTTAACCTAACGTAACTGTTTGTGGGAAATGGAAATGTTTGCCTCCTTCCCAGGCAAACGTGACTAGCCAAAGATCCTATGTCTTGAAATCAAAACCAAGAGCCACCATTCTCTTTCTGTCCATTTATTTCTGTGAATACAAGTGGGAAACTCAGATAGGAGGGAGGCACCTCCCCCTGACGGGTTCTCCCCAAGGCTTACAATACAGGGAGATTCTACTCCTTGGAGCAGATTCAATAATAATAATAAAAAAGGCACACAGAGCAACAGCATGCAAGCTGGACAGCAGAGTCCTTTTTTTTTCTCCCTGGGCCTCAGTGTGGCCAAAGCCTGTGGTCATCAACCCATAGGGAGCAAAGTCCAAAGTTATTGCTAAGGTCCTGGGATCAGAGCAACCAAAAGTTGTGAAGTTATGTGGAGGAATGAACACTGAGGCCAACCAAAGTAGCTGGAATGAAACCCTTGGCCTATAGCACCCCACCTGCATACAGAGCAGGGGAAAAAAATTCAGGGAGAGTCAGACCCCACAGGAACAAGGGACAACTCACATTCAAGTATGAATGGCAGGGCACCTACAGGACAAAGAAGATGGAGTCAACAAAGGGCAGCACAAACTTGGAGAGCAAGGAACAAAAATTCCCACCTGGATCACATGGAGTACATAGAACTAAATGGATAGATGTGCCCCATCTGGCAGGGTTCTGCTTTGGTCCAGCTCTGGAAGGAGCCCAGCCCAGGGCAGACACAGGCACTTTGGAGACCTTGGGCTGGATCCAGCACCGACAGCCCAGGCAGCCTCTCTCCCTTAGGACAGGTGAAGGCCAGGCAACGAGGGATAACAGGGCAGTTGGAAAGGTGGCTTGGAACTGCAAGACAACAGTCTGTAGGCACTTGGTCTGGCTAACAGGCTCAGACATGGGGCCAGCTGGCTTGATCCCACCCCCTAGTTGGCTTTGGCTTTGCCATTAGCAATGGCACCGTTCTCGTGGAAGCCATTCTGCTGGGTTTCTGGCATGACCTTGGGCAGACGCTTGCCTCTGGTGTACGACTGGTACCAGAAGTTGGAGAAGAGGATGAAGAAGATAACGCCGTAAATCCAGATGAGGTGAATGAAGATTGGGAACTGGTAATCGCATTTGGGCATGAAGTAGTACTGGGAGATGTGGATGGAGACAAGCACGAACTGGAGCTGGGAGCAGAGGCAAGGGACAGGTTATATGTATGTAGATGAAAGCCATATCCCTTTCCCCACCCACAAAAGAGAACAGAAGAGATAGTCAAGCTGGAAGAACAACTAAGACTCTAGCATGAGCAAGAAATGCTGAATTTGATCCCTTCATTCTTGGTCATTCAACAGCCAAGAGAAGGGGAGGGGTAAGACAGTATCCACACTACTGCTCCAACTAATTTATTCATACAAAAAGTCATAGCCTAATTCTCCATGTCCTTTCCTTCATTACTCACCAGCTGAATGGCAGTGATGTGCTTCTTCCACCAAAGGTACTTTTGGAATGCAGGGCCGAGAGCTGAGAGACCATAATAAAAGTACATCACCACATGTACCATAGTGTTCACCATAGCATGGAAGGAGCCCATTCCGCCTGCAAGAAAATACAGAGAAAGGAAAGTCAAATGTAAACAAGAAATAAGATTTATAATGACCAAAACATAAGATCTATTAATGGGTACCAGGAAGTATTAGCCACATAAGACAGGAAGAAGAGAATAAACTGAGGCATTAGAGATCATAAACTTAGTAGAATCATAGAGCTGGAAGAGACCACAAGGGCCATCCAATCCAATCCTCTGCCATATAGGAATACACAATCAAAACACTCAAGAGATGCCATGAAACCTCTGTTTAAAAACCTCTACCACACTCTGAGTCAGTGTGTTCCACTGTTAAACAGCTCTTACCATCAGAAAGTTTTTCCTACCATTTAAGTGGAATCTCACTTCCTGTAATTGAATCCACTGCCTGTGTCCTAGTCTCTGGAGCAACAGAAAACAAGCTTGCTCCATTGTCAATACATCTTTCTAAATATTTAAACATGACTATCACACTTAACCTTCTCTTCTCCAGGCTAAACATACTTGGCTCCCTAAGCCACCCTTCATATGTTACGGTTTCCAGACCTTTTACCATTTTGGTTGCCCTCCTATGGAAATGTTCCAGCTTGTCAATATCCTTTCTTGAATTGGACACAGTATTCCAGGTGAAGTCTGACCAAAGCACAATACAGTGACACTATTACTTCCCTCCATAGACATTATATTCCTATTGATGCAACCTAGAATTGCACTGGCTTTTTTAGCTGGTGCATCATACTGTTGACTCATGTTCAGCTTGTGGTTTACTAAGACTCCTAGATTCCTTTCACATGTACTGTTGCCAAACATGGTGTCACCCATCCTGCGTCTATGCATTTCATTTTTTTCTGCCTAAGTGTAGAATATTACATTTCTACCTGTTGAAATTCACTTTGTTAGCTTTCCCCCAGCTCTCTAATCTGTTATGGCCATTTTGACTTCAGATCCCATCCTCAGGGGTATTAACTACTCTTCCTCATTTCGTGTCATCTGCAAATCTGATAAGCATGCCTTTTTATTTGCAAGGCTGAATGTACACCCCTCAAATGTGACCAGGGGCAGATATATATAGACCCCTTTTTTGAAACGTATATGCCACTGTGATCAAGCTCCTGATGTTCTCCATCATATTGTTTTGCTTTGTCCATTGTATGTAATTCCTAGGAGAAAATTGCTAAGGAGGTTATTGGAAATTAATATCTGTTTGGATGGGTTATCAGTGGAATACTTATTGAAAGATCGGAATCCTCATATTACTAGGCTAATGGCCAATTTTCTGGTGGAGGCAACAAGAGTATGGCTTAAATTTTATAATAATGATCCTGAAGTTTTATTGTAAATGTATTTTACCTTATTTTTTATTGTAAATTTTATTGTTGTATGCCTAATAAAGGTTGAATGAATGAATGAATTATAAGCATGCCCCCTTCCATCATCCAAGTCATTGTCAGAGATGTTGAATAGCACTGGGGCCAGGACAGAACCCTATGGCACCTCATTATTCACTTCTCTCTAGGATGAAGTGGAGGTATTGGTGAGCAGCATTTGCATTCAGTCGGTCAACCAATTACAAATCCACTTAACAATAGCATTGAGTATCTCACATTTTACTAGCTTTTTTGAAAGAGTATCATGGGGGACCTTGTCAAAAGCCTTACTGAAATCAAGGTAAGCTACATCCATAACATTCCTTCCATCTACCAAGTGTGTAACTCTATCAAAAAAAGAGAGATTAGATTAATCTGGCATGTCTTGTTTTGGGGGAACCCATGTTGATTTTTAGTGATCATGGCATTCCTTTCTAAGTGTTTATAGACTGTCTGTTTCATCATCTGCTCTAGAATCTTTCCTGGTATTGATATCAGGCTGACTCTGTAATAATTATTTGACCCCTCTTTTCTCCCTTTTTGAAGATGGGGACAATTCCATCTTTCTCCTCCAGTATGCTGGGATTTCTCCTGTTCTTCAGGAATTCTTAAAAGATTATTGCTAGTGATTCTGAGATTGAGTGTATTTTAACAGTTTTATTGTTAAAATTTAACTGTTGGTTTTATGTGTTTTAAATCGTTTTATATTTTAATATACTGTATTCCAGTACATGCAGTGGCTCAAGTGGTTAAGACGCTGACTCTGCTGATTGCAAGATGGGCAGGTTGGCAGTTCAAGGCCCAGGTGCTGCATGATGGGATGAGCTCCCATCACTAGTCCCAGCTTCTGCCAACCTAGCAATTCGAAAGTATGCAAATGCAAATAGATAAATAGGTACCACTTCTCAGTGGGAAGGTAAATAGCATTCTGTGCAATCGTGTTTGCCACACGATCAGAGTAGTCTCTGCCAATGCTGGCTCTTCGGCTTAGTAACGGAGATGAGCACCACCCCCTATAGTTGGACACAACTTGACAACCTTGTCAATGGGGAATACCTTTACCTTTACTTATCCCATTTCTAACCTTGAGAGGTGGGAGAGAAATAAAATATAATAAAATGTATTATTACTATTATTTCTGCCAGTTCTTTTAATACTTTTGGATGTAGTTCATCTGTCCCTAGAGACCTGGATTGATTTAGACTGTCCAGGTATCCCTGTACTACCTTTTTATCTGTTCTGTGCTACATTTCCCTACTACATCAGCTCCATTTTTCCCAGGTTGAGCACTGTTTTCCTTCTGGGAGAGGACCAAGGCAAAGAAGGTACTGATTGGTTCTGCCTTTCCTCTGTCCCGTTAGCATTTTGTCATGCAGTGGCCCTATCATTTCCATGTTCTTCCTTTTGCTAAACACATAACCTTTATAGGTTTCTGACTTTCTCCCTACACTGGCTACTTGTCTGAATTCCTGTTTCATGATTTCCCCTTTTTTCATTTCCATTTTCACACAGCAGTATCCACTTAAAAATGATCAGAAGCGTTTGTTACAACTTACAGATTTTATTCAATCCATACTAAATTAAATCTGAAACATCTAGGACTGCAATATGTATATATCCCTCAATAGTATATTATATAAATGTGGGATATTTATTATATAACCACTGTCAGGCCTAAACATCAGATATGCGGCAGCACATATAAGGCTAAATTTTATCACTATCAGCTAGAGTAGACCCAATGAACGGACTGGTGAATGGTAAGTCCATATTTATGTCTCATTGATTCAATGAGTCTCCTCTACTTAGAATAAGCCACTGTAAATCTAAGAGAATTTAATGTCACACATAATCAAAAGATAGCATAAACATACCTCTGCTTATGCATATTACAATTTATTCATTTTTGTAATTCTGATCATTCTAAAGATTTGCACTGAGTTCACAAGTTGCCAATTGTTTTTTACTAAATTTAGGTGCCTGGTCTCACCATATCAGATCACAATTATATATTATCAGAGTATGTTCATTTGTACCTGAATACTTGTTTTACTGCATACAGCTCATATTTGTTTAGAGTAAAGGGATTCAAGTTTTCCTAGTATGTCATGCTGTGCAGATTGTATTATTGAGGGGCAAAGATATCTTACTACTGATCTTTGTAAGCTGCTCTAAGACTCTTTTTTACTAAAGAGTGGGATAAAAGGCTTTAAATAAATAAATTAGTACATTCACTGCCCAAGGAAGTACATTTCAGCTGCTACATTATACACATAATCCCTGGAGATGTCACTGAATTCAGTGGGATTTGTTTCAGAGTAGATATGCACATAATTTTAGTATACCTTTTGGGAATACCAATATGGATAGATGTAGTATAGGAAATTAAAGAAACTATTAATCTACTATTTTTAAGTTTCAGAAGAGTAACCGTGTGATAAAAATACAGCTAGCAAATGAGCTTATTCTTATGCTTTCTGCCTCTTAGGGTACAGTGTTGGTTTTATTGTGAGCATTATAATGCAACAGCTAAAATCTTAGTGGATGCAGACGTTTCAGTTCCCACTCTTAGTAGTTAATTAAGATCTGAAAGGTAGCAGAAATGACATTACCACATTTCTCATAAATTTCATGAAGCAAAAAGTGTAAATTTCCATTGCAATTGGCCATAATTTATTCACTTGAAGGAAATTTAATAAAGATACCGTAAACTTGTTTATTTGACATGAAATTAAATGTGTTTAGAACCTATCTTATATTCTCCACACACATATTTTTGAGATTCAAGATGGTCAATGAAATACATATCTTTGTACATATAGTTGTATAATATTTATATTTGCCAAATAGAAAATAATGTTCAAGAAAATGTTATCCTTATTTTAATTATTGATGCTCTAGTTACACTCAGACTAGACTACTGTTACACATTCTAGATGGGGCTGTCTTTGAAGACATTGTGGAAACTTCAACTGGTGCAGAATGCAACTGACTGAAGGTTCATGAAGGCTAAGCTTGTAAAACACATTCCAATATTCTATCAGCTGCACTGGGTGCCTCCCAAGACCAATTTAAAGTGCTAGTTTTGATAATTAAAACCCTAAATGGCCTGGAACAAAGTTATATGATAGATATTGCACATGAATATGAATCTGCCTACACCCTGAGATCAGTCATAGCTTGAGGTCCTGCTGGTGGGTATAGACAGGATCTTTTTCTGTAATGGGCTCTTATAAGGGGGTCCCCATCTCCCAGATTTGCGCTCCTCAATTCCTTTTAGGTGGACCCTGATGATGATAAGTCTGACTTTAATTGTTTTATTTTGTAATGGCAACTGGTTGTTATATGAATTATTTTCTACCTTTTTGTCAATTTGATGTGAAAAAAAGAATCTATACAATCATTTCAAGAAAGCAAATACAGTTTTGTATATTTATTGCCTTTTGTATATACTTTATGGGGGATTATATTTTGTTTATAATGGGGGGGGGTCTTTTAGTTTTGAAAAATAGTTGAGTTTGCTAAAATCTCACTATTTTAGAGCACTCTATCAGCTTTATGTGTAGGTTCCATGCATGTATTCCTTAATATTACTTATTGACATATGCATATATATTCTGAAATTCTAAAGTTCTGTGTTAAGTTGACTCTCCTAGGCTTTGCTGCAGTCAGCACCATGGCAAAGTGGAAGTAAGAGAAGGAATAATGAGCCTAATCACTCAGTGGCACTTTGGCTGAACAGCTTCCACCCTCTGGATTTGAACAACAGATATGGCATTGTAGTGGTGGCTGTTTCCATTGACTCCCTGGTGAAGGGCAGGGCAACCCTACAGTTGCATCAGCCACGTTATTGTCACTCATTTAGTAGGGAAAACACTAATGCTCCAATGCAGCAATTACTCAAGCCTCCTTTCCCCTTCTGCTGTCAATGAAGGAAACATAACTCACAAGTAGGAATCACAGGATGGGGACAAATTATATCATAATTTCACTACTCAGAACAGTGATAAAAGTATCCCCCACTTATTTGATATGCCAGGGAGCAGAGCACATAATGGTTCTACATTTCAATGATTTCCGCTTTTTGACAGTGATCTGGTCCCTAACCTGTCAAATTAATAGGGGGCTTTCTATAGTCGTTTGGTGTGAAAGGACACCAAGTAGCAAAGGCTGGCACAGACATTCCAGGCCAGGTCAGGAGGATCACATAGAGCAGGGGTAGGCAACATAAGGCACGGGGGCCATGATGATATTGATTATTGTTGTTATTACTTGTTCTTGGGGTTTTCTTGGCAAAATCTCCACAGGGGTTTTGCCATGGCTTTTCTAGGGATAAGAGAGTGTGCATGCATATTTTTTATTTATTTTTAAATTATTTTTATTTTTATTTATTTATTTTTGGTGCTTCAGCCCCCCAATTGTCTGAGGGACAGGAACCCAGCCCCCGGCTCAAAAAGGTTGCCTACCCGACATAGAGGCTTCTTAACTCCCTGAAGCATCACAGTGCCTAGAATCTCCAATTTCTGTTGGAGAAATACTGTATGGGATGCAGGTTTTGCTTCCAAGTAGATGAAGTCAGCAAAAAAATGTTTTATGGTATATGGCTTTGATCATTTCATTTGAAGCTACCATTGTGCAGGTATCTTCTGTGTTAATGCCTGCTTTCTGCTTTTGGCATACAGAATTTTAGACCATACATTGGCTAGTAAGCAGCTGGTTCATAGATAAGGAGTGTAATACTGTGTGTGTGTGTGTGTGTGTGTGTGTGTGTGTGTCTCACAGACGAGATTCTAGGAACATGAGATACCTACATAAGTACCAGAATATGCCTGTAAACAGAACAAAGGATGCATGCTCATCAGAAGAGAAGTGTGCAGTCATGACAAGTAAAGCTATTCAAAGGATGGAGCTATGATAGGATATATGCTACATTTATTCATAACAGAGGCAGTGTAAGAGAGCTATACACTTGGGAATAATTGTATAGATCATAGTTTCTCAGAAGACAGTCAATCCCCAGATTATAGAGTTTCCCTAGATCTCACCTGGGCCAAACTTGACACCCCACCACCAGCTCCAGGGTAGCACTGAATGATGGAACACATGGAGGAAGGTCACCTGATCATTCTTCTTTCTTAGGATAAAGATCACCTGGAAGTAACAGCTCAGTGTGAGAGATGGGCTTCTGATTCTGATCAATGGTATGACAAAGGTCCAAAATAGTCTGGAGAAATCATCCAGTCTGAGACTGCTTTAACTGCCTTGGGTCAATGCTAGGGAGTCTTGGATTTGTAGTTTATTGTGGCACCATATCTTCCTGTGTTAATGGACCAAAGTTGCCCACTGTATATTCATTACTGCTATCCATATCATATGGATAAGAAGGGCTGGCTGACCACCATCTTTTCTAAATACAAATAAAATTGATGAGGTTTGGAACACAAATATTCTATTTGTACCTGAATTAAAACACCAGTGCAGGGATGGGAAAGCTCTGGGAGTCCAGGGGCCAAATTTTTGCATGGGCCACATATGCTTCCCAAACAAAACAATAAATAGCCAAAGCTCAGCTGCCTTTTCTATAAAACTCCTTTGGAGAAGGGAAGAGGGTGGGGGGTATGCTTGCTTTAAAGGAGAACCACTATGCTCAGAGGCTTCCAAGATTGAGTATCTCCCTGTTTGGTCAGAATATATATTTTCCCCCAGTGGGAGACGTGTCAGAGGGCCTGGGCTGCATGGGGAACCACAGACCTCAGTAGTACCAGTCCTATATGAGAGGTCTGACAGAAGCAAGCAGTAGGTGTTTGTGTTACTTACTGTGTCCATCAGTTCAATGAACTTTGAGAAGATGAAGAGCCAGGCCACACGGACCATCTGCCAAGAGACAGAGCAGAAGGCAGATGTCTCATCAGTCATCAAAACACTACACCTGATTTCTCCCTTGACTCTCCTACCTACTTCTGTATCCCCAGCCCATCTCCCCTCTTTGTAAAAGCTCTCAAGTGTTCTGATAAATCCCATGCTGATCCTTACATTCAGAAGCAAAATGAAGAAACACACAGAAAGACTAGGGAGAGACACAGGATATTGAGGGGTGGGGTGGGGTGGAGGGAGAGAAAAAGGAGTGCTTACTCGTAGGGCATTGGGACTCTGAGACGTGTCCACAGGGTCACACCTCCAAGTGTAACCACTCAACCATGCTGCTGAAAGGAACTGCAAGAAAAAGAAGCAATTAGAGCACACCATCCATATAGTTTTCCCCATTAATACATTTGCCCAATAATGCTATATTCAGCAGCTATGTTTATACCCCCCCTTTTTTTTTTGGCAATGTACCTTATTTTCCTGCGTATAAGAATACTTTTTTACCTGCAAAATCTGTGGCTAAAGTGGGGGGGTCGTCTTATATGCCGGATATAAGGATAATGAGGATAGAGGTGATAAAACTCTATATTTTGACTGGGAAAATTGGGGGGTCGTCTTATACGTGGGTCGTCTTATACGCCGGAAAATACGGTGGATCTCTCTTTCAGGCTCTCACATTATGAAAAAGCTCAGAGCAAGTTTGTGGAATTTTCAGCTAAATAAGTGTAATGTATTTTGCAACTGAGTAATATATATGTTGGTCTTCTGATCTCTAGGATTTCAGTGCCTATATTATTTATCCAAGTAGTGCATCTATAAATCCAACTTCTGCTATTAACCCTAACAGTCTTATTTGACACCATGATACTAAAGCAGAGGCAATCCTTAAAACACAGTTCCTTAGATTTAGTCTACACTATCTGATGTCAAGGTTGTTTTTAAAAATTTAATAACAGTAACGATACTCCTTCACCTGAAATATGACATATCAAATGTATTATTTGTACTGGGAAAAAGTTGCACATTTATTACCAGACATTCAAGAACTACTAAGGGCCTAAGGAGATAGCTTAAAAGGCCGTCTTGGGGGCAGGGAAGGGGAGGGGCAGTTGCACGCTCGGCGCCCCAACCCCCTCCCGAGGTCGTCCTCGGAGCAGCCAGCCCTCTGCACAGCTGGCGCTCCAAGGAGGACCTCCCGCTGCAGCGTTTGGACACGCTACGGCGGAAGAGTCGCTGAAAGTGCGCCGCAGCCTTTTGTGGCGCACTTTCGGTGACTTATGAAAGGAGCGCTAATTTAGCGCTCCTTTCAGGGGCGGCGAAGCTGCGCCGCAGGATCGAGGCATGGGGATGCCTCGGTCCCGTGGCGCAGCTTCCCAGGGCGGCACGCAACCGCCCGTCTGCTTAGCCCCAAAGTTGCATGTATTATGCCATTCAGCATACCAGGCTACAATGGAGACACAACCTGGTCTTGCATGATGATGTATTTACATATAATATGGATTGTAGAAACTTACAGAGTACATTGTCATTGTAACTAAGCCTTCTGGTTTGGTTTCCTGATAGGAAAATTGTTTACTCATGGAACATACTAGTATCCCATGTTTTTCAGAGGGAACAATTAAGACTCCAATTTTTGGAAAAACATTTCTTACTATGTTTAAATTCTGGAAGTGCCCTGTCCAAGTGAATCTTCCAGTCTGAATCAGTTGATATGGCGTCTTAGAGCGCCTTTAGACATTTTAGAAAATCAGGAAGAATGTAACACTCTCATGTCTCTATGCCTGTAAATCTTTTGCATACAGATATTCATTTTGTATCTACACAATGAGTTTCTCTCCTACCCTGATTGTAAGAATATCCATTAGCAGTCTTCATTGCTGGAATATGCATTAGCTGTCACTTCTTCATAACACTGGAATATTGATTACTCAGGACATTGCAGAATCATTTCTGGGGGCTTATCAGAGATTAATTAAATGCATATCACAAATATCACTGAATATCTGAGAGCTAGGATTATATTGGAAACTAGTTACAGACAAGATGACTTTTGGGAAGTGTAATGCAGAACCCTCCTGCCTCTTGCCTGATTTAAGACCAACAGCTCCTTCTGCACACAGTGTTTATTTACATTTCCCAGAACAGGAGGAGCCCTAAAACAAACACTGGAAATGTACCCCAAGCAATAATGTCCATACCACAGCATTGCAAGCTTGATCTAATACAGCAAGAAGAGACTTACCTCATAGACCATGTAGACTGACAGTGCTACCATGGAGAAATTATAAACAACCATGAACTTCTTGAGATTCATAGGCTTCCGGTTGGCCATGAGCCGTGGCCCAAGTGATAGGACAAAGTAGACATAGCTCAGCAAGATACCAGTCATGAGCCAAGGGGAGCCCATAAGTGGATACGAGCCAATTCGGGGGTCTGCCAAAAGGGGAAAAAAGTAGATTATTCAGCACGTGAATGCATATGTGCATGGGAACTGCTTCAGTATCAGCTACTCAATGTATCTGGAATGGGATTTAAGGATTTGAAGTGAAAAATATTTCTGACACAAGGATGAAAATAGGTAAGAATCATGGGGTACACACTGGGGATCCCAAGAGGAAAAGTAGGTAGCATTTCTGTCATTCAGTACTGTGACTCAAAGAACCAAACTCACCTGCTCCCTTCATGAAGTTTTGATACATGTTCACCAGTGAGTCCATGGCCACAGTACTGGCAGCTGTTCTGTACAAGAAGCAAAAGAATAAGTCAGGGCACTAGGAATGAGACTAATGATGCTTAGTCCAAGTTCAATCAGAGAATGGCACTGCAAGACTGCTCACAGTCTAGAGAGCACTATCAGCTATCTTAATGAAATATGTGATTCCCTCACTTCTCCTTAGTTTTGGCACTCTCATCACTGTTGGGCAGTTTCCAGAGAATCTCCCAACTGCAAGTTTACTACTCTTGCTATAACCAGCTGGGGGCGGGGGGAGCTCATGTATTCTTGAACACTTTCCCCTACTAGGCCCCTAAATCCCTGGGACACTTTGCCATGTTATCAGAATCAGTTATAAAAGAAAAGTGTAGCATAGTATGTGCCAGCACAGTAGGTATAAACATTTTTAATCAAGTCACAATTTCAGTCTAGACCACAAAGCTGTGTGAGCACAATTTCATTCCTATTTTCAATATGAAGCAGAAAAGGAGATCACTGGCAGCCCACAGTATACAAAAAAGCCACATGCCTTTTCCCCATTTGAAACAGGTAGATAAGTTTGCACATGCTCTACCTCCATTTTGTGGAAACTGTTAAATACAACAATTAGCACCTGGCCCAGCCCTGGCTTCTCACTGTCACTCCACAGGAACAGTCTCCCCAAGCTGTTCATTCACCAGTAAATGTAAGATAACCCATCCTTTAAGCACTATTTCAGGGGTATGACCCATCAATATTGTTGGGCTACAAATTCCAGCATTCTTTATCAATTACTGTTATTGTTATTGTTGTTGTTGTTGTTGTTGTTATTATTATTATTACTACTACTACTACTACTTTGTTGGCTAGCGCTACTGAGAGTTGCAGTTTATCAAAACATAGAGGGCTGCATAAGCCCCAGCCCTGGTCTAGATCAAAGATGGGCAAAAGACTGCACTTCCAATGAGCCAATACAGCCAATAGTAAGGAATGCTGGGAAGTGCAGTCCAAAAACGTCTAGAGGATACACACTGACCACCCTAGCTTAGATAAAAGAGGCAACACAACTTGCCAATAGCACACAAAAAGTGAGGCGAAATAAGTGGCCATTTCTAGTATGGAAACCACATTCCCTAAGCCAGAGATAGGGAATGTGTGATCTCCACTGATTGATTTAAAAATCCCATTAACCCTAGCCAGAACAAACAATGGCGACACAATGCAAGTTGCAGTCCAACAAGAAGTTCCACATGTTTTCCATCTCTGTCCAAGCTTTAGCATCTTTTTAGGATCCATTTCATTAGGTGACAGTATTAACTTGCTTCTGGCCCTATGCTTGGTCCCTACATCCCAAGACTGTTATAGATATCACTATTGGAAAGAGTAAGTACTAAGTACAAGTTCTTACAAAATCAACAGCACTGTTGCTATAGTATATTTTTCCAATTGGGTACCTCTTACATCTACACACATGCCAGGTTTACCTTCCTAAAAGCCAGTAGCAGATTTAAAAACTGAAAGGAAAACTGCTAAACCAGATACTGTAGTTCTTAAAGCCTGATGGCAGCATAGACAACTGTTGTCTTTTGCAAAGGCTTCTTTCCAAATGTAGTCTGCTCATCTATAGTAACAAAAACCAACCCCTAGAGCTAAAGGAGCTCTAAAATTACTATTAAACATCTATTCAGTAATCAAAACAAAAAACCAAAACCAGAAAGATTAAAAAGCAAACATACCTAGAGAATGTAAAGTCTTCCAACAGAAATTCCACACATTCTTTCACACAAGCAGAAGAATTTGCCAGTTTCCCTTGCATCTTATTTTCCTTTTCTTTAAATCATTTAAGAGAATGCATAGAAAGAAAAGGTTTGCCATAACTCTTGCTTTTTCAAAACTTAACATTGTTTGTAAAAAGAGTTTTAAAATATAGGTAAAAAGTAAAGAACATGGTTGCTGGTTGAGGGGACAGATAGCACCAGCATGCACCAAGATTCATCATAAAAACACGTAGAGTAAGGGCACTGACACCAGCATCAATCTAAGGGAGCTGGTCGATTTTTATTTTCAGACACTATGAAGGAATCAGTCGAGGAAGTTCACAGGCAAGAAAGAAGAAGAGACCATAACAGCATGCCCAAAGCTTAGTGACAACTGGCCAATTCTGTTCTTGGCTTCTCTGACATTGAGGGAGGCTGGGAGAACATAACAGACCTACAGTTATAGACAGCCAGAGAGTTTATAGTCAACAGAACATGTCCAAAATGGATAGCTCTCTTTTGGCTCCAATGTGACAGAGAAAATAATGTTCTAGTAGTGAAGTAGTAGATGAAATAGAGAAAAGGAATGGTCTAGTTCTGTCTTCTCCAACCTGATGCCTTCCAGAAATACTGGACTACAATTCCCATAACTTCTAAAGAGTTATGACCATTTTCATTTCCCCCGTTTCTGTGCAGGTTCAGAATGCATAATCTTTAAGCATCTTATAAATGCAACAAGGAAGATTATCACAATAACCATGGTTACAGAGAAAATTCTTCTTCTGATGCTGGTAGGCCTTGTGACCTCAGCCATTTGGCCAGGTAGCAAGTAGTTTCTCGCAGTATCATGTCTCAGTCACAAGCGTACCAATACCTAGCTGTGGTACACGGAAAATTTAAACTGTAATTTTCCTATTCTTATGATCATATGATTTTGCCTACTCAGAAAGTAAGCCCCAAGCTTGGCAAGGCTTAAGCACAACTGCTTTCACACAATACAGGCACACTGCCCAGGCTACTTCTTTGCTGAAACAGCACTGCACACAGAGATAGAGAAACTGTTTCGTCCCATATGGGCCCAACCTGTTCAGCCTGTTTGGAAGCAGGAGACTGTTCTACTCAGCATGCTATCACACAGCAGCCCAGCCCAGACTTTAGACTGTGGAGCAATTCTGTCTTACAAAAATCCAAACCAAGAGCACAGTACAATCTCTCTCATCTCTTGAGTAAGCGCATGAGAGACTTGCAATGGCCTCAGAAGCCCACTCCCACACATGACAGATCACACACTATTGCCTAGGTGCCACCCTTTCCTGGCACCCATATATAATAAAGATGTCAGACAGGTCAGACCAGAATGGCAGCTTAAATGAAAATTTTTACCAGTCACATTCTAGTATGTTACCAGAAGGGTCATGAAAAATGAATCCCAGCCTTGGCCTGAGGGAGAGAAGTGTTTCAGCTCAGAACTCTGACTTGATCAGAAAAAGCAAAGCTCCTAATAAAACCGAAGTAAGGGAAATGACAGGGTGCATAAAAATTAACGATAAAACCCCACTTTAAATTAAAATTAGACCTTTTAACATTTAAATCAATTTTATATTATATATATCATACCAAATTTATCTACTGGCTCCAGAATTCCGTCCTGTTTCCAAAGAGGTTGAACCGATGGATGGAATAGTTCATGTCTCTCTGCTGTTTCAGCAAAGAATTAAAAGTACATTTCATCACAGACACATTAAATGAACCTGTACTTCCAGTCTCATAATGAATGAATGGCTATCACGATCAAACTCATGCATGCTGAACTCCCTACAATAAAAAATGGGCAACCAACAAAAATGATACTAGTCTGTCCAGCACTGAATGGTAATTACCAATTCTTGCTTCAAGTCCTGAGTTCTCTAAACTTACACAATATACAAAGACACAGGCCAATTATGCTACACTCATGCAAGTGGCTGGATCAAGCAATACATTAATTAAGAATTAATTAAGACAAAAAGTCAATATAGAAAGGGAGGATGAAATAATCCCTCCACTTTGTCACTGGAAAGAACTGTCATAGCTTCTTCTGAGCATAAGTGAGATTGGATCTTGGAATATTTTGAAGAAATTTCTTCACTGGGTAAGAAAAGAAAACCTGCTAAGTGTAAACAATGCAAAAAGAAGATGCAAAATCTAGCATCTTGAATCAGTGTTCTTTCAGTTGCTAAATCAGATATTCAGAGCAATGCCTTCCTTTGCAGGTAACAGAAACAATATTTTTATTATTTAATGTTATTCATATAAAGCTAAGAACTTAACCAAAGAGTTGAAAAAGAAGGAAAACTCACATTTTCATTGTAGTCTATAAATAAAAATGACATTTTGCAATGTAGAAGATGAGATCTAGCTGTATACGTTTTTAGGACAGTGTACATTTATTTAGTCTCGAGACACAGAATTTTAAAAAACAGAAATTTTTAAAAATGATTTTTTAAAAGCAACCAGAATGATGTGGTACCTACCAAGCAGTCTAAGCTTGGGCCTTTGGGTACAGGGTTCAAGATCCACTACCATCTCTAACCATATGGCTCCCATATGTATTCTGTGTCCCTTTCACACTGCTCCTTTGCAAAACTGTCACCAGCAATAGATTGGCAAGTGAATACTATATATGTATCTTTGTATGTACATATGTATGTTTTAAGAAAAGCCATCAGGCAACAATGCTCCAATAACAAATTAGAAATAACAATATAACTTTCAAGATTTAGTTTAAGAAACTAAGTACTGCTATGTTTATGTCAGTGTTTTACTTCTTTTCATTCCTAATATATTTATGTAAGATTCACAACTTGACTGTGACAATCTGTATATTAATTACTACTATTTACTAAATAAATTAAAAAAATTATCTTTAAAATTACATAAGATAAACCCTCCTACATGTTGCAAGCTAAAGTGACCAGGAAATATGTGAAGTAGTGTAAGGTGAAACTTTATTTAAACCAGTGAATTAAATCAATCCATCAGCATCCAGAAACCATGAAATTATTCCTTCCCCTAAATAGGAACCCACCCACCATGTGCTTCCCAATAAGTACCCTAACAGCTTTTATATCGGCATATATATAGGCATTAAGCCCAACTATGAGCCTTTACAGATTGCCAGAAATAATGCAGCTTGAGGCCACTTTAACTGTCCTGGCTCATTGCTAGGGAATCATGGGAATTGTATGCCACGATAAACTACAGTTTCCATGGTTCCTTAGCACTGAGCCAGGACAGTTAAAGTGGCCTCAATTTGCACTATTTCTGGCAGTGTGTAATGGCCTTATGTCTCTCCTTCTACTGCTGCAGTCTTTCATCTTTGAATTCCTGCTCCACCTACCTCTGCAAACAGGGTCCTGGCAAAACTATAGCAGGACATGTCAGGTTCTTAGCCCTGTTGCATCTCCAACCCACAGATGTTCCACAGCCAACAAGACAAAGCTCCGCACCCACATCAGAGGCTTGCATAGAAGTGTTGTGCCTGGTACTGCCACCCACATGGGAGCTGAGAGGAATCTCTCAATAGTATATTGATGCATAGAGATGGAGGAGGGGATTGGAATGCTGGTATGACTGGCCTGCTGGGGGCCTGTACAAAATACACAGAGCAACAGAGAACAGGCAGCCCTGAAATGGAAAGAAGCATTCATGCAGGGAACTGCCAAACCCAAGTTTTCTCTCTAGCCATCACAAAACACACATTGCCTTTCAGCAAACTAGTCCAAGCATATATCCAAGCTGTTCCCAGCTCCCAGCATGTTCAGAGTGAGGTTGCTCTTGGAAACAAAACATCATATTTCTCCTGGTTCACAGCTGTGTCACAAACCATATTACAGAACTGTCTTAATCTATATAGGTTGACAAAAGAGGCCATAATGGCCCAGGCAGCCATCGAAAAAAGAACAAAATCCTTGAAATTAGTGGGAAGGGACAGGACCGATCACATGGACAAAGCTGTGAAAAGGAATGAAAGCAAAAAAAAAAAAATCACTTGGAAGGCCTTGAAGGCTGATCTAATTTCCTGGTCTAGCCACATGGTTCTCTGGGACCTAAAATGCCACTGCTTCTTAGCAAGCCATAGTTCCCCATAATGCAGAGTGTGGTGGAGTTAAGCCTTACGGATTTGGAAGGGCCCTAAAGGGCCTATTTGGCTCATAATTTTGGCATCTGGACAGACAGGCTCAAGAAACCAGATCCACAAAATGTCTTTGAAAAACAAGAGAGAAATTCCTCTACTTGAACAAAGCTGAAGAAAGATTCCAATTTCTCTTACAACTCTCATCCCATCCTTGTATTTATCAGATGAACTATCTCCAGCCCTACAACCCAAGGCCCCAACCTGATCTCCTAAAATATGTAGCACTCCTCATAGAACTCTTGTACTGAAAACCAATCTATCATATATAAAATTTCTCCCCAGATCAGGAGCAAAGCCATGTAAAAACAAATTCTATCTCTTTATCATTTCCAAGTATGTCTTACCATTCCGGTACAACCTAGGCACAATAGTTTTGGTTGGTATTTAAGAATACCCTGTCCATTTTCTTTTCCAACTCAATTAAAGGCTGCAGATTCACACTTAAAGCCAATTTCTCTGCTGTAATTATCAGAGTGATTTCCAAACATGAGGGAAAAGTGGTTTTGGCTCTACTGGCAGAAAACAAGCAAAACTTCTTTCATTCTGGTATGGCAGTCACTTATGACTGCACTCTCTTTCTACTTCCAAGCTGGAACCCATGGAGACTGTATCAATAATGAAAGTCACATGCATTTCCTAAACGATAATCCTGGCTTGATCTAAATAGGGTTCTTGCCTGAGTCAAGGCAAAAGATCTTTCACAGTAACTGAACTGTTGCACAGACTGCAATTAAATCCCTTGACTGTAAAAATAAATGTTGTACATAGGACATTTTGCTCAGTAATGACTGGATAGAAGGCAACACCCAAAGACTACTGATACCCCCCCTCCGAAAAATCCATACATCCTATTAAAATCTAGAAAGGTGATTACAGGCCTTTGCAGACTGCCACAAATAGTGCAAATTGAGTCCACTTTAACTGCCCCCACCACTACCTAACAGAGAAGCCATCTACCTATCAATATTAATATTGATAAGAATGATCCAGACTATAGTAATCACAGGGCCAGTTAGAATATTGCATACAGAAGATTGTAGCTCGTGGTTTCATACTCTTGTCAGAGCTCCAGGACAAATAAAGTAGACCCATGACTCAAGGAGGACAGCCTTTCTCAGGTGAGATGGCCCATGAGTCATTTATGAATGGGCCTGATAAGTATGTATACATGGTAGTGAGAACTACCAGCCATTTTGTTAACAAATGAGGGTGGGATTCAGCAGCAAATTAGCACATTATGTATAGGCCTGCACCCAAACTTGGTACAGGGCAGTATAACCCAATATTTGTTATGCAGCTGTAGAGTGCCTTCTTCACACAAACTGAAGTTTGTGTTGACATTTAAAATGCAATAAGCATAACTTGTAAATAGTGGTAATATAGATTAACTGAAGCCGTGAGAAGTGATAATTAAAATTATTTAAAATTCAAATATGATTTACCTTTGCTTAGATCTAAGTACTGCCCTTGTTACAGAATCCCCGAGTTTCTGTGATCTGATTGAAGTGTTATTAGTCCAGCAGGCAATGTTCCAAGAACACCAGCCTCTCTCACAAGTACATTCCACAGACTTGGCTATAGTCTATAATGCTGTACACAAGCCAGGGGCAAACTTGTATTCTATTTTGAGGGGAAACCTTTTATTCTGATTTTCCAGAGGAGTACCTGTGTTAGTCTGCTGCAGCAAAAGAACAAAGAACCTTGATTCACTTTAAAGCTATAGTGCTTCCGTCACAATAAATTTGTCCAAGGAGGCTCTGTTCTGATTAGCTTTGTTTCGGTCTGTACAAAAAAAACCAGGCCATCATGCTGCCATAGTACTGGCAATTGTCAGGCCAGAGATGAACAGGGGCAGAATCTGAAAGGCTCAGTCAAATGCCATATATCCAGAGTAAGAAGTTGATAAAATAAGAGATGTTCCCCAAAGGTTATTCCATACTCAACCATCTCAACACTACATCAAGGAAATGTCAAAACAAGATGCCAACTGAGGACTGATGAGGCACCAGTCCCATTAGAGGTAATATATTTAAGAGCACTGGACTATGGAGAATAGGGTTTGAATCCTGCCTTGGCCATGGAAACCCACTGGGTGACCTTGGGCAAATCACATGCTTTCAGCCTCAGAGGATGGCAATGTCAAACCCCCTCTGAAGAAACTTGCCAAGAAAACCTTGTGATAGGTTTGCCTTAGAGTCACCATAAGTTGGAAATGACTTGAAGACACACAATAACAACATTTAAGAGTCAATGCAATTAAAGTCTTAACCCAGATCTTATAATTGTTTAAATTCAAATTGAAATGCAACACTACAAAATGGGTACCGGTACATATGCAGTGTTAAGATTTCTTCCACCTACTTAGAGTTCCAAATGTGTACTATAGAAGCTAACTACTTTTATAAATAGCTAGATTGGTTTGTTGCTGCATATGAGATGAACTCAAGGCTTCAAGGAAGATACTGAATCATATTAACATAGGTCTTCTCGCCATATGTCTCCTATAGATACCTACCAAATGCAGAGGCTCTTTTTTGGTTTGTCTGGCCCAGAAACTCTATCCATTAGCAACGAGATTCATTACTGCAGCTTACAGTAGCAGTTGAAGAATAAAGTTTAACATCCAGCATCTGCTTTGAAAAGACAGTCAGCCCTCCATATCCATGAATTCTGCATCCATTGCTTGAAAATATACTCCCTATTCCAAATAGCAAACCTTGATTTTGCCATTTTACAGTTATTACATGCCTTGAAGTTGTATCCGATTTATGGTGATCTGAAGATAAACTTATCATGGAGTTCTCTTGGCAGTTTCAGAAAGGGCTTGCCACTGACATCCTTTAGGCTGAGACAGTGGACTTGCCCAAGGTCTCCCAGTGAAGTTCCATAGCTGAGCAGGGATTCAAACTTTAGTCCCCAGAGTCACAGTCCAGTGCCCAAATTACTACACCACACGCTCTCCATTTTATAAAAGGGACACCATTTTCCTATGCCGTTGTATATAATGGGACTTCAGCATCCATGGATTTTTGTAACCATGAGTGGTCTCAAGGTCCCACTGTACAAGCCAATCTCACAAACTGCATCCACTTTGGGAGGCTGCATGTAATCTCTATGGAAAACTAAAAGCAACATGCTGTCACATGCATCATTCCCAGAATTTTTAATCCCAAACTATCAATGCTTTTTAATCCCTATAGCTTCCAGCTATCGTCTGCAGGTTTAAGTAGGTGCACATACTTAAAGATCTGTAACTCCTTCATTTTTGGCTCTTTTCCCCTTCTGAAGGTTCCCACACCCACCTGCTTGGTGCCTCTCATCATCACTATTCCAAAATCTGCAAACACAAGGCCTGACTTAGCAGCAAATACTGCCTCTACTGGTTGGATGTGGGGGGCTGCCTGACCCAGGAAAACAAGCAGAGCAGAAAGGGTTATGCATTCCACTATTCCCATGCTGAAAAATGGTATTTAAAACATGAATCATGGGGAAAATATATTTGTGGACATCTAGTTTAGATCCAAAATTTCAGGTGTCACAGGAGCAGCTCTAAACTGCAAGAGAAAGAGCTAACATGCCAAATCATATTTTTCAGATATAAAAGTGACAACAAACACCACAGAACAGGTTGTTAAAAACCACAGTTGCCAACAATACAAGTTGTATCTCCTTACTTCTTGGAAACAGAAGTCTGGGTGGAGGTTTTCTAGAGGTGTTGCAAACCAATGCAGTGTGTGGATGCTATCAGCTGCAACTTGCACCTCACTGTTATTCCCACTCCCAATTTACAAAGTTATTTAAAAGTTTGTGCAACTGGATCACCCCGGATGATGGCATTGACTTGTGGTGTGAGTGGTTACTCCTATAGAAGAGACTTCCATTCCTTGCCTGCAGGTACAACAACTCATCCAATGACTCTGGAAATGAATTAGCTAGAAAAGAGTGATTCATAAGGTTGAAGCAAAGGCTGCAGGGATCAGAAAGGAAGAAGAATCCTAGAATCAAAGCGAGTAGGAAGCAGAGTGAGAAGACAGCCTAACTGCAAAGGAAAACAAAAGCAACACAAAAAGTAGGGCAGTCAAGAAAAAAGTAGGATGTTACAAAATAAAAAACTAAAAACACTAATATAAATAGAACTAAAGGGCATTCAAGAAAAAATTAGGACATTACAAAAGAAAAACACTAATATAAATATAAATCTATGCTTCTTAGTCATGCTCAAAATGGAAGACAATTTGAAATCCCTCCTGCACAGAAGGTTGAAATGTAGGGAATGTCCTGGGAAAGGAGGATGTCTAGTTCCCTGTTTGGAAGAGGGTCATCTAGTCCAACCCCCTTCTGTCATGCAGGAAAACACAGATCCAGCACACACACCCTGCAGAAATAATCCACTTTGACTGCCCTGGCTCAGTGCTAGGGAATCCTGGGAATTATAGATTATTGTGGCACCACAATTCTCTCTGACAGAGAAGGCTAAATGTCTCACAAAACTACAGTTCCCTAAATTCCTTTGCACTGAGCCAGGGCAGTTAAAGCAGACCCCCAAATGGATTATTTCTGCAGTGTGTTTCGGACCTCAAGTCATGCTCAAAATGGGAGGACATTTTGAAATGCCTCCTGGATGGAAGGTTGAAATGTAGGACATGTGCTGGTAAAGGAGGACATCTGGTCATCCTGTTTGGAAGAGAGTCACCCAGTCCAACTCCATGTTGCCATGCAGGAATACCCAATCAAAGCACCCTTGACAGACGGCCACCCAGCCTCTGTTTAAAAACCTCCAAAGGAGGAGACTCCAGCACTCTCTGAGGCAACATCTTCCACTGTCGAACAGCTCTTAAGCCCTTCCTAATGCTGAGGTGGAACCTCTTTCCCTGGAGTCTGAAAGTAAGGGCAAACAGATCAAGCGTTATTGCCCAATTCCCATTGTCATGACAGAAACCAGACCCCCTCAGGAGGAAGCCATGACACTACTAGAGCTCCCTCTTTCCCAGGCCTGAGGTACTTTTTAACAGTCACATGCCAGGCAAGGACGCAGAAAAGGCGGCTACACCAAGGCTTTTTTCTTATCACCACCATCCCTCCTCCTTTCTGAGAAGAAATAAAATGGTCACCTGTTGAATTTTAATCTCTCACAGAGAAAACGACCGAGCGCTCTTTTCTAGGTCACCTTTCTTTACCCGCCTCAGCCTTGCCTCCTTTTTTCTTCTTCTTCTTCCTCCTCCACAGAAACTCCCTCAAAACCTGGCAGCCCTCCCTCCCCGTCCCCCCCCCCCCCCGTTTCTTTAGCGCGCTATGAAGTCGCTTCAGGGGAAGCTTTTTTGCCTGTCTTTTTGATAAACCCCCCGAAGGCCCAACTAGTCAGGGAGGGCGCTGCCTCAAGTTCGACGACAATCTTTCTTTCTTTTTCCCTCCCCGCCAAGCCCAGCTCCCGCCTCAGAGGCCCCTCGGCCGACTCCTGTCAAGCGCGGGAGGCCTCCCTGAACCGGGCGAGAGAAGCTGAGGCGGCTCCTGAGGGGAAGGAAGGAAGGAAGGAGAGGACGGAGGGGGGGGGCCCAGGCGGGAAGGGCGTGGTGGGCAAAAGGGACGGCGCCAAAGCCCTCGCCTCAGCCGCCTCAGAGAGGCCTCCTCCGGCCGCACTCACCGGCCGCCGGGCGAAAGCAAAGAGGGGGAACCGGCGCGTCCCTGAGAGGCCACTCGAGCGCCACTTCCTCCGCTTCGGAGTCACCCCAGAGTTAAAGGGGGCCGCCCCGAGCGCGATTGGCAGAGCGGCGCTGACTAGGAGTTACCTCAGGCGAGGAGGAGCCTCTGGCCTTGCCCGCACGCCCCTCGCTTAGTTAGCCAAGAGGCCGGCCCTCCTCGGCCCGCTCCCTCTCTGTCAGGCAAGGCTCCCGCCGTCGACGACGCCTCCGTCGTCTTCCCGCCTCGACAAACCGAACTGGCTTTATTTAT
>CM034706.1:204593039-204614887 GCA_020142125.1 Phrynosoma platyrhinos | reverse complement strand
CATTTTGGTTGGCCAATAAAGGTATCACTGTTTGGTGGATTTTTGTCTCTCTCAGGGTTCATCTATGCTGCAGAAATAAAGCATCACTTTAACTGACATGGTTCTGTCCTACAGAATCCTTTATAGTTTTGTGAAGCACCAGCTCTTTAGCAGAGAAGGTGAAAGACCTTGTTAAAACGACAAACCCCAGGAGTCCATAGGATGGAGTTACACCACAAGTGGGGTCAAACTGCATTATTGCTGCAGCGTAAATGCACCCTCTCTCAGTATCCCCCAAAAACGAGCTTAGAAGAAAGCAACCAGGAACATGGTGTATGTGGGGGATTCATTTAGGGCAGGAGAATCATCATCCTAATCTCATGTTCACGGTTCTACTTCTGGATATGGCTGCTTTTGGTCAAATGCAACTAACAAGCCCTTAAAGACAGCATGTGGAGAGGGAGAAGCACTGTGTGTATCGTATTCTGTGGTATAAATTGACATGCTGGAAACACAGGAAGCCCTTGGTTAGCTGAACACTAACAGGAAACCCACAACAAAAAGCCCCATGGCGGCTACCACAAGTGCCCTTCCCCGCCTGCTACCACTGTTGCTTCTTTTGCCACCTCCTCCCCTGGGGGGTACCCCAATTTTTATGTAGAATAATAATAATAAATGATAATAATTTTTATTTATAGTTCCCGCCTCTCCCTACGGATCGAGGTGGGATTACACAATAAAATATGCAACAGTGTGCAGAAAGAAGAAGTGAACATAAATTTGTCGAAAACAGGTTATTGTAAAATGCATAAATGAATTCTTTTCCTGGGCTACTTTAAACAACAAGCAAGTGGTTTCTAAAGATGCTTTTAAAAAGTTTCTATGGACTAAGTTCTAGAGACTATACTTGCTGAATTCAAAATCTGTAGAAAGAAAGCAAAACCTGTCACTGGTGCAGATTTATGAAAACATGGCATATTATATTCTATTTCTGCTGGCTCTGTAGGAGACCTATGGAGAAGTACAAGTTACTCACCTGTAACTGTAGTTCTTCGAGTGGTCATCTGTGAATTAACACAAATGGGTTATTCTGCGCCTATGCAGTTAGCTTCAGATCCTTCTAGAATCACTAGGGAAGACTTTTTGGCAGTAGCCCCAGTCATCGCTATATAAACCCCTAGCATCCCCACTCTTTCTCAGTTCCTTGAGGAACTGTCTTGCACAGAACAGGATAATGTGAGCAGGCAACGACTGAGGGGGCAGATGGGTGGGATTTATGTGAATTCACAGATGACCACTTGAAGAACTACAGTTACAGGTGAGTAACCTGTCCTCCTTCTTTGTGATCTCTGTCAACGCACACAAATGCTAACAAGCTTTGGTCAATGTAGGAGGGAATGTTGTGATAGCAAATGTAAGTTATCAAAATAAACATATTTATTTGACAACAATAAAAGCATTAATTATGTATGAGTACTGGGTTTTGTTGTTGTTGTTGTTTGTAAAAAGCATGCTGTAGAACAAACCTCAGTGCAAACAAAAAGCAACACTGCCCTCCCAAAGGCTGCATCCTGTCTGGCCCTAGTATCCAGCTGGTAGTTTGCAATAAAAGTCAATGGCTGGGACCAGACAGCAGCCCTACATACATCCTCCAGAGGTACGCCATTGAGAAAAGCAGATGATGTTGCTACCACCCTAGTGGAACGTGCTTGAACCTGAGCTGGAGGAGTCTTCCCTGACAGTTCATAACATAGATGAATAGTAGCAGTCATCCATTTAGAAAATCTTTGAGAGGTTACAGGGAGTCTCATCCTCAATTCTGAGTAACACACAAAAAGTCTCTTGAAACATCTCAAACCTGAAGTTCTATGCACATAGAATGCTAGCGCTCTTCAGACATTGAGGGAGTGCAAGAGGCACTTAGCATTGGTGGTCAGGTTTGGGGCTAGGGTAGGCAGTACAATATCCTGGCTGAGATAGAAAGAGGATACCACTTTAGGCAAGAAGGTGATGTTGGGACGGAGTACCATTTTGTCTTTGTGGAAGCAGAGGTAGGATTGACCAACATGGAGAGCATAGATCTCGCTGGCACACTGAGCCAAGGTGATGGAAACCAGGAAAGGAGTTTTCCAGGTTAGAAGCCATAAGTCTAATGTAGCCAGGGGCTTGAAGGGCTTTCGAGAAAGGTGAGTACCAATTCGATGCTCCATGCCGGTGTCGGTATGGAAAATGGAGAGTGGAGGTTGCTCAAACCTTTTAGGAATTTCTTGACCAATGGGTGTCTAAAGAAAGAAGGGCAGCCATCAAACTGAAAATGTGCACAGATGGCAGACAAATAGCATTTCAATGAAGAAAGACATAATCCTGAATCAGCCAGAGACATCAAGAATTCTAAAATGGTAGGCACCTGAACTTATGATGGAGAGAGGCCCTTCTCGGTTAGAAAGTCCTGAAATTTATTCTGTTTAAGGGAATATGATTTGTGAGTAAAGGGCTTTCGAGCCGCAAGAATCACAGTCCATACCGACTCAGGCAAGACATCTAAGGAAAAGCCTCAAAGCAACAAGGGCAATTATAAGTCTGTTAGAAAAAGAAAATAATGAGAAATAATGAAAAATAACACGAGATAGCTGAAGTTGAAAAAGAAATTATAAAGAGGGGAGAAATATAAGACTATATTGAAGGTTACAGTATAATGATATGGAGAACAGGTAAATAAGTTAGTGGATTCAAGAGAAAGAATAGGATTAATTATATAATAGAAACGATAGGGAGAAAGATTAGTAGCAAAGAAGATTACTAAACTGTTATTAAGAAGGACACAGAATGGTGTAAAGAATAGAAAGAAATCGGAGGTGAGGAAGTTATGAGTGATAAAAAGGAGTGAGAGGTGAGTAAGGAAGATATAGAAAGTAGATGAGGGTATGAGTATGTTGATGGAAGGTTTGTGTGAATAGAAGAGTGGGAGAGAGGAGGGAGAGGTGTAGAGAGGGGGGAGGTAGAGAGGAGAAGGAAAAGGAGAAGGAGAAGGAGAAAGGGAATGAAATGGAAGAAGATGGAAGAAAGAAGGAAGAGGGAAAGAAGGGGGAGTAAAAGATGTATTTGATGGAAAAAGAATGAACACGAGTGTAAGATGGTATGTTTTATTGACTGATTTATTGATTTGTTGATTGTATGGCAATTTGACGTTTTGTACAATAAAAGTTAAAAAAATTTTTTAAAAAGCAACAAAGGGAAGAGTCTTGATGTCCGGGTGTCGGACTTGACCGTAGTGTAGACTGAGGAGGTCAGGGTAGGTCAGCAATCGATAGATAGAGCTCTCTCCGGGAGAGATAGAGAAGTTAGGTGAACCACAGTTGCCTCGGCCACCTCAGTGTGATGAAGATGGCATTGGAGTGGTCCACTCACACCTTGGCCGTGACCCTGGTGATGAGTGGGAAGTGGGGGGAAGGCATACAACATCTTTCCTGGCTACTCGAACAGGAAGGCATCCCCTCGGGAGCCTGGGGACCGAGTCCTGGAGCAGAATTACCAGCACTAATTGGTGAGGTGTGTTGCAAAGAGATCGATGTTGCGCATGCCCCATTGATGGAACAGAGTCTGTACCATGTTGGGATGGAGTTTCCATTTGTGGCACGAGCCCAAGGACCTGCTGAGTTCATCTGCCAGGTCATTTTCCTCCTCAGGAAGATGGATGGCTTGCAGTACTATTTTCCTCAGTATGCAACAGTCCCATATGCAAAGTGTGATGTTGAGAAGCGTTTGGGAATGTTTCCCTCCTTGTTTGTTGAGATAGTACATGACGGTGTTGTTGTCTGTCAGCAGAAGCACCATCTGATACAAAAGGAGGGTCTTGAAAGATCTGAAAGCTTTCTCGACTGCCAGCATCTCGAGCACATTGATATGCAACAATTTTTCCTGAGGGGACCACTTTTCCTTGACCGTGATGTCTTTGGTGTGGGTTCCCCATCCCTCCATTGAGGCATCTGTGGCCAGAGTGATTTGAGGCTGTGGCAGAAGGAATGGCATCCTCACGCAAACATTCTCAGGATTGAGCCACCAACATAGAATCTTGGCTACAGGTCTGGGTACCATGAGTCATTTGTGAGGATGATCCAACATCAGATTGAAGGAGAGAAACCAGGCTTGGAATGGTTGGAATCAAAGCCTTGCCCATGGAGTGACATACATTGTGGAAGCCATGTGTCTGAGGGCCACCTGGATGGTGTTGGGCCGTGATCCTTTGGTGGGTAAGACGAGCCCAGATGGCTTTTGAGAGAGCCTAAAACCTGTCCTGTGGGAGGTAGGCTATCAACCTTTCAGAGTGTAGCAGGACAATCTGAGTTCTTTGGATGGAGTCAGGGTGGATCTGTCCTCACTGATCCTTAGGCCAAGTGAGCCTAGCAGGGACTAGACGAAGTCAATGTCTTGCATCAACTGTTCCTGCAACATAGCCATGAAGTGCCAGTCGTCTAGATATGGAAAGACTAAGATTCCTTGTTGATTAAGGTATGCTGCTACTACAGCCATGCATTTGGTAAAGACCCTCAGTGCCAAAGACAGGCTGAAGGGGAGGATTCTGAAGTGGAAGATGTCAATATCGATGGAGAAAGCCAGGAACTTTCCATGATCATGTCTGATTCTGATGTGGAAGTATGCATCTTTGAGATCAAGGATGGCAAACCAATTTCCTTTCTGTAGCAATGGTAGCATAGAGGAGAGGGTTACCATACGAAAGCATAGGTAGACAATGTAAGAGTTCAAATGACATAAGTCCAAGTTGGGATGGACATTTCAATCTTTCTTGGAAACAATAAAATATCAAAAGAAAAAGCAGCGTCAGGCCCAAATCGGGTCTATGGGCTCGCACCCTTTTCCAATAGAGTGCGTATTTCATCAAGTAGGATGTCTGAAGAGGAGGTAGAAAGTATAGCTCTGGTAGGCGGAAGCTCTTCGAATTCAAGGGTGTAGCCCCTCCAAATGATGTTAAGGAACCATGAATCAGAAGTGATCATGGCCCAAGAGTTTGTAAAAAGGGCTAGACTATCCCCAAAAGGTGGTGATGGGGTGAAGTGCGTGGTAACTCATCACAGCTTCTCCTTTCCCTGGTTGGTATCCTTATGGAAGTACTGTCAGTACTGAGGTTGGGCTGGCTGACGATGGCTAGAAGAAGAAGATGACTGTGATGGGTACCGTTGGTGTGGTTGGTCAGGAAGTTGGTATTGATGCTCCTGTGATTGCTACTGGTGGTATTGGTAAGGGGCATAAGAAGGACGTTGCCATCCATACCTTTGGCGGGGGGTAGTGCAATAGCTGGATGTGGATCTATTGTGCTTCCTCGCCACTGTTCACATCTTGTATCTAAAATTTAACTTCTCATCCGTCTCCTTATTGAAGAGTCCAGAGTCATAAAAGGGCATGTCCTTGATAATGGTACAAACCTGTTGGGTTAGGTCCAAGGATCTGAGCCATGATATGGAACCTGAGAGTACCTTAGCAGCACAATCCGCCGAATGTCAAGCCGAGGTTATCTTTTCAGCTGCAAGAGAATGTACCTCAGCCTGCAGAGCCATTGCCAACTGCCTTTTCTCATCAGAAAGGTCATCCAACAAAAGGAGAACGTGTTACCAAAGGTGCTGTTGGTATGCCCCCATACATGCCGCATGGCTGGCCACCTTCAAATCCAATACCACTGATGCACAGAACTTCCTGGCAAGCCCATCGAGCTTCCTGCCCTCTTTGTCCATTGGATGTCTTCAGGGTGAAAGTTAGTTGAGCCCTCTCTATGATGGCCAAGTTGAGCTTTGGGTGTTCAAAAAAGCAAATAAGCTGTTGACGGTTGATTCAATATAAATTATTGATTTTTTTGGAGGTTGAGCGAATAGTGGTTGGTGCATGCCACGAGTGTTGCGCAATTCTTGTTATAGAAGGCAAGAAGCCGATTAATGCTGGGGTTGGAACCTTGCCTTGGGCCTGCTCATTGATTGAGTCTTGGTCAGTGTGCTGCATCTTGATATTGAGGGATTTCCCATCCTGATTACCTGCTCGGCCAAAGACTTGACATCATCAGTAGGCAATGCCACATCATGGATGACCAGTGTCTGGCATGGGGAAGCAGGTCTAATAGAGTCTGAGGCCAGAGAGGATGACTGAAATGACACTGGAGAGGTCTCAGTGGGTGTTCCCGGGAGTGGTCTATTGGCTAAAGATTGGCGTATAGCTGGCACAGGTGGAGGGACATCAGATGTGGCCTGGACTGCAGATGTAGAGGGCTTTGAACCTGGTCGGGAGTCTGTAGCAGAAGGTGACTGGAAGACCACAGAACGTGCAGGGAATCCAGATCTCTCTCGATACCTGCAGTAAGACCTGCCTTCACTCAACTCCTCAGGGTGCACAGGCATGCAGTCCATGCCAGTTCCCTCATCAAATACTAGGTTGGGGTACTGCAGACCAATCAAGGTTCCTCGATACCGAGGCTCAGTATCGATGCACTCAGCAGCGCATGTCTTGGCCTCAAGGGCATCTCGATGTGCATCAGAGACACAGTCTGGGGGTGCTCCTGGACTTGTCACTCCTGATGACCAATCAGGTGAATGCGACGGTCAGGAGTGCCTATTATCAGCTTTGGCTGATACGCCAGCTGCGCCCTTTCCTGGAAGTAGGGGACCTTGAGACTGTGGTGCACGCACTGGTAACCTCTCGTCTGGATTTCTGTAATGTGCTCTACATGGGCTACCCTCGTGCTTGGTCCGGAAACTTCAGTTGGTACAGAACATGGCAGCCAGAGTGGTCTCCGGGACATCTAGGAGAGACCTCATTATTCTGGTTTTGAAGTCTCTTCACTGGCTGCCTATTAGTTTCTGGGCCCAGTATAAGGTGTTGGTTATGACCTTTATAGCCCTAAATAGCTTGGGTCCAACCTATCTTCGGGACCGCCTCCTCCTATACAATCCTCCATGCACACTCCGGTCCTCTGGGAGGAATTTGCTGCAGCCAATGAAAACAAGGCTGTCTACAACCTCTCAGAGGGCATTTTCAGTAATTACCCCCAGACTATGGAACAGCCTGCCAGACGAGATCTGTCAGATTACAATCCTAAACAGCTTTAAAAAGGCTGTGAAGATGGATCTCTTTCGGCAGGCCTTTCCTGACTAGATTCCCCGCCTCAGGAGTTTACCTGGTGCTACCTTTTGCACTTTTTGCCCCTATTACTAACCCGACTCATTTATGGCCGTTTCTGTTATTTTATTTTTTATTTTATGTGGTTTTATGTATTTTTTAACCAATCTGTGGTTTAATACTTGGGATGTTTATTTGGGGTTTTGTATGAAATTTTTAATTGTTGTAAAAAAAACCGCGATTGTTCAACAGAGGGGCAGGATATAAATAAATATTGTTATTGTTATTGTTTTATTGTTATTGTTATTATTCTGTACCAATTGAAGTTTCCGAACTTGACATAAAGGTAGCCCCATATAGTGTGCATTGCAGAAGTCAAATCGGGAGGTTACCAGCGTGTGTACCACTGTTTCTAGGTCGCTCCGCTCCAGAAAGGGGTACAGCTGGCAAACCAGTTGAAGCTGATGACAGGTGCTCCTGACCGTCCTCCTGAGCAGTCAGGTGAAGTGGCGAATCTAGGAGCACCCCCAGACTGCGGACAGAGTCCTTCAGGGGAAGTGTGACCCCATCCAGAACTGGCTGATATATCTCCATTCCCGGGTTGGGGGTCCCTATAGCAAGTACCTCCATCTTGTCTGGATTCAGTGTGAATTTGTTTTCCTTCATCCAGTCCATTACCAACCCAAGACAGTCATTCAAAGGAGAGATGCCATCCTTAATCACTGCATCAGTCCGAGACATAGAGAAATATATTTGGGTGTCATCAGCATATTGACAACACCCCGCCGCATGTTTCTGGATGATCTCATCCCATGTCTTCATGTAAATGTTAAACAGCATGGGACACAGGATGGCGCCCTGGGGGACGACAGATTTTAGCTCTCTTTTAGAAGAGCAGCTGTTTCCCAGCATCACCTTCTGGAATCTGCCTGAGAGGTAGGAACAGAACCACTGTAAAGCAGAGCCTCCAATTTCCAACTCTCTCAAGCGTTCCAGAAGGATACCATGGTCGATGGTATCAAAGGCCGCTGAGAGGTCCAAGAGCTTCAACAGGGTCACACTTCCCCTGTCGATGCCCAGACGGAAATCATCGACTAAGTCAACCATGGCAGTCTCAACTTCATATTCTGTCCTAAACCCAGTTTGAAATGGATCTAGAAAATCAGTTTCATCCAAGACTGCTTGGAGTTGAATGGTGACTGCTCTCTCGATAACATTGCTTAAGAATGGTAAAAGTGATACCGGCCTATAGTCATTTTTGTCTGGGGGGGTCCAAGGAAGGCTTTTTTAAAAGTGGTTTGACCACTGCCTCTTTTAGGAATGGTGGAAGTTGGCCTTCTCAAAAGGATGCGTTGATTATAAGTCTCAACAACACCTTGATGGAATCTCCCCCCTGGACAATCAGCCAAGATGGGCAAGGATCAAGAGAACAGGTCATCCTTTTCACACTACCAAGGAGCTTGTCCACATCCTCGGTACTTACCAACTCAAATTGATCCAGTATAACAAATTTGGCGGAGGTGCTAGATACCTCTTCTATTGCTTCTGTAGTAATGCTGATGTCTAAGTCGGCTCTTATCCGATAAGTCGGCTCTTATCGCAGGTTTTGTCTGCAAAGTGATTGTTAAAAGTGTCACAACAGGCTACAGTTGGTTCTAATAGAGAGTTCTGAGTGGGGGGTATTTGTGTTAAATCCCTTACTGCCCTGAACAGCTCTGCTGGACGAGACTTTGCAGACGCAACAGAAACAGAATAAAAAGACTTCTTAGCTGCCTCTATTGTCACAAGAATAGTAAAAAAAACAAAAAAAAAACAGTCCAAGTCAATAACTAGTTAACTAAACTGTTTGCAATTCTCAGAGCACAGTTCCTTCAAAACTGCTAGTGCGGTGAATGAAAGGAACTGAGAAAGAGCGGGAACACTAAGGGTTTATATAGTGATGGGGGCTACCACCAAAAAGTGTTCCCTAGCGATTCTAGAAGGTTCCAAAGCTAACTGCGCAGGAGCAGAATAACCCATTTGTGTGCGTTCACAGAGATCATGAAGAATCATAGTTCTGTTCTGTCTCCTGAGATTTTATCAGGCACTGCCCACATCTTTCAGTAGCTCTGGGGAAGCAAGGAAGAACTGAGGTTTCCACTGACTTGAATGCTGTAGTAGATGCCAGAGGGTACTTACTACCTTGTGTAGCTGTTCTGATTATCAGTATGCAAAGGGATCTTGTTGCACCTTTGAGACTAACTGTGCATACTAACTGTTTCACACTGCATAAGCTTTCATAGACTAAAATACAGCCATCCTGCAGCTCCAGTAAGAGGTTGCTGCTGGCAGAGGGAGAGAGCTGGTCTTGGTTACCTCCCCGTTGCCCCCAGAAGTAGACCACATCTACGAAAGCTTATACTACAACTTCTTTTGCACAGTTTCACACAGTTAGTATGCACAATTAGTCTTAAAGGTGTTACAAGATCCCATTGCATACTGATATTCCAGATTAACATGGCTATGTCTCTGTGTTCTGATAATGTTTGCAATCTTTTCCAGCTCAGCACTCTCAATGTGTAGGACTACAGCTTCCAGCATCTCCACCCACCATGGCCAACTGGGGTGGGAAGGACTGAAGTTGTGGTCCAAAGTGTTTGGAAGACACCACATTTGTAAAGACTGGTGTATCTAATACATGGAGTCTTACCAAAAATATTTTATGGTAAACACTGCCACAGTTTTGTTGTTTTTCTTGCTTTGCGATGTTGTTAGCTACACTGTTTACAGAAAAACTACCCTGGCATAATGCTAAATCCACTGGGAATTTTGAGTTCTCATACATATATACATACCATTGCTGCAGATAATCTTCTTATGCTATAATATGCATATTTAGATTTGAGAAAATATGCAAATAGAGCACATTGTCGTAAGTCTTATTTAATCTCAAACTAGTTTAATTGCATAAAACTTGCTCATCACCACAGGCTTTGGCTCCTGTTTTGAAACCTGAGGAGTATCGTTAGCACAGTTTTCATGACACAAGAGCACACTCATCTTAGATCTCATGCAGTCCATTTGATGGTAATACTTTAGCACTGTTCCTCACATGTACTTTTTGTACTTTTCAGTACAGAAAATGGGGTCCTTTTTTGGTGGGGTACCTTTTCTTAAATAAATTGTTTTAAAAAGAGTGCAAAAAAGGGAGATCATTGCAATAAATCAGTGCCTAATGTATAACCATCTAAAGCAGGGGTAGGCAACCTTTTCCTTTTAAGGGCCGAGGGACTTCAGCTCCCAGAATCCCAGGAGCTATTGGCCAACATGGGACTATTGGCCAACATGGCTGAGGTTTCTGGGAGCTGAAGTCCCTCGGACCTTAAAGGGGAAAGGTTGCCTACCCCTGATCTAAAGGATGGATATATCATCCTTTAGATGCCCTGGTAGCGCAGTGGTTAAAATGCCTGTACTGCAGCCACTCACTCACAAACCACAAGGTTGCGAGTTCAGTACCAGCCAGGGTTCAGACTTGACTCAGGCCTGCATCCTTCTGAGGTCGTTAAAATGAATACCCAGCTTGTTGAGGGCAAATAGCTTACAGTTGTAAACCATTTAGAGCAGGGGTCCCCAAACTACGGCCCAGCACCTCCAACTGTGATTTTTTTTCCCTTCGGCCCTCTGAAGATCTGGGGGACAGTGAACCGGCCCCTGGCTGAAAAAGTGTGGGGACCCCTGGTTTAGAGATTGCATAGCGCGGTATGAAGTGGTATATAAATGAAGCTGCTATTGCTATTGCTATCCAGAGGATTTTTTAAAAAATCTAAAATGAGTGTGCAGTTGTCTCATGAAAAGAGTGCTAAGGAAATTGTTAGGTTTCAATACAGCAGACCAAGCCAGTAGTGGTAACTAAGCTTAATATAGTATAATTAAACTGATTGGAGGCAGCTTAAAACTGCCTTGAAATCAATGAAACATATTTTTCCCATACCTTGCATCAAACACTGATCAGAAAGGAGACTCCAGTCAAGAAATAAGACTAGGAATGGGAAGAGTAGCCATGAAAAAACGAGACAACAACAACAACAACAACAACAACAATTTATATCTCGCCCCTCTGCAGAGCAATCGGGGCGGCTTACAACATTAAAATGTCCATACAGATGTATTAATACAATCTAAACAGAACATAAAAATCCCAAATCCACCCGTCCTTTAAGAAGTAAGGGTTCTTCTTATTCTAGGCCCGATGGTACTGGGCCTGTTGTCTCTCCCCCAGATGATATCAGATGGAGAGGAGGGAGGGCTCTTCTTCTTTGGTCCCCAAATTGCCCAGGGGCTCAGATGTTCTGCAACAGAGCATCCACACCAACGCCCTTTCTACCTATGGACATCCCATCCATAGGAAGCAGGTGGTTGCAAGCCTATGCTTTTAGCTTGCCAACTTATCAGCATTTGATGGGGGCTTTGGGCACCGCTGATAACCCTCCCTTGCTTTCTCACTGCCGCTTCTGTCTTTTAATTTATGCTGGGGAAATGTGGAAGGTGCTGGGGAAGGAGAGAAGATCCTGATATGTAAAGATTATACAATTGACAAGACTAAGATCTTTTCAATTCACAAAATCTCAGAGTATCCACAAAAACTATTTAAAAATGGCCTACTGTTGGCATTTAACACCAAAAAAAAAAAAAAAATAGCAAAAATTTATAAAAACAACAATCACAACTGCTGGAAATGTGAACCACAAAAGGATCCTAGATCCACATATGGTGGCATTGTCAAAAAATAAAAATAAAAATGAAGGAATTCTGGAAAAATATGTAAGATCCTTAAAAGGTAAAGGTATTCCCTGTTGAAAAGGTTGTCAAGTCATGTCCAACCATAGGAGGTAGTACTTATCTCTGTTACCAAGCTGAAGAGCCAGCATTGTCAGAGACTATTCTGTGATCCTGTGGCCAGCATGATTGCACAGTATGCTGTTTACCTTCCCACCGAAGTAGTACCTGTTTATCTACTTGCATTTGCATGCTTTCAAGCTGCTAGGTTGGCAGAAGCTGGGATTAGTGATGGGAGGGAGAGGGTGGGTCCCTGCTCTTGCCCACTATAGCAACAGGTTTAGTCCGGGTTAGGACTCCTTTAAGACAGGGGTAGGCAACCTTTTTAAGCCGGGGGCCGGGTTGCTGTCCCTCAGACAATTGGGGGGCCGAAGCACCATAAATAAATAAATAAATAAAAAAATAAAAAAAATTAAAAAATATATATGCATACACACTCTCTCAGCCCCAGAAAAGCCATGGCAAAACCCCTGTGGAGATTTTGCCAAGAAAACCCCAAGAACAAGTAATAACAACAATAATCAATATCATTATGGCGGGGGGTGGCAACGGCAGTGGTGGCAGGACTGGCCTGGGGCTGGTCCAAAGGCTTTTGGGGCCGCATCCGGCCCCCGGGCCTTAGGTTGCCTACTCCTGCTTTAAGAACTGATGAAGTAGGTTGAATAGTGTGTGAGGATGTATCCTGGGTATGAATTTCTTTGGCATCTCAAGTTACGGTGATGGGAACGAGACCGGGAGGGTCAAGGTTGGCTTCCACTGTGATGTCGAGGGATTTGAGACTGTGTATAGTGCTGACGATGATGTGGAGTCAGACCAAGAGGTATGGGAGTGTCAGCAGTGGTGAGAACAGCTAGTATAGCCCTGAGGTGAGTACTAATAGATGGAATAATATGTTGCAACTGGTAAGTAATCTCTAGGTGGATTATGCCAAATAGGGCAGTAATAGGCAGCAGATGTATCAGGTTCAGTTGATATCCACTGGGACTAAAGGTGTTGGTAATACGACTGGTCAGAATGGAACTGGTATCTATAGTTAAAGCATTCCCTGTTGGACCACACATTTTGAGCAAGATCACCCAAACTGACTTTAATGCAACCCAACATTCAGTAGTCATTGAAGCAGTACAGGTTTATTGAAAGTTTGGACCTTACCTGAGATTATTTCAAGTTAGACTGATATGAGCACAAGAGTATGGAAGTTATAATTACTGAAAAGTGTGTGTCATTACTCATATACCATGAAAGAGCTCAAAGGTTAGCTTGGAGCTGTTGAGACAGGAACTCATCACATAGATGCTATTAATATTGAACTAATGGCAAATAAATTAGCGCATGCTATACAATGAACAGGAAAGTCAGGCATGTCCATTTTAATTATTAGTTTGTAACTCCCCATGTGAACCTGGCAGAGTCCTTAGATCTACAAGGGAAGACTTTCTCTCAGTCTTGCCACCATCACAGGTTTGCATGGTGAGCTTTCTCAGTGGCTGCTCTCACTCTCTAGAACTCCCTTCCATGGGAAGCTTGGCTGGCTGCCTTCCAGGATTTCCTTCCACCAGCAGATTTTTCTGTTTAAGCAAGCTTTTAAGGAGTAGTTGCTTTCAGGGAGGTGAAAGTGCTTTACCATTTTAAATTTTGTATGTTTTAAAAAGTATTTTATATTGTTTTCAACATGTCATTTTAATGACATGATTTTAATTGTGTTTTAAAACTGTATTGTTTTAGTTTATTATTTTGTGAACTGCCTTGGCTTCTAATCCAGGAGATAGGCAGCATATAAACAAACAAACAAACAAACAATTTTCATAATTACTACAAAAGCAAAAGGCAAACTCACATGTTCTCTACCAGTTAGCAGCTGACTAAGATAATTTCTTCTGTTCTCTGAAGTGCTTGTCCTTTTTGCATAGTTCTTCTGTGGTTCTGTTCTGATCATTTCTAAGATCCCAGCATCTTCACTGCTCCGTATCAATTATTCTGTGATTCTGTGATTTTTGTTGTTGTTGAAGGCATTTAGTAAAATAAAGCTTTGTCAGTACAAATCCTAAACTGAAAAACCACTTTCTAGGATCAAAACCCTGGAACTTCCTAACATTGTTAAAACTGTTAACTTGTCCTGCCAAAAAGTCCCAGTTCTGGCATCCAAAGACCTGATTAACCTGTCCTAATCTTGCTGAAGATTTTTGCCAAATCCCTCTCCCCTTTCTTGTAGCATTAACCAGAATTTCAACACTCCCCAGCTTATCTCAGATCCAAAGAAAGGTACCTCTGAAGCTCTGGAGGTCCTTTCTCTACATGTTATAACCTCCTAATCTGCTCCCATTTTCTTTTGTGTGTTTTGTATAGGTTGTCTTTGCATGGGTTTATGGAAAGATTAGCTCTGTTAGCTCTTTTTAAAAAATAATTTGCATAGCTGGAAACCCAACCACCTAATGCAGTTTTTTCCCTAGTAAAACAGTGGAGAGGATTGCAGCAAGGCTGGTTAACACTGTTGGTTCCCCTTGTTTCCTTAAGTCTGTATTCCTGTCTTGCCAGGCTTTGAGAGTCTGATGGGACAGATTTTAGTAAAACTGAAAGGGCAACAGTTTTGTTTTTTTTTGGGGGGGGGGGATGCAGGCACTGGGCAAAATGTACAAAGCTTTTAGCCTTGGATGTAAATATCTTAGAAACAGACTTCCTTATAGTCCTGCCATCCCCTTTTGCTATGATCCAGTGTGAACATTTGTCTTGGCATCCCTTTTACTTCGCAACAAAAGATATGGAGTCTGTTTCTCTTCTCCAGTTCCTCATCCCATCCTCTTTAACTCTCTTGTTTACTCTTTTCCTTCCAGAAGCTTGAGAAATCCTACTTTGCGTAGCCTGGTGCCCAAGAACCCAAACCCAGCCTGTGCAATTCCACAATCACATCCTGGATTCTACAAAACTTATAATCTCCACTCTTGTGTTTCTTAAATCAAAGAAAAATAAACTTCGAGTTAGTTGTTCCCAATTTTGAAGAGTGCCTGAAATGAAGAAACTGTACAGTATTTTATTCAGCAAGACTTTTTATCACCCAGTGCAGTTATTGTATATCTATTTTGTTCACATGTATTCAAGTTGTTCAAGTAACTTGGACCAATCTGCCTGGATGCACTACTGCCAAAGTTGAAAGGTCCCTTACACACATATATTTTCCAGATGTGTGTGAGTTCATACACATGTCTGGAGAGCCCACTAATAACAGTTCCTTTTTTTATCTACTGGAATTAGCCATGGAAGAAAAAGCATCTTCAAGATATATGATGTTGGTTACTTACTGTGAAGTTCTTTTCCAGACTCCAGAGGAATCCAGGTATGGGTTAACTTGCATTGCCATCCAGATCAGACAGGAGTCACATGATCTTATTTTTTAAAAACCCACCACACACTGGTTTCCTGATTTCGCTCTGAGTTCTTCCAATAGCACTATACAGAAAAATTAATGGCAAAGTGATTCCAAGCTTTATGCAGAAAGAATGGGCATATGAGACATGATGTGTGATCACCTGATGAAAAACAATATATGCCATTACAGAAGACCTGAGCGTGTGTTCCCTTCTCCATGGTCTACAATGGAGTCTCAGAGTACATAACAAATGTCATATTCTGAGAGAGAGAAAACAAACAAGATCCACCAAATGCTGAGGGAAGGATGTCAGTGGCAGCAAGGTCTTAAGACAGAACCAGCTGTTTCAATACTTTCCCAAAGGCTGCCTCAATTTTGTAATCATGTGGAAATATGAATTGACCTAGGTGACTGCTTTTCATGCTTCAGTCAGCAGAACAGTGGTTAAAAACGCCATTAAGGTAGCTACAGCCCTGGCAGAATGGGCTGTAATGTTAGGTAGGTTTGGAGCCTAATAGATTAGAAAATACAAGCTTATAGCCGCCTGGCTAATGTTGAATTCATCACTTTTCCCCCAAAGAGGAGAGAAGACACACAAAGAAGTTGGCTAGGCTGTTTTTGTTTATGTAAATCTTTAAGGCCCCATGCATCTATGAACACTTAGAAGGGAATGCCATAATCACAAAAAGTTGCCATAGGTTTCTGAGAAACAAGTCATGCCAGCCTAATCTGATCTCTTCATATCTTGATTTCAGTAAAGCCTTTGACAATATCCCACATGATATCCTTTCTAACAAGCTACGGTAGTTAAATGTGGGCTAGACAATGCCATTGTTAGGTGGATGAACCCAAAGGGTGCTCATCAATGGCTCCTCTTCATCCTGGAAAGAAGTGACCAGCTGGGTGCCACAGGGTCCTGGGCCCAGTGCTATTCAACATCTTTATCAATGACTTGGATGAAAGAACAGAGGGCATACTTATCAATTTTGCAGATGACACAAAATTAGCTAATGCCTCAGAGGAGAGGATCAAAATTCAAAATGACCTTAATAGATTAGAAAGCTGAGCCAAATCTAACAAAATGAATTACAAGGAGAAATGTAAGTTACTGCACTCAGGCAGAAAAAAATGAAATGCATAGATATTGGATGGGGGACACCTGGCTTAACAACAGTACATCTGAAAGGGGTCTAGGGGTCCTAGTAGACTATAAGTTGAACATGAGTCAACAGTGTTTCTCGGAAGAATCTGAGGAATCTGGTTGTCCTGTCTGCTTTATTGGATGCTTAAAAGTATCCAATATTCTTCTACCATATTGACTTGATCGTCTGAATTCATCAGTCTTAAATAAAAAGTAGGGCCACCTATAAGACACCAAACTGCCCAGGATGATAAGAAACAGAATATTCAGTCAGTACAAAAAGGGAATTGAAAATGGCCACCCAATATTTGTTGACATCAAAAATAGCTACCAGGAGTAAAATATAGCAGAGATTTAGATTGAGGTTTAGCATCTAAAAAGCTGTTTGACTGTAAAATGCTGTGCTACAAACTTTCTTGGATATTCAAAATGGTCACACCCACTGCCTCTCTATCCTTTCCATTCCATATTCAAGGATTCATGAAGCCGAGTGAGATGAACACAAAACATGTGCTAAAATAGGAACCTCCTAAGCTACATTAATGAGCCCCACAGCACTATGTGGTGGGTCAAGGACAGGGGCCACCTTGTCTACATCACTGGAAGAACTATCCAGGTCCGTGGGGCTATCAAGTACCATTTGTTAGAAGAACACTGGAGGTGGGAGTGTGGCAGTGCCAAAATCAACATTAACTCAGCAATAAGTGAATAGCAGGACATTAACCAACTCCCTGAAGAGATCTTCAGAAGCACTCAGATAAGTTTGAGCAAGCAGAGATGATTTGCAGGTGAGATCAGATGCTTCTTAATAGGCTTTAGAACATTTCACTGTCACTTCCTTGCATCAAGACTATTCTGTTTACTCCCAATAAAAAGGGTCCCTAGCCTAACACATATATCTCCTAAAGGTGGTGGTGATGGGGGAATGTGAGAATGGTCAAGGCAAAAAACTGACAATGTGAACAGTCTAAACCTACTTTTTCAAAATATACAGAAAAAGGACAAAAACATTGAGCCATGGGGGGGGGGAAGGGAAGGGAAAAGAGTGGCAGAAAATCAAGGTTAAAGAAATGGAAAGAAAGAGGGGGGGAAACACTGAAGAGGAGCAAAGAGCTTCTGACCGAGGCTAAGGCAAGAGGAAGGAGAGAGAGGAACCATAAGACCAGTGTCTAAAATATTAAAAATAAGTTATCTGACTCTTGCTTGACTTAGGTGACAGTGGGAATTATCCCTTATGTGGATGGCTGCTTTTCTGCCGCCTGAGAATCATGGTTTCTCAGAAATATCTATGAGGCAGATGTGAGAAGATACCAGACCAAAACACTCATAAGCCGCCTTCTTCTTCTTTAAAAAAAGAAAGAACAAGGAAATAGGTGTTCCTATATGAGAACAGATGGCATTCTGAGTGGTGCCTAGAATCTGGATGAATGTCAATGCCTATAGTGTGGAGAAAGATAATAACCACCAACACAGAATATTGCATATATTACAGGAATATATTAGCCTCACTTCCACCCACAAGTAAAATTACAGGTTATTTATTTTGGATGTGTCACTTGTAAAACATTATAAGCTTAATTCTAAACAAATACTGTTTAATTTGATGTTTTTACTTTTATATTCAACTCAAAGGATCTCAAGGCAACTTTTAACTAGTAATAATCTCTGCAGCAAAAAAAAAAAAAAAAAAAAAAAAAAAAAAAAAAAAAAAAAAAAAAAGAACAAAGAAATACAAACAAACAAATTAATCCTGAAAAAAACAAAAATAAATCAAACTTGAAAAAAGTAGCAAAATATCCTCAAAAGCAGCTTATTCAATAATGCCTGCCAAATTTGTTTCTTTCCAGACTTAACTGGAGTACTCCACGTACTGGGATCTTACAGATCAAGTTTACAGGCAACTATTAAATCATCTACAACATGCATAGTACTGACAATTTAATGAAATACAGGAACTTCTAATTCAAACACAAAATATGCGTAGTCAGTTTTATGCATAATTATCTCCATCTGACTTAGTAACACTTTCAAATACTGGATTGCTTTGTAATATTTAATAGCTAACCTGCTTAAATACCATTTTAATTATATGTAAAAAGTGTATCTGGATAGTGGACTTTATATATTTATTAGCTAGTGATACTAGTATATGGCAAGAAAAAACGATAACTTTTTAATAGGAAAAACAGGAAAATATGCAATGCAGCATTACAAAAACAAGCCACAGGCAGACTCATAGGCATAATAAAACAAACCCAGAATGTACTGTTGGGGTGCCTTAAGTACAATTAACATAGGTACATCTACCTAGTAGCTCTTTTGAACACATATCCATGGTGAGGACATGCCATACTGGAGCCTTGGTTCCAGTTCAGGACAGTGAATCATACAGCAGGCAAGTAAAAAACAACTAGTCAGTAACTACTCAATCAACTTGGGCTGTGTTTGCACTGCAGAAAATTGACATCACTTTAACTGCCATGGCTCTGTGCTAGGGAATTCTGGGAATTGTAGTTTAGTTGTCTCACTAAACTACAATTCCCAGAATTTCATAGCACTGAGCCATGACAGTTAAAGTGCTATCAACCTGGATTATTTCTGCAGTGTGGATGCAGCCTTAGACTCAGCTTCTACCACCGTTAAGAAATTGTCAAAAAGACCAAAGAGCTGGTGCAACAAAAATGGAATGGAAAGACACTTGAAGAGAAAGAGTGCATGATATCACCTACAACAGTTCTCCATCCTCTGCAATCAAGGATAGGTGTGTATACAAGGTGAACGGAAGCAGGACAGAGAGCAGTGTGTGCATAAAGAGCAGTGTGTGAATAAAGAGCAGCTATGTACTAAGATGATAGATACAGAAGACAAGACTCAAGTCAACTAGGAATGCGGGATGGGGAGCAATATGCCGATGAGTAGGGATCATCTAGGTATTATAGAGAAAGAACTGTAAGAAATTTCATTTGAGGAATTGTTTTGAAACAATGGAATGGGGAAATTCTGTGAACATTAGATACAAGGATTAAGTTAATAGAGCAGGGGTAGGCAACCTAAGGCCCGGGGGGCCGGATGCGCCCCCCCGAGGCCTTTGGACTGGCCTCAGGCTGTTCCTGCCGCTGCCGCCGCCTCCCACCATAATGATATTGATTATTGTTGTTATTACTTGTTCATGGGGTTTTCTTGGCAAAATCTCCACAGGGGTTTTGCCATGGCTTTTCTGGGGCTGAGAGTGTACATGCATAGTTTTAAAAAAAAAATTATTTATTTTTGGTGCTTCGACCCCCCAATTGTCTGAGGGACAGCAACCCGGCCCCCAGCTCAAAAAAGTTGCCTACCCCTGTAATACAATATGGTTGAAAAAAAAAAGATTCCTGTCCCGTGTCAGTACAGGAAGGAACAAAAAAACAGGAGAAATTTGAATAAAAAGGAGAGGGACAATACAGAACAAGATAATAGGGGAAGAGTTTCTTGTTGCTGTTAGCTGCTCTCAAGCTGATCTTGACTCATGGCAATCCTGCTGATATCTCCAAGCCCTCTTCTCCCTTACTGCTCTGCTTCGGTCTTAAAGAGTCATGCCCATGACCTCCTTGATTGAGTCTATGCATCTGACATGCAGTCTTCCTCTTTCTGCTGCTACCTTTCCTAGCATTATTCTCTTTTCCAATGATCCATGCCTTCTCATGGTGTAGCCAATGTATGACAGCCTCAATTTAATCATCTTGGCTTCCAGAGAGTGTGGTTTTATCTGCTCTAGGACCTATTTGCTTGTCTTTTTGGCTTACCTTGGTATTCCCAGCACTCTTCTCCAGCAAATCTCAAGTGAGTTTTCTTTTTATCTGTTTTCTTCACTGTCCACTTCCCACATCTGTACATGGTGATGGGGAATACAATGGATTGGATGATTCTAACTTTAGTGCTCAATTGTATATCTTTACATTTTAGGATCTTGTCTAGTTTTTTCATGGCTGCCCTTCCCATTCTTAGTCTTCTTATTTCTTGACTGCAATCTCCTTTCTGATCAATGTTTGATCCAAGGTACATGAAATCTTTAACTATTTTGATTTCTTAATTGTCTAGGTTGAATATAAATTCAACCTAGACAATTAAGAAATCAAAAGTCATTTATGTAGATGTCCCATGGTCATAATTTTTTTCTTTATGTTCAGCAGCAAGCCTGCCTTTGCACTTTCTTCCTTGATGTTCTTTAGTAATTATTCCAATTTTTTTTTCTGCTAGTAGTATGGCGTCATCTACATATCTTAGATTAGGGGTAGGCAACCTTTTTGAGCTGGGGGCTGGGTTACTGTCCCTCAGACAATGGGGGGGGGGGGGAAGCACAAAATAAATAAATAAATAAATAAATAAATAAATAAATATTTTAAAAAATTAAAAAATTAAAAAATATGCATGCACACTCTCTCAGCCCCAGAAAAGCCATGGCAAAACCCCTGTGGAGATTTTGCCAAGAAAACCCCAAGAACAAGTAATAACAACAATAATCAATATCATTGTGGCGGGCGGCGGTGGGGGTGGTGGTGGGAGGCAGCGGTGGCGGTGGCAGGACTGGCTTCGGGCTGGTCCAAAGGCCTCAGGGGGCCGCATCCGGCCCCCGGGCCTTAGGATGCCTACCCCTGTCTTAGATTGTTGTCCCTTCCTCCTAACTTTATTCCTCCTTCTTCTAAGTCTAAATCTGCTTTATATTTTTTGCATACAGATTGAACACGTGGAATGATAATGTGCAGCCTTGCGTGACCCCCTTGCCAATTGGGAAACTATTTCTATCATAGGATAGGATAGCTAATGGAGTGCACCAGGGAATTCCAAAAGAAAACTTGCTTTATAGACTATAGAAGCCTTTGACTGTATAGATCATGGAAGGCTATGAAATGCCCGTAAAGACATGGGAGTGCCAATACATCTGATAGTCCTAATGAGGATCTGTACTCAGGACAAGAGGCTACTGTCAGGACAGAACATGGAGAAACAGAACGGTTCCCAGTTGGCAAAGGGGTCAGACAAGGCTGCATCCTATCACCTTGCCTATTCAACTTATATGCAGTACATATTGTAAGGAAAGCAGGCTTAGACATGGAAGAGGGAGGAGTGAAAATAGGAGGAAGAAATATCAACAGTCTGAGATATGCTGATGACACCATAATACTAGCAGAGAACCTCATAGACCTGGAACAACTACTAAGGAAGATCAAAGAAGAAAGTGCAAAGGCAGGCTTACTTTTGAACATAAAGAATACAAAAATAATGACCATAGAGAACGTACACACATTCAAACTAGACAATGAGGAAATAGAAATAGTAAAGAATTCCCATACCTTAGATCAAACATTGATAGAAATGGGGACTGCAGTCAGGAAAAAGGACTAAAAAAGATTCTAAAATGCAAAGATACACAACTGAGCACAAAAGTTAGAA
>CM034706.1:204572078-204585860 GCA_020142125.1 Phrynosoma platyrhinos | reverse complement strand
GAAGGATGAGGAGGGGAGAAGGCGGCCACAACTGCGCGGCAACCATGGTAGCAGGAAGAGGAGGAAGAAACCCCCTGCCATGGTGAGAGGGGCTTCAGGCAGCCAGTGGGAGGCAAAATCCTATTGTCCTCAATCGTTACATGGCCACGCCACCATTGAATACTATGGGACTTGAGCATTCACGGATTTTTGTGTCCACGATGTGTGTGTGTGTGTGTGTGTGTGTGTGTGTCCCTGGAATGGATCCCCTGCGGATACAGAGACTCACTGTAATTCCAGCACTTGGGGGCCTACAATCTCTGGGCACCACAGTTCAAGGATACTGGCAAGCTATAATGTGTCCACAGGATGGTGATCAAGATGGCAGATTATCTAGAAACAAGCCCTATGAGAAAAGACTAAGGAAGCTGGTATGTTTAGCTTGGAGAAGAGAAAACAGAGAGGTGATATGATAACCATCTTTAAATGTAGAGGCTGAAGCATGCTTGTTTTCTGCTGCTCCAGAGACCAGGATGTGAACCAATTAATTCAAATTACAACACACCACCTAAAGGCAGCCTTGGTGGTGCAGTGGTTAAATGCTAGTACTGCAGACACAACATTGTGAGTTCGATCCCAGAGGGCTCCAGGTTGACTCAGCCTTTCATCCTTTCATAGGTCAGTAAAATGAGTACCCAGCTTGTCGGGGGCAACTGGCTTACAGATTGTAAACTGTTTAGAGAGTGCTGAGTTCACTATGGGCCAAAGCAGAGGGCCCAGCAGGAGTGGCCAGAGGCTTCTCTGCCCCCAATCAGGCTGGGACCATACAGCCCACTCCCGAAGTGGGCTGCTACCACAGTCCCAAGCCGCACTGGCCAGGAGTCAATCTAAATCAACTCCTTTTTAGACTGGCTTTTTCTGCCTTGTGGCAACCTTGGCGTGGCTTCTGGCCACTTTGGGAGCATGCATCATCTAAGCTATTCAACAGTGGAATAGACTGTGGACTCTCCCTTTTTAGAGGCCTTTAAACAGAGATTGGAGGCTCTTATCTAAGTAGTGCTTTAGCTGTGCCTTCTGCCATGCCCTGCCTGGATGAGGAATTGAAGGACGAGACAGAACTTCCTCTGGGTCCTGAGCCTACAGTGGAGAAGCCCCAGCCTAGCTTTAGCAGCCCTGCTTTGCCAAGTCCTGTGGAGCCTCCAGCAGATCCTATGGCATCTCAGGAGGTCGCTCCGCAGCCAAGCCTCCCGACAACAGAACCGTTGGACATGGAGGAGGATCAAGGGACTATGCCTACCTTCAGTCAGTGTCGGGCAGAAAGGGTGGGCCTTTCGAGGTGGCTTTATGAAAAATCAAGGTGATCAGGTCCAGCTGAGCTCTGGCAGCTTGGGGATTTAAGCAGGTGTGGAAGCACTGCCTCAGGGCCAGAGGTTATCTGAGCTTCCTGGCGAAAGCATCTGTCTCTCCTTGTTCCTTGACCTCTGACTCGGCTTATTGTGGACTACCGGAACCCTTGACCCTCAGACTGCTGACTACGCTTGGAGTTCTGGAACCTTTGACTTTTGGACTGCCTTGTCTCTCTGCTTCACTGGAACCCTTAACCTTTGGACTGTGTTTGACCCTTTGCTGGCTGACCCTTCGGATTGGAAACTAGGACTTGCTTTAGGACTTTCCTTGGCCTTGGCTATCAGCCCTTCGGCTGGCTTTCCAGGCCACATTAATGCATGACAGATGGTTGAACTAGATGGCCCTTGTGGTCCCCTCCAACTGTGTTTCTATCATTCTATCTACTTTCATATATCTATAGATCAGACGACATGGCACAAAGGTGTACTGTGGGACATAGAGAAGGGTAGATATCCTAATTTCACAGCTGTTCCATATTTCATCCTTTGAAGAGAAAGCAAACTCTGCTCTACTCACATCCTTTTATAAAGACAGCTGTTAATAAGGCTAAGGAATCATTTTTGATTTATGACTGTACTGCTTATATGTATTTTCCTGGTGTCCTCATTTTACCATGCTCAACCTGTCGCCTAATGCAAGTTGTAATCCAGATCCTTACCATGAGCTCTTCATCACGGTCTGGGGAAAGCACTAAAGGAATTATGACTTGATTGCGCAGCAATGGAGTCTTCTCATGCTTCAGCACTTTATTCAGGGTGTTTAGCTGCCCAGAAAGTAGAGCAAAGTTGTCTAGCACCGAAGGCCTGGAGTAGATGAGAAAAAGAAAGGACATGAGGCACACACACACACAAAACATTCTGTATATGGCTGAGGGAAATTAAAATCATTGTTTTGCAGATAAGGCCATTGTTTTGCATGTAAGGTTTGAAATCAATAAAGTCAAACCTCTCAGCAGCAACTGATTTCATAAACATCTTTAAATTTAACAAATGTTTATACCAATAGCATGCACAGACACCGCTATGTAGAACTTTCTGAAAGGTGTTGGTATTACTACATAGGAGAACAGGCCACATAGATCCAACTTCCATAACAGGGTGGGGGATTTGAAAGCCTTCTTATTCTACATCATTAGTCAAGCGAAGCTTGAATAAATTAAGTGTTCCTCATGAATTCCTGTATTTCCAGTAAGGATAAAATAAAACAGAAACTGTTGCACAGATTACAGACACTCCTCAACATCATACCTCAAACAAAGGTAGCTCAAAGAACACTGTTTCATATCTGCACAACAATTTCATCCTCTATATATTTACTCAGGAGTAAGGACATTCTCCCAGATAACTATGCAGACATATATCTTTTGCTTGGTCAGCTTGATATAGAATAAAATTTGAGACTGTGACGCTTGTCCACATCTTCCGAATATGTATAAGCAGGGTGACCTTGTATGGATTCTATGTGAAATGCAACATGCAGGCTAGTACACTTTAAATAAGAATCACAGAATAATAGAGTTGGAAGAAACCTCAAGGGTCATCAAGTCCAACTCTCTGCCATGCAGGAATACACAATCAAAGCAGTCCTGACAGATGGCCATCCAACCTGTTTAAAAACCTCAAAAGAAGGAGACTCTGCCACTCTCCGAGGGAGTGTGTTCCCCTGTCGAACAGATCTTGCTGTCAGGAAATTCCTCCTAATGTTTAGATGGAATCTCTTTTCCTGTAGCTCCGTTTCCTAATCTCTGGAGCAGCAAAAACAAGCTTGCTCCATTCTCAATGTGACATCCCCTCAAATATTTAAACAGGGCTAGCGTATCACTTCTTAACCTTCTCTTCTCCACGCTAAACATACCCAGCTCCCTAAGTTGCTCCTCATAGGGCATAGTTTCCAGACCTTTCACCATTTTGGTTGCCCTCCTCTGGACATGCTCCAGCTTGTCCACATTCTTCCTTAATTGTGGTGCCCTCTATACTGTTACTAAATATTGTGCAATGTATACCTCAGCTCTCCACAGTAAGGAAGAATGGCCCCATAACCTTTGTCCTACCCTCTTACCAGGTAAGACGATCGTATTCATTCTCCAACTTGTAAATGAAACTGACCAAGGAATTTTTCAGGTCAGCCACTTGACTGATGAGAGCCTCCAAGGACAGCTCTAGCTGCTTCTCTTCTCTCTAGAAAGGACATAAGGAAAGCTTTAATATGCCAGCTCTTCAACTCAAGGGTTAACACACACACACACACACACACACACACACACACACACAGTCCCCTTTGGACCCTCTGACCTATTTCAGACCCAGTAAAGGCTTTTTTCTTCACACTAGGAAATCCTATTCCATTCCTTAAACACTAAATTGTGGTGAGGAACATGGTGAAACTGGGGTGTGGGCATAGTTTTAGTTTTATAAAAAAGCAAAATGTAAAAAAACCAAAAAAAGCTAGAGGATCATGGAAACCTTAAAAACAGCCTTGGGAGCACAGGCAGCCTGTAGGCCACACTATTCGCACTCCTTCAATGCAACACCTTTGGAAGGCAATATGTGCTGTAGTGATTCTGAAGGAAACATCTAGACATTTACAGGAATCATCTGTTGCCTTTTTTTAAGGTCCAAAACACACTATAGAAATCATCCAATTTGAGACTGCTTTAACTTCCCTGGATCAGTGCTGGGGAATTCTGAGAGTGATGCTTTGTTGTAGTACCAGAGATCTCTGGCAATGTCTCACAAAACTACAGTTCCCACAATTTCCTAGCACTGAGCTATGGCAGTTAAAGTGGTCTCAAACTGGATTATTTCTAGTGTGTTTGGACCTAAATCAGTCATTCTTGTGTTGCTAGGTCCAATATGGGACTGTAGTTTCTCTCTGCTTTAATAGTTATGGAGAAAAGCTAGTCTGAGCAACTGCAGCTTCTTCTTTGCTGGTTGTTTTCTATTATGCTATTGTTAAAGGTGCAAGGACTTTAGTCTACATTGAATCCAGTAACGTTATAAAATGATCATATCCCAGAGTTATACAGGATACTGGACAAACCAAACAAGGTTACTGCCTCAGGTAAGATTGTAGTGCTCTCTCATCAGAGCAATCAGAATACAACTAACAAGCTGATTGGGAAAGAAGCTGACACACTTCTGCTTGCATGTGATGTTGGAAGAGGAATGCCTAGTATTTGCATCTAGGAATGAATAATCCATCAGTGAAAAAGAATACAAAGGTATCCCTGAAAAAAGACATTGGGGCCTCTGTGCTGCCCCTAGGAACGCTGGATTGAGGCTGCGGCAACCACACGCCACAGCCCTGATCCAGCTTTTTGCTACTCCAAAAAGAGCTGGCAAAAAAGCCACCCTTACCGCTGTGGCTCTTCTGCGCTCCTTTGGCGCAGCGTGTCTACACACTGTGCCAAGGGAGCACCCTGACACCGCGCACCATGCGGTGGGGTGCGTACTGTGACAGTGGCGTCGGGGAGGTCGCCTCGCCTCCAACTCCACCCCCAGGCTGGCCCTTGGGAAAATGTATGTGCCCAATGTATAAAATATGCTTCATACATTATGGTGTCAAAGGCACAAGAGAGATGATCAACTCCCCATTGCATGCACATTTAAATTATCAAGTAATGAATTTTGCACTGTTTCAGAAAAATGTAAGTCTTCCAAAAACTTAGTTTTCAGACCTTTTCTGGCTCATAGTGACTTTTGGCACTGTTCTGTTGTACCATCCTGATATAAACCGTTATGTCTATACTCTAATATATATGTGTGTGTGTGTGTGTGTATATATATATATATATATATATATATATATATATATATATATACGTGTGTGTGTGTGTGTGCTTGTTTGTAATAATAATTTCAATTAATTTAATATATACACATTTTAATTACAGTCTGGGTAAACCGCTAAGGGATTTTATTATATTAACCAGCATATACATATAGTACATAAATAAAAAATATATGTCAATACACAAATCATTTAAAGGATTAAAAAAAAAAAAAAGAACACCCAGAGCTAAAAATACAGAGGCTGAATCCCCACTGCACTAATAATCCAGTATGACACCACTGTAACTGCCATGGCTCAGTGCTACGAAATTCTGGGAATGGTATTTTGTTGTGGTTCCATTAAAGTGGTGTTGAACCAGATTATTTCTGCAGTGCAGATGCAGCCAGAGAGTCATGAAACTACAAAGAAGCAAAACACACTCTCAAAATGAAGGTTATACAGTGGGCCCCAGTATCTGCTGGAGTTTGGTTCCAGGACCCCCCATGGATACCAAAATCCATGCATACTCAAGTCCCACCAAATACAATGGCATAGCAAAATGTTGTTGCTTATATAAAATGGCAAAATCAAGGCTTGCTTTTTGGAATTTATATATTTTTTGAACATTATCAAGCCATGGATCTTGAATCTGTGGATATGGATACGGAGGGTTGATTATATACTATTTCCAATGCTTCTGAGTTTGACTGGGCCAGGGCATTCTCTCTACCAACATGACTTCAGTCCAGCAATTTTTTCCTTAACATTCTTCAATCTTGTTTTAAGTATCTTTCACAAGCATCTTACACCAAAAGTCTATTATAATTACCATAATAATTATTATAACTATAATATTTGTTAAAGATAAAGGTAAAGGTGTTCCCTGTTGACAAAGTTGTCAAGTTGTGTCTGACTGTAGGGGGCAGTGCTCATCTCCATTACCAAGCTGAAGAGCCAGCATTGTCAGAGACTACTCTGTGATCATGTAGCCAGCATGATTGCACAGAATGCTGTTTACCTTCCCACCAAAGTGGTACCTATTTATTTACTTGCATTTGCATGCTTTCAAACTGCTGGACTGACAGAAGCTGGGACTAGTGACAGGAGCCTTGAACTGCCAACCTGCCAATCTTGCAATAACCGGAGCCAGCATCTTAACCACTTGAGCCACTGCAGCTCATATTTATTGGGGTGCTTCAAAATACAGGTCACATTCAAATGCTGCAAATTTGGTTACATTCCAATGCTGCGCATTGTGCAATAGAATTACAATGCAGATAACGCATGGTGACTGACTGCCTATGGCTATTTGGACAAACCACTTTCCAAGTGAAACATAGGTGGGCACAATTTGTTGTATCTCCTGATTTTTTTTCGTCAATTGCATTACTTTTTGTGAAGCCTAATTTGGACTATGACCCTGGAGACCAGGGGTTCAAATTTCCAATGAGACATGAAAACCCACTTGGTGACCTTGAGCAAGTCACACTCTCTCAGCCTTGGAGGAGGACAATGGCAAAGACCTTCTGAACAAAAATTGAATAGGAAAACCATGATAGCCTTAGGGTCACCATAAGTTGAAAACAACTTGAAGGCACACAACACCAACAATCCTATCACAACTTCAAGTTTTTTCAACTTAATTGCTGCCAAAAATTGCCACCTTAACCAACTCTGGATTGTAGCAACTATGCTGGGATAAACACTATAAAACTCCTCATTGTCCTATAACATCCTCATAAAACATGCCTTTGATTCAAAATTACACAAGTGACTTTCCTCTTTACAGCTGTTGATAAACAACATATACATTTCCTTCACACATATAACTAAGGAACCAGTAATATAGATGCTTGGTTAATTCTAACCATTCATTATGAAGAACCTTACAATAGCAAAACCGATAAGGCCTCCACCCTTAAGAATTTGTAGCCAGTTTGTAGTCTGTGGGGAAGAGGGAAGCATGGATATAGGGGATGGTAATTTCAACAATTAACAGGCTAGAAACGACTGATGTCCTATTCAAACCATATGTAGAAAAACCCTCTTATGAATTAGAAATTAGAAGAGAAGAAAGAATAAAAACAATTCCCACAATAAAGACAGAAAAGTTATGAGAGTCTACAAGGTTTTAAATCAGGGAATGGATCTGTGAGGTTCTCCAGATGCTGATGAATTCCAATTACTAGTACTCCTCATAGAACTGGTGGAAGTTTCAGTTCAACAATATTTATGATTTTAAATTGTATTTTGTATCCAAATTTTCCATGTTTATTTATTGTAAGCTAACCAGAGAAATTCTATTTTGGGTTGGCAAGAAATGTAAGAAATGTGTATATACAAATATAAGCTAAGAAAGATATACCTTCTCCAAATACTGCACTGGGACCCAGAGAATAACAGGTCATTTCTGATTATATGAATCAATTGCTATAGATGCAAGGATTTAACAGTGCATTTTACAACTGGACCTTTTCTTGGTTTATGGTACAGAGCTCTCATATTTTCACATCAACTTTTAAAGCATTAAAAAAAAAAAAAAAGACGGGAGAGTGTATTGAAGTTTCAGGGTAGGTGTGTTAATGTACCTCTTGCCCCCAAACCCTGACAACTGCCCAGCCCTTTGAGTTACTAGGAGAAATATTATGTTGTCATATAAGCAATACCTGTCAAATTCACTCTTCTACACAATCATAGTTGAAACCTCTAGTTCAGGAGTAGGCAACCTTTTTGAGCCGAGGGCTGGGTTGCTGTCCCTCACACAATTGGGGGGCCCGAAGCACCAAAAATAAATAAATAAAAATAAAAATAATAAATTTATTTTTTTAAAAAAAATATGCATGCACACTCTCTCAGCCCCAGAAAAGCCATGGCAAAACCCCTGTGAGATTTTGCCAAGAAAACCCCAAGAACAAGTAATAACAACAATAATCAATATCATCATGGCGGGCAGCGGTGGCGGGGGTGGCAGGACCAGCCTGGGACCTGTCCAAAGGCTTCAGGGGGAGGCATCCTGTCCCCGGGCCTTAGGTTGCCTATCCCTGCTCTAGTTCATAGATTTCAAATATAAATTTCACTTCTGCATCCTCCCTTTGTCTTTCAGGGATGCTATTCTCCTGAAAACAAATGCCTCTGATTACTACTTCCATTATATCTCAAATTAAAGTATGCACCATGTTTATTAGGAAGAAATATATTTTGTTTAAGCTTGTAATTTGTTGGTTTGTTTATACAACTAGTAAAAATAGGACAACAAACAGGGATGGTTGCAGTTCCTGTAGGGCTAGTATTATGGCAATTGGAGCATGCTCTGATATAAAGATATTATCTATTTACAAGTAATCCCAGGTTCAAGGATGTATTTGTACTTGAACAGAACTTGTATCTGGAGGAAAAGACATAGCAGGGCTGTGTTCCTTCCACATGTCTATTAAGTCTTAAATTTTAATGATGCTTAATGAGCACAGAGAATCTGCAAACAGTACTTTGTTTAAGGCCCCTCCCAAGCCCCCCACACCCTGCTTAAATATCTCTCCTAGAGGAACCCGTATTGATATCCATTAAACAATACACAGAGCCTAGTATAACTCTATGACATCTCTATTGTGTATGTTTTTTTCTGTGGTTTGTCCACCCACACCAAAAACCAGCCATTTCAAAGCCACAATATAAAAGCAGACAGAGCGAAGAAGCTGCAGAAAAAGGATAAGCATCTGATGACACAAAACTGGGAGGGATAACTAACCTCTCAGAAGATCTGACAAGGGGAATTCAAAATGACCTCAGTGAGCAAATCTTGATTTTGCCATTTTATATAAGGGACACCATTTTAATGTGTTACTGTGTACAGTGGAACTTGAGCATCCATGGATTTTGGTATCCACAAGAGGTTTCTTAACCAAACCCAAGTGGATACCAAGGGCCCACTGCACTTAGGTTACAGGAGCCAAGGCTGGATAACTACTTGTTATGGATATTTACCACTGAATTTCTCACATCAAGTAATGGACTATAAATGTGCTGAAGATAAATTGGGATGTATTGGTAGATCTCTAATTCTGCAAACAAGTTCCAAGGCTCACAATTTTATTCAGAGATAACTTGTTCTTCAATGGCAACTGGTGTCTTCCATGTCAGTGGAGCACTATATTGTATGAATTTTAGTCTAAACTCTAAAGGGGCTATCAAAGGTGTTGAACCTGTCCCCAAAAGGATTCAGTGGACAGCTGATGGTAAAAGTTCTAGAAACTCAAGTTGCATGAGGAATGGCCTAGGGAGCTGGGTCTGTTTAGCTTGAGGAAGAAAAGAGTGAGAGGTGAAATGATAGCTATCTGTAAGTATTTGAAAGGAAATAATGAATAAGACAAAACTAGTTTGTGTACTTTTCCTTCAGGGGTCAGGACACAAACCAATTGATTTAAATTACAAGAAAAAAGATTCCACCTAAACATTTAGTACAGGGGTAGGCAACCTTTTCCCTTTAAGGGCCGAGGGACTTCAGCTCCCAGAAGCCTCAGCCATGTTGGCCAATAGTCCCATGTTGGCCAATAACTCCTGGGATTCTGGGAGCTGAAGTCCCTTGGCCCTTAAAGGGGAAAGGTTGCCTACCCCTGGCCTATCTCTTTATAATTTGGACACTTTAGATCAGGGGTAGGCAACCTTTCCCCTTTAAGGGCAGAGGGACTTCTGCTCCCAGAAGCCTCAGCCATGTTGGCCAATAGCTCCTGGGATTTTGGGAGCTGAAGTCCCTCTGCCCTTAAAGGGGAAAGGTTGCCTACCCCTGGCCTACACAATTATAACGATGAGCTGAGCAGCAGATTGGGGGAAAATAGTAATACGTATTTATATGAACTTCTGTTTGTCTTGCCAACATCTGAGACATGTTTGGCAAGGAACACAACTGAGGGCATTCTTGGTGGCCCCTCCCATGTTTTGTCAAAGGAATCCCAGCCATCTCCTTTAATGACCTTCCACAGGAAGGGAAAGACATTTTTATTTAGGCATGCATTTTGGCCTCCCTTGCACAGCAATTGTGAAAAAACATTATGAAAATTTGACAAATAAATGATGGGGGAGGGGAAAGGCACATGTTATAAAAACAAGTCACACAATAAATCCCCTGAGGCAGGGTGACCAGATGTTCTAACCACAATGGTATTGCAAAATATAGGACCTTCAAGAAAAATCAAGGGCATGATCAAATAAAAGCTAAAAACCCTTAAGATAAACATAAATTCATGCTTCTTAGTCATGCTCAAAATGGACAGCATTTTGAAAATCCTCCTGGACAGAAGGTTGAAAGGGCATGTTCTGGAAAAGGAGTACATCTGCTCACCTTGCCCTGAGGTCATTTAACCAAAAACCTGCTGATAATAGAGGCAACTTGCTGCCACTCATGACCCTCCAGCCTCTTAACTACTACTACTGCTCATGAAGTAAGGCGCAGCCACCTTCAAAGTCTGTGAGCACATCTACACTGTAGAAATCATACAGTTTGACACCACTTTAATTGTCTGCTCCATACTACAGAATCCTGGGATTTGTAGTTTTTTGAGGCACCAACACAGTTTGGCAGAGGTGGCTAAAGACCTTGTAAAACTACAAATCCCAAAATTCCATAAGATAGCACTACAGCACTTAAAGTGGTGTCAAACTGCATGATTTCTACAGTGTAGATGCACCCTGCTGGGAAACGCTGTGGCATGAGGAGTTTGTTCCTAGCATTTATTGTTGTTGTGTGCATTCAAATCATTTCTGAGTTATGGCAATCCTAAGGCAACCTTATCACTGGGTTTTCTTGGCAAAATTTGTTCAGAAGTTTGTCACTGCCTTCCCCTGAGGCTGAAAGAGTGTGACTTGCCTAAGGTTTATGCCTCAGTGGGAATTCATACGAACCTTGGTCACCCGAGTCATAGTCCAACACACAAACCACACTGGCTCTCCTGGGAAATGCTGTGGCATAAGGAGGTTCTTCCTAGCCTTTTACCATTTGACAAAGCATCAAGAGTACCCAGGGCTCAAAACAATCCATGGGACATCAATAGAGGTGTGTGTGTGTGTGTGGGGGGGAAACGGGACACCACACCAGGTGACACCCTAAGGGAGGGTGACACCACTGCTCCCCCAAACATCTGCCTTTTGGTAAAAATGGTTTGTGGTGTTCATCTGTGTCCCTTTAAAACACTGAAGAGATGGTGTGAGTGGGGTGAGATTCAGTGTGAGGAGAAAGGAGAGGCCCTGCTTTTTTAAAATAGTAAATTTAGGGGTTTTTTAAATTAAAAATTAAATTAAAAGTATTTTTTAAAATATTATTTGAAAAATTTCTTTGAAAAATCACATCTTACCAAATGAACGACATGAAACCATGTACACGTAAATACATTTAGGCTGTGCATATGATATTGTAATTTAAAGGTCTAATTTTAATTTTGCTAGTTGTTTACGTCACAACCAGGGTGACCAGATGGTCTCCTTTTCTGGGGCATGACCTACATTTCAACCTTCTGTCCAAGAGGAATTTCAAAATATCCTCCATTCTGAGTGTGACTAGGAAGCATGAATTTACATTTATATGAGTGATTTTAGCTTTTATTTTGCTCCATTTTTCTTGAAAGGTCATTCTGCCCTTCCTTGTCCTCTTTTGTGGTGAGACATCTGGTCACCTTGCATCACAACTATCACCCTTACATTCAGTGATATATGCAAATTATGATTTATGACTAACATTAGTAAGAGTAAGAAACTGATCGTGGCCAGCCTGGCATGTTATAGATACCGTTGCAGCTGCTGGGAAGCTGCTCCTTCCGCTCATTATATTGTTTATTGCTACATTTGTGCAACATGGGCTAACCAGTGCGGAGGAAATGAATACCCTATTGCTGAGTGCCAAAAACTAATTCTGAACTGATACTTTTCACCTGATAAAGTCTAGAGAATCTCTCTGCTGTACACCTGTGTTTACAGCTTTCTGTATCATCGCAATGTGAACTTATATATTTCTGGTTTGTGTCAATAAAGTTGTTCTTCTTTGCTGCTGGTACAGACTGCAGGGGCTGCTCTGTTCAGGAGGGGAGGGGAACCTGCTTGATCATGGATTACAGTACAATCTTTCAACACAGATTCAGGGTCCAAACCCTCAGTCCATGTGCAGCCATTTTACATGGGGTGATCATGGTGGGGAGTGTTATCTCACTTCTCCCTTCCTACTCCCTACCACAATGTATGGATGTGAGAGCTGGGCAGTGAAGAAATCAGACAGGAAGAAAATTAATTCTTTTGCACGTGCTGCCATTGCGGACAACATCGGCTTGCCATCTGCAGATGCTCAAATATGCAGATGGCAAGACCATGGATACCCAGGTCCCACTGTACAACTGAGTGCTAAAGTTAGTATCATCCAAGCCATTGTATTCCCTATTACCATGTATGGATGCTAGAGCTGGACAGATAAGAAAGCAGACAATAAGAAAATCAATTCATTTGAGAAGTGGTGCTGGAGAAGAGTAATGATGATACTGTGGACAGCCAGAAAGACAAACAAATGGGTCCTAGAACAGATCAAGAAAGAACTCTCCCTGGAAGCAAAGATGACAAAACTGAGACTATTGTACTTTAGCCACATCATGAGAAGGCATGACTCACTGGAGAAGACAATAATGCTAGGAAAGGCAGAAGGTAGTAGAAAGAGAGAAAGACAACGTGTCAAATAGATAGACTCAATCCATGGGCCTGAGCCTGTAGGATCTGAGCAGGGAGGTAAAGAATAGGAGGCCTTGGAGACGTCTCAGGCCCAAAACACACTGCAGAAATCATCCAGTTTCAGACTGCTTTAATTGCCCTGGCTCAAGGCTAGGGAATCCAGGGAACTGTAGTTTTGTGAGATACTTAGCCATGTCTGTCAGAGAGAACTGTGGTGCCACAATAAGCTACAACTCCCAGGATTCCCTAGCACTGAGCCAGGATATGTAAAGCGGTCTCAAACTGGATGATTCCTGCAGTGTGTTTTGGAGCAGAGTCGCCATGAGTCGAGGATCGGCCCGAAAGCTAGTAATAACAACAACAAACGTATAACGCCACTGCCTCCCTCCTTCTCTCAAAGCCGCGTAAGGTCTGTAGAATCAGTACGTAGAGAGATCTTGTGGCACTTGAGACTCACTGTAAGAAAGAAGTTGGCAGCAGGAGCTGTCGGAGGCTTCAGCCTATTTCCTTAAGTCTACTTCACCAAATGCATCTGAGGAAGTAGACCGAAGTCTATGGAAGCTTATGCTGCCAACTTCTTTCTTTCAGTGAGTCTCAAAGGTGCTGCTACAAGATCTCTCCCTAGATACTCTTTCTCTCAAACAACCCACACCTGACCTAACCCGGCCGCCCCCTTCAAACCGCTTCACCTGCATGGCCACGGAGACCGGAGACGGCAATAAAAAGCCACCGCCACGGGGGTGTGGGGGCTGGAAGGATTTCACTCATCCTGCTTCCGCTTCCGGGTCAGGCGTTTGAGAGGAAGGTCGGAGGTCGCGAGAGAAGGAGGCGCCAGCCATGGCGGCCTCGGAGAGAGCCGATGCAGAGGTATGCCGCGGGCGCGCGCCTCAAACGTTTGACCGCCTCTCCCTCCCTCCCTCCCTCTCT
>CM034706.1:204519167-204554267 GCA_020142125.1 Phrynosoma platyrhinos | reverse complement strand
CTGGGCCGGAAACGGCCCGCGGGCCATAGGTTGCCGACCCCTGGTCTACATGATTAAAACATTAAATTTTCATCTTGTTAAAAACAATAAAACAGGCAGCTTGTCTTAAAATATATTGGTAAACATAGCTTTTTGATTTGGCATTAGAACAATTATAATGGTGCCAGTTAAACCAACATGGAGGGAATATTCCATAATTACAGTGCCACCTCCAAAGAGGGAGTGTCCACTGCCCTCCAAGACAGTCTATGCCAGTCAAACAATTCTCATAGTCATGGACAAGCTGAGATGGGAAGAGACATTCCTGAAGGTGTTTTGAATTCCAAGATTTTTAGAGTTTTGTTAATGCACTAACACCTTGAATTGAGTTTGGAAGTGAATAGGCAGTTCAGTTTTCTTCAGGAACAATATAACATTCCATCTGGCTACAGCAATTTTGACTGCCACATGCTTCAATAGATAAAGCTTCAAGATCATCCCATAGGAGCTCTCTAGATAAGGAAGGATTACAGTTGGCCAATCAGGTTATTTGATCATGGACCCCTGCAGCTGGATTATTACCCCTGCACAGCAGCAGACATCACTGGTAAAGCAGTTGAAGTTGATAAAAGATACTTCTTATCATTGAGGTCATCCAGGTCTCAGTGATAGTATTGGATCACAGAGTACTCACAAGCTATGCACCTGCTCTTTTGAGGACAGAGCAACTCCATCTAAAAGAGGCTATACAACATTTAATGAACAGAAAACCACCTATCCAAAAGGCCTCTTTCTTGTTGAGAGGCAGCCTCAGTCAATTGACCCTCATCTGACTTCACACACCAATTCAGCACCAACACAGTCTTACCTGACTCAGACTGCATCTGCACTGCAGAAATAATCAAGTTTGACACCACTCAGTGCTATGGAATGCTGGGATTTGTAGTTTGTAGTACCAGACCCCTCTGACAGAAGGCTAAATATCTCACAGATATTTCCCAGAATTCCATAGTCATGGTAGTTGAAGTGGTGTCAGACTGAATTATTTCTACACTGTGGATGCAGGCTTAGATGAGAACTAAAACTAAATGTCATCAGCCTTTTGATGGTACATAGCTCACTACATCGCCTTGATGATCTTACTCAAGAACTTCATAAAATCCTTAAAAAGCATAGAGAGTAAGAGGAACCCACTGCTGTGGAATGAAGCAAAATACCTCCATGCCACTTCTTATATGAAAGAGAAGTATGTTGTCAGAGCAACCTCAGTGAAGATCTCTTCAGAACTTAAGCCTCCAAAGGAGAGACATTAAGGAGGTGATATTGACTGATTGATTGAAACCTTATATCTTTGTGAATGAAGAACTGAAACAGACTGTGATGTTCAACAATGGAGCATGATTGTTTGTTAATGACATTGCTTATTTTCTTTTTCTTCCCCTTTGCTTTAGGAACCCGGGGTTCCAGCGTCTTTGTCAGCTTTGTTCAAATGTTTTAAAAATACATATTTCATTGCCAACACAGAGGGTCTTTCTCTCATGCAGGTGGGAGGCATCTATTCCTATGACTGCAGTTTTGGTCATGTTCCCAATGTGGAACTCATGAAGTTCATTGCCATGGCAACATTTGGCACATACCTTTCTACGTGTCCTGAGGTCGAGCCTTCTTGTCTGGACCTGAATGTCTATCACAAAGCTTTTCTACTGTACTCCTTTCTGCGGAGTGGGGAATCCATGAACCCAGAATATTATTGTGGTGAGCTTAACTACATGGGATAGGAGGGAGGTTACCACCACTTTGTCCAACTATTCTTCACTCTCTAGGAAGGGTGTTCCAGAGTCTGGGAGCAGCCACCAAGAAGCCCTTCTCCTGTCTTCCCACCAAGTGTACCTGTGAGGGTGGTGGAACAGGAAGGCCTCCCCAGAAGAGGTCCTTCAGACAACTTTGAACCTGGAGTGAGATTCATTTCAAAATTTTAGCTGGGGGCCATGTTTTCTCAGCAAAAGATAGACCAGAAATTGTCAGAGATACAGCGACTACTAATGATGCAGTAGGACTTAATCTCTGTTGAAACCTGAAGGAGAGAGGTGAAATATACCTGACACAGCCAATTAGTTAAACTGATTTAATGTGCTCTTATCATTCATTCTGGTAGCTGATGCTTGTTTCACAGTCCAAGTGTGTAAATGTAATTGTTTTCATGTCAGAGTGTCAGCAAGATATCTTTTATTAGAGGTCTTGTCTGCATGGATGAAACCCCTCTCCCCCATACTGGTGCTGTCTGATCGCACAGACAGTGGATAGCTTCCAGTGAAATACCAAGAGTTGTGCCCGTTAACCGGACTTTACCCTGGCAAATTAGCAAGAAACTTTAGTATTTCCCTAAAAGGCCTGGGTTTTGTAGTATGTGAACAGCTGGATTGAGCCAGGATTGAGGAGCCACTAACTGCATGCCAGGAGCCATGCTATCCACCTTCCCTGCACTGACCAGTTCAAGGAAAGGGAGTGGCATGTTCCCCGAGCTGTGGCTGCCACTTTTGTACCTGCAGGAGCTCCATGGACAGGCCACATAGTGCTGCTTCCCCAGAGGGTGGGTTTATCCATGTGACCAATGAGGAGAGGGGCCCTTTCATGTGATTAGGGTCTCCCTCTTCCCTCCTCATTGGTCATCAGGTAATGCACTAATATCTGGGGACCTCAGGGGAAGTGGCAGCATGCCAGGTGGGCTGTCCAAAGAGCTCCTGCAGGTACAAAAGCAGTGGCCGTAGTTCTGGGGATGAGGGATAGGCCAGCTGTGCTGATTTGGCTCACCCATATAAATAAAGCTGCGTTGCTGCATTGGATGTGGTCCGGTTCATGCAGCTACCATTGTGTTCAGTGTGGGGCCAGTTTTCAGTGTAACGTTCCTGATGCCTGGACTTACAGCTAGTGCAGACAGGGCCTGAGAAACTGGTCTTCCTTCACAGCATCAAGGCAAGCCACGTTACACATTGCAATAATAGGATATCTAAATGTCATGCTTTGAATTAGCCACACCTCAGACAACAGCAACCACATGGAAGATTTTGTTTTAACCCTTTCCTTTATCCTGTTTTTCTGCCCAAAAGTTCCTCTGCTGACCTTTAGCTGCTGTTTACCCACCAAAGTTTCTGTATAGTGGGAGTGGGGGTCATTTATCAGGAATATAGCAGAGTAGGAGAAGTTAACTCATACCTTTATGCTGAATCAGGTTAGGGTTCTTCTTTGGCTTGCTTATTGATGAATAGTCACTGGCTTGCTTGCTTATTGATGAATAGTCACCGGCACACTATTTTAAACATGCTGGTAACCCAGTGTGTAATTTTGCTTTGAGTTACAATTTTTGGGGTATATATTCCAAACTAGGAGTTTCAAGATCTGTAATCTACTCTTGTTGGGGCTGATAATGATCTTAACATGCCTGTGAGCCTTTTTGTTAGGAGTCATAGTGAAGGGCTTGGTAGTGGAGGTTATTTTACATTATTTGTCTATTGTTGCAGTGTCCCAGCACAGACTTTTCAATGAACACCTTGTTTCTGCAAGCAGCAACCCTGCACTGGCTATGAGACGGAAGAAACATACAGAGAAAGAGGTGCATGCTGACCTTATCAGTATAATCTCTGTCCGACTGCGAGAAGGTTATAGTATCCGTGAAGTCAATGTCACAAAAGGTGAGGTGGCTTCAGTCTTCTTCTTCTGCTTGGTCAGTATAAGCCAGGGATCTGATGGTGCTCCTGAATAGACATGTTGCCAGTCCTTTTTGTATGAGCCATTAAGGTCCAAAACACACTGCAGAAATAATTCCCAGAATTCCCTAACATTGAGCAAGGGCAGTTAAAGTGTTCTCAAAATAGGATTATTTTTGCGGTGTGTTTTGAATCTAAGTTACTGGATTCTCAACTTTATTTCCCAGATGCTGTTGGATTTTGAGTTCTCAGAGGCCCCAGCCAACAGTCTAGATCAGGGGTAGGCAACCTTTCCCCTTTAAGGGCCAAGGGATTTCAGCTCCCAGAATCCCAGGAGCTATTGGCGAACATGGGACTATTGGCCAGCATGGCTGAGGCCTCTGGGAGCTGAAGTCCCTCGGCCTTTCAAGGGGAAAGGTTGCCTATCCCTGGTCTAGATCAAGGACTCTGGGTTCTAGAAGCTATAATGCACTAATATCTGGGGACCTAAAACAGAAATACTACTCTCAAGAGATAGTATGGTGATTACAGAACAGGACTGATATTGCTGTAGACAATGAGATGTTTGGACATGACTTCTCAGTAGTCCCTGCCAGCTTGCCCAGCAGTGGGGTGATGGAATTAACAATTTGTCAACTTCTTGAGAATCACTGGTTCCCCATTTAGGTTATAGAATTGGGTTTGGATGTGAAAAACTCTGTTTCAGATTCCGTGTCTGTCAAGATTATCAAATGGAATGGCTATTTCTCCCTCTCTTGGTCTCTCTTGATATCTAGTGAGTTTCAGAGTTCTTTTGAAATCACATTTGTTTCATGAAAGAAAAATGGGAGGCAGGTGTGCCCCAAATGCATATTTTCTTCCTGGATTGTTTTAGAAATTAGACCTTAGATGCAGAACAGTATTAATTATTAATTAATTAATTAGAAGTGGTAATAGTGCTCAGGCCTTGTCATTTATTCTTGTTCTGAATGGTTGCTAGAGAGAGCTGAGCCTTAGTTTGATTAGACTTCTATAATGCTTAAGCACAACTGTCTCCATGAGTAACAGATGCCTGAAAGTGGTCTCTGCCCGTAACAGGGTGTGTCTGTAGAGACATCAGTGTGATTATAATTCACAAATAGGGTTCTAGACATTGACATCACGAATGTTCTGTTGTATCATTGGCTGTTAGCTACTTATTCTAATGAGATTTGATTATATTTTGCTTGTTGCATATTTTACTTTTAGTGTCAGGATTCAATTATCACTCAGACTGCTAATTAAGACAGAGATACTTAACTAGAAAATTAGAATTTGACTGCATCATCCTTTTCCACCCATCTCATTAAATATCAAAGCTTACAGGTCAGTATAAATATTGATACTCCATCATATGGCGGCAGTTTACACAAAACTGAAACTAGAAATTTATGTAGGGTGAAGCAATGCCTATTCTTTCCACACCCTGCACTGTTAATTCAAGTATGGCTTCTCTTAATAATTTTCAAGTTCTAAAGCCTTTAAAAATCATTATCTCTAGAAACTTCCTCCACCTTAAAAAAAAGAGAGAGAGAGAGAAAGAGAGAGAGATTGAGAGAGAGAGATGAGATTTTCACAATTCCCAATTCTAAACCGGGTGCCAATTTTCAGCCAGCATTTTTGTATATGACTGTAATGGATTTATTATAGAAAGTGATAAGAGATAGAAAATCAATAAAGGTCCTGCAAACCTGATACTATGATACAGTTTCCACTTCCTCGAAAGTCTGGAAAATTGGTCGGAAGTTGCAGAAATTGTGATTAAGATGTACTGATAATAATGGATGTTTTTTTTAAAAAAAGCAAAACAGAAAACCACACATTTCTGGAAGAGGCCTGTGTATGGCAGCTGGAGAAGGGATGTGGCAGAATACAAGTGCAATGTAATGATGCAGACACATTCCATAGTATGATTGTATAATTTTGAAAAGGTTTATTTTCAAAATCATATAATCATATTATTGTGGTTAACAACAAAACAAAATAAAATGATTGTGTGTATGACCGCCTTATTATGGAGAAGTGTCTGGTTTCTTACAGCCACCAGACATTTAAACAAACTGGATTCGTTTTCACTTGATTGGAAAAAGTGAATATTTGACAGGGGTGAGCAAATTGTGGCTGGCAAGACTTATCATTTGTAATGCAGGATTAGACTTAGAGGAAGAAAGCATAAAAATTGGAAGAAGGAACATCAACAATTTAAGATAAACAGCTGACACCATGTTGACTAAAATGTGACCGTCATACTTTGGCCATACCATGAAAAAATGTGAGTCATTACAAAAGAAAAAAATACTCAGTAAGGTAAAAAGTGAGAGATAGAAGGTGAACCAACATGGTGTAGTGGTTTGAGTGTTGGACTTGACACTGGAGACCAGGGTTTGAATCCCTGCTTGGACATGGATATCTACTGGGTGATCTTGGGCATGTCACACTCTTTCAGCCTCAGAGGGAGGCAAAAGCACCCCCCACCTGAACAGATCTTGCCAAGCTAACCTTGTGATAGGTTTGCCTTAGGATCACCTTAAGTTGGAAACAACTGGAAGCACACAACAACAAGGTAAAGGCAGTAGGAAAAGAAGACAGCATTGCAGATAGAATCTGCAAGACCTAAACAAAGCTGTTGGATGATAGGGTGAATTAGAGGTTTCTAATACATAGGGTCACTATAGATTGAAGTTGACTTGAAGGCAGTTAACAAGACTTATTAGCTAGTCCTTATTCCTATTAGCCATTTGTACTTGTCACAATACTGCTGTATTCCGAATGATGAAAATTAAATTGTTTTAGAAATTAGACCTTAAGACGCAGAACAATATTAATAAAAGAAAAGCCATTTCAAAATGTTGAATTTGTTCTTTGTAAGACAGGAGTTTAAAGTCATAACCATATACAACTAAGCATAGAGGCTTCTTTTTTTGCAAAATGAAACTACAGCTTGAATACAATATTTAGAGATTATTTATATTGAAGTTTCTATCATTGTCATTTTAATCCAGATTCAAAACAGACATGTTTTATTTTGAAGTCAGTGTTTAAAGAAGTACCTGTTCTACCCTTATCACATTTAAAATATATATATTTCTTTTTACTAAAAATTTCCCCCATAGGCCCTGGGGTGAATTTTACCATGTTTTATGCTCCCCTCCCATCTGCTTTAGGTCCTAGAGAAACATCTTTTTTAAACTAGAAAACAAACTGTTAAATGGCCTCATCTTGGCCCTAAAACAACTCAAGGTGGTGAAAAACAATGTCAAAATTGCCATGTGCATTGGAGGACTCAGTGGAGGGATGCGGCCCCCAGGTCTTATTGGGAGCAGGGTCAGTGCAGCCCCCCCCCCCCAACCTCTGGCAGTTGCTTGCCTGTGTTCTATTGTCTCTGTTTGCATAATAAATGCAAGAGCTAGCCCTATAAAGTGGCTGCTTAGGCTCATTTTCACTTGGGTATAGGAAGAAGAGAATCTTGGGTCGTTTTCCTAGTTGCTTATATAGAGATTTGGTAGAGATTATTTAGGACATCACACTAAGTGGAAAGCGGTTTGTGTGCGGTGTGCATGAAAGAATATGTTAATGCTCACACTTGGCAAATTGAGAAGCATATCTGAACAGATGTTCCTGGATCCACCTGTTCTCTGAAATCATTGTACCCAGAAGTAACAACAGGAGGAAATCGGTGAATGAAGATGGGGAATTAACTTGGCAAAGAAATGAGTTTCCAGAAGTCCCTTTTGTGAAATCTAAATGAGAAGGAGGACACTCTTGTTTTAGAGTCTGCTCTCATTCATGTTCTGGTACATGCTTAATATGGGGCTTGAAGAGAGATTCAAGTGAGCAGATCCCAGGCTTGACTTCCCAAATTTTTAGGACTTCAGCAGCTAACTCTCGAGTGTGGTGTAGTAGTTTGAGTATTGGACTAGGACTCTGGAGACCAGAATTTGAATTCCAATTCGGCCATGTAAACCCACTCGGTGACCTTGGGCAACTAACACCCTCTCAGCCTCAAGGGGTGGCAATGGCAAACCCCCTCTGAAGAAACTTGCCAAGAAAACTCTATTATAGGCTCGTTTCACCTTAGGGTTGTCATAAGTCAGAAACAACTTGAAGGCAAACAACAACAACTAAATCACCCTGCATACCCTGTCTTCGGAGATCCTAAAACAGGGATAGGAATTGTGTGGCACTCCAGAAACTAGACTGTAACTCTTAGCAGCCATTGCAGGCATAGCCAACGTTGTAGATTGGTAGTCCAGCAACATCTGGAGGTTTGCACAATTCCCATTTTTGTCCTAGGAATTATGATGTAACAATATCTGGTAAACAATGTAATCCTTTCATTACAATTCCATTGCACACACACATATAGGAGGCACGCAGCTTGAAGTGAAGCTTGTCCTGCTATGGAAGCACAATATGAGAATCGAGTACCTGGCAGTGGCCCCATGGCCCCTGGACCCTTCAAAACGCAGCACATGGGTGGAAGTGACTATGGAGGGCAGCTATGACATCTTGCATGACATCAGCTGCACGATGCGCAAGCCCATCACCAGTCTTTACCGCACAACTGTAATACGCCGCTTCTGGAACACCTTGCAAAGGTGAGTTTGATCTGGCAACAGAATTTGCTTGAACTTGCCCCATTAGTGGGATGGTAAACCTCATGGATTATTTCCAAAGTTTTAGCTAGTGCATACCTTTGCTTACTTGAAGGTGTATCTTTGAGCCTCTTAAACTGAGGAATGTATACGTGAACTAGGGAGCGTTGTTGCTGCTACTGCTTCTGCAGCTGTTCTTAACCATTTTGTTTTCCCATCACCAGTGCCAGAGAGTGACTGAACATGGGAGGCTATTTCACTGCTGGGCAAAAAAATTAGCACTACTTGTAAGGCACAAATTGAAGCCAGTACTCTCTTGGGCGTAACTCTAATGCAGGGGCAGGCAAACTGTCCCCTTTAAGGACCGAGGGACTTCAGCTTCCAGAATCCCAGACTATTGGCCAACATGGCTGAGGCTTCTGGGAGCTGAAGTCCAAAATCCCTAGGAGGGCTGAGTTTGCCTGCCCCTGCTCTAATGTAATATAAAACCTTGTGATTTTTAAGTTCACTGATGACAGTGACCTTGTCTTTTCAGCATCAACCAAACCGACCAGATGCTGGTTCATCTTCAGTCATTTGATAGTGCCCCAGAACACTTCACTATTCCAGAAAGCACTAGAAATGGGGTGCCACTGTTCTACATTCCTCCAGGGTCTACTACGCCGGTATATTCTTTACTTTCTTACCATTGCTTTCAAGAGTGGAAATGCAGTTCCTATGCTAAATTTAATTGCTGTGTGCCTGGATTGTTCTTTTTCCTATCTTAAATGCATTGAGTGCTGTATTGCCCTGTATTGATCTGTGTGTTGCTATAGAAAGATTGGAGAACCAGACATTTAATCTGCCTGAGTAGGAAGATAGGTAGACATGATTACTGGTAATGTTCCATAAACGGATCATGGGCTTCATCCCTGTATCTTCAATTGTACTTTACTTCTTTTATAGGATACTGCATGCAGCAGTCCGGTGTTATTGTGCCTCTTCCAGTGTTCCTTAGGTTGTTCTCTGAATTAACTAAAAGCATGTTGAGGAAACATGTGTCCTTTAAAGTCTTTCAGTAAGAATGCTGAGGGGTTTTGTTTCATGACTCTCCAGAATGATTGCTTCTGATGTTCTAGGAGCTTCCCTTAAAGATTTTGTCACATCACTTACTCCTGGTATTACTTGCTCTGTGTGTGGGGAGGGGGCATTTCCAGTTTAACTAGATGGTTGTAAATATTGTCTATATGGATATGTTGATTTTTGAGTATATGAGTGTTTACCATGGGGTTTGCCCTCACTGATAATCCAATAGCATGCATCACAGTTTAGCTTTCTGCAGGATTGCACATGGTTTGTTAGCTGGCCCTTCCTTTAACAAATGGAGGAATGCATTTTGGATGAAGATTTTTGAAGCATCGCCTACAACCACCCATGACCTTCATTTACTAGATATGAAATTGGTAGGGCTTGCAGTGGTCCAAGGAAAGCTACAAATAATAAATTTGCCTTTGGACTCTAACTTCTGGTGGAAATGATTCTTAGCTTCTTTGCAGATATATTAGTTAATCAACCATGTGCTTAATGGCATTGAATGGTTTTCCTTTGGGAGCAGAATATGCAGCCTTTTGCCACAAGCAAAGACAAAAATGCTGACAGAGTGCAATTTTCCCCCTTTTCAGGTATTGTCATTGCAGCATAGCAGCTCAGACTCCTGCCACTCACAGTTTGCAGCCTATTGGAAGCCCATCCTGTCTATGGATGCCAACTTCTGGCAGAAATGGCTGCACATGCATCGCATTGTTATTCTCTTGGAACACGACATGTACGTGCAGGCTGAGTTGCTATGAATTTCCTGGTTGTGAAAACATGTGCAGATAGGTTATGGTTGTGAAAATATTAGCACCACAGCTCCATATCTTAGCTAGCAATTATGGCAATAGCACTTACATTTCTATACCGTTTCATACTGATTAAGCAGTCTCTAAGCAGTTTACAATGTGTAAGCCAATTGCCCCAAACAATCTGGGTACTCAATTTACCAACCTATAAAAGGATGGAAGGCTGAGCCGGCCTTGGTACTGTCAGGATCAAACTCAAACGTTATTTATTTATTTATTTAGGCTGCAGTACTGGCATTTAACCACTGTGCCACCAGGGCGTCTTGCCTTAGAGCTTGTAACCTTGCGTGTTCTGACTAGTAACGTTTCAGTGATTGAGAAAGGGCTTATATATGAATTTTGCCTGGGATGGGAGATGGCAGAGTTCTATGAATAATAGGTAGTAACTGCTTGATGTGTTTCACAGGCCAGTCCCAAAGCATTTGCACACACCAGGCAACAATGGCCGCTACAGTACAATTCAGTGCCGCATCTCACACTCAGCACTGACCTCTTTGCTGCGTGACTGGAGTAGTTTTGTGCTTGTGGAAGGCTATTCCTATGTCAAGCTCATGCGCAGGTGAGAGATTTTAAACAGAGAAAAGGAATATCTAATTCGAAATTGTTTTTGGTCCAGGAAGGTGCAGAGTCCTGTGAGGAGAAATCAAACCTGTGTTCTCTTTCTGCTAGAGTCAACCAGCCAGTCCTATTGGTAATCAGCTCTTAAAACCAGGTTGAAGAAACTCAGGCCTGGGGACCTGATCAACTATTCCTGACATGTCAGTGTAGCCTCTGGCCTTCTCATACCTCCTTCTATATGAGAGCATGATTTGGTGGTTTCTGAGCTCTTGTACATGCCTTTCCAATTCTTTTAATGTTGAAACACCTGAATAGTGATAATGATAATAATAATTTATTTCTTACCTGACTCTCCCTAAGGCTCAAGGTAGCACACAACACATGAAACCTTTTAAACACATTGAGTTAAAATGCATAAACTTAGGACATATTAAAATAATCCAACATAAAATGTAAAATATGCCAATTTAAAATTCATAGTTTGAAATGGATTGGGTGGGCCTTCCTGAAGAGATAGGTCTTTAATACTGTTTTAAATTCAGGCAGCATATTCAACTGTCAAATCTCTCCCAGCAGGTCATTCCGTAGTCTAGGGATGGCCAATGAAAATGTCCTCTGGGTGACAGTTTCCAGTCTAGTCTAGGCTGGTTAAAATAAATGGCTCATGAATGTATGGGGCAGATTATATGGGAGAAGGCAATCCTGTGGGTAATCTGGACCCAAACTATATAGGACTTTAAAGGTAACAGCCAACACTTTGTACTTTGCCCAGAAGCTAACTGGGAGCCAGTGAAGTGATTTTGATACTAGTGTGATATGCTCATTCCTAGATGCACTAATAAGCAATCTGGCTGCTGTATTTGAACTAATTGAAGTTTCCAAACTTGGTACAAAGGTAAACCAATATAAAGCTCATTGCAAAAGTCCAGCCTTGAGGTTACTGCATATGCACAACCATCTTTGTCTTCCAATTCTAGGAAGGGGAGCAGCTGGTGTATCAGTCAAAGCTGATAATAAGCATTCTTGACTGTCACATCTGTCTGGACTGACATTTAGATAGACATATCCAAGATCGCTTCCAAGCTGTGAACACAGTCTTTCAGGGGGAGTGTAACACCATCCAGAACTTGTTGACATATCTCCACCCCCAGATTAGGACCCTTAATGATAAGCACTTTTGTCTTGTCTTGATTCTGCTTCAGTTTGTTTTTCTTCATCCAGCCCATTACCTCTCCTAGGCATTCATTCAGAGGAGATGCACTATACCTTTTTTTGAAGGTATGGAGAAATACATTTGGGTGTTACCAGTGTATGGATAGCACCCCACCCCATGCCTTCAGATGATCTCTTCCAGTGGTTTCATGTAGATGTTAAAAAGCATTGAGGATAGAATGGCACTTTATGGTGTGCCATATAACAGCTCCTTTTTTGAGGAGCAGCTACCCTCAAGTTTCACCATCGAGTCTGCTTGAGAGGTTAGACTGGAGCCACTAGAACATAATGCCTCTGATTCCCAATTCTCCCAGGCATTCCAGAAAGATACTATGGTTGATGATATCAAATGCCATTGAGAGGTCTAAAATTACCAACAGGGACACACTCCCCCTGTCAGTACTAAGGTGGAGATCATCTACTAAGGTGACCATATCAGTTTCAATTCCATATCCTGTTCTGAAGCTGGTTTGAAATGGATCAAGGAAGTGTGTGCCATCCAAAATGGCCTGGAGTTGAAAGGCAATTGTCCTTGTAAGAGCTTTACAATATGATAGTATTTTGGTCTCATCCTTTCACATTTGCTCTCAATGATACTCATATATTGGTGGGAATTCAGTTTCTAAATATGGAGTTGGCTATATATGAGTATCATTGAGCTGTCATTGTATGAACACAGAACCTTGCATTTCTCTTTTTTGAGGTGGAGGTGTTGGGGAAAGGTCCCTCTCCCAGAACAGTGATTTTGTCTGGTCTTATCTTGAGGCTCAATACCATTGTAAAGTCATTCTACCTGCTGTCTGATGTCCCATTGTTTTGCAGCTCTGAGGATCAGCCTCCTTTTTCATTTTATGTGGTGCGAATAATTTCCAAAGCTCCTTGTATGGTTCTCCGGCTGGGATTCCCCATTGGGACACTTGCAAAAAACAGGAACAAAGTAAGTACTAGGTTTCTTTTCTTGGGTCATAATGAGTAGTCAGTAAAACCAACAATAGGTTATGATATACAGAAATAATTGGTTTTGTTGGTGTCTATTACTAGGAATAAACCTTCAGCACTGCAGAACCAGAAATCTTGCACATGTACTTTTGTGTATGAAATCCAGTTAGGGCTAACAGATTGAAAGCATCCGTTCCAGACATAACTCTGGAGCTGGTAGATAAAGGGCCTTTGCAGACTGCCAGAAATAGTGCAAATTGAGTCCACTTTAAGGGTTAGGGTTAGGGAATCATGGGAACTGTATTTTATTGTGGCACCAGAGCTCTCTGACAGAGAAGGCTCAATGTCTCAGAAAAAAACCAATTCCCATGACTCCCTAGCACTAACCCTAACCCTTAAAGTGGACTCAATTTGCACTATTTCTGGCAGTCTGCAAAGTCCCAAAATTAGCTGGAGGACCCAACCTTTCTCTCCTTTTCAGTGGAAAATTGGCATTTGAGAGCAAACAAAATGATACTTTGAAGACTGCTGAAGGGATGGTGTTTCTTGTTGGGGAAGCTGAAATGAGTGAAGATATGTTTTCGTCCACAGCGAATTGCACATACACAAGGGCTACAAAAGAAATTCTCTTGTGAGGTTGTTATTGTATTTCAGCAATATATTGTTAACCATCTTTGAGGCATTTACTAATATTTTTGGCAAGAGCAGCCTAGTTTGCTTGAGGGATTCTGGGGCTGAGTGCAGGCTTTATTGTGGCTTCTACAGAGAGCAGGGGTGTAGGCTGAGCAGCAGCCACTATTCATGTACATCCCCCATCTATCTTGATTTCCAACAGATAGTTGAAGAATTAAGGGAACGTATTCTGCAGCTACGCTTCCCACATAGGGTACAAAGCAAAGAGGCAACTCCAAAAGTTAAGAGGAAGATCATTGGCAGCAGCTCCCCATCAAAATCTCCTCCTGTGCCTGGAGCCCAGCCAGCTCTCTCAGACAGACCTTGCCTGATAGTGCTTCAAAAGCCTCTGGAAAAGCTTCTTATCAGGTACTAGGGATGTGATGGTCCTGTGTTCATAACTGTGTGCAGAACATTCAGTTTCTTTGGGCTGGGCTGGGTCTGGGTCAACTAGACCCTGACGTATATGATAGAGAGTACATGAGCTGCACACATGGAGACCTGGGGGGATTTAAAAACTCAGGCTTCTGGACTTTAATATGATATAATAAAAGTCTCCCTATTTAGGGCTGTGTGTGTTGCTAGTAAGCCAACCACTTTGAAATCTGTCCTTTCATTTTTTTTTTAAAAAAGGCAAATGTCTAGAATAGGTAACTGGTGCTTTCTCAGTGCTTCAGATTAAAATCCCCATGGGATCCCCTTCCATGGGAGTATAGGTTGGCCCCCTCCATGCTTTCCTTCCGCTGGCAGGTAAAGATATTTTTGTTCAAGCAGGCTTTTAATACATAACCTTTGTCAGGAAGGGTTTTATATGATGTCTGTGTATTATTTGTGTTTTTTAAACTTCTGTATGTTTTATGCAATTTTATGTTATTTTAATGAAATTATTTTAATATTTTATAGTTTTCTTGTAAAGTTTTGAATTGTGTGTTATCTGTGAGCTACCTAGGGTCCTCTTCCAGGAGAAGGATGGCATATACATGAAATAAATAATGCACATAAATCAATAAATAACTTCCATAAGCGTGAAGCCAGTATGACCAGAGATCAAAAATTATTAGAGCTGTTGTATCCAAAGCATCTGGAGAGGAACAGATTGCTTGTTTCCAGTCTAGAAGACAGATAATCTTTGCTGTGCTAGTGGGATTGGATGGTGTGTAGGGTAGAATTCCCCCTGAAAATGTACAGTTGTATCTTAACAAGCACTTCTTAGTGTGATTCACCTGAAGCCAGCATTAAGGAGTCCAGCCCCATAGCTATCTGATTGTTAAAGCTGTCCCCTCAGTCACTACTTTCTCTCTCATTCACTCCATACTATAGATATGATAAGCTGCCCTCTGACTACCGTGTTCCATGCATTCTTCCCTTGGAGAATCCCCAGATGTCAGGCCCTCTTACTGTAGTGGCCAACCGCACAGCTTCCTCCACTCTAGCCTCCTTGTCTCGATACTTCTATCACCAGCGCTGGATCTGGTGTGTGCAGTCAGGGCTGGTACCTGCAGTACCCATCGCAGCTGTAGCACAACTCCTGTCTACTCTCACAGAGTAAGTACCCACCTTGTCCTGAATTGTGAGTTTGAGCCTACAGAGATGGATAACTGTTAAGCTTGAGTAATTTTTTCCAGTATCTGAGAACCAGTAGCCCTTGTCAGTATAGGATAAATAGTTGTAAGAAGGTGGAATTTGAACTCCCATTGATGAAAGAGAGCATTGCATTAAGGATATTTTGCAAGCATGAAGCATGAAAGCAAGGGGGATGTGCAGGCCTAGTAACCTAGTATAATTCTCTTCTGGGATACACAGGGTTCGTCTGTCTGAGGGCTTCCATTTTGCTTCCAGTGGTGATGGGATTATCAACATGGTGCTTGAGTTGCCCATTAAGGTAAACCCTGCTTCCTTTATCTTTTTGGTTTGACAGTCCTACTCTCTCTGATGCAGTATTATCATACTCCCAAGCAAAATTTTAGCACTGTAATAATAATAATGATAATAATGATAATGATGATGATAATAATAATAATAATAATAATAATAATAATAATAATAATAATAAATTTATTTTTATCCCACCCCTTTGCGTAATGCAGCTGGGGTGGCTTACAACATTAAAATATACATTCCGTATCCTACAATCCCACCCCACCCCTTAATATACTACTAAGCAATTAACAGTTTAAAACACACTTAAAATAATACACACAGATAAACAGTAATTGCAGCAGAATCAGGGATAAGCAGGTTGGACTAGCTTTTGGTGGTCGGGATATCAATTCAGGAAAGGCCTGCCAGAAGAGATCAGTCTTAACAGCCTTTTTAAAGCTGTTTAGGGTGGTAATATGACGGATCTCATCCATCAGGCCATTCCATAATCTGGGTGCGGTTGCCAAAAAGGTCCTCCAGGCGGTTGCAAACAGTCTAATTTTTATAGGCTGCAGCAAATTCATCACAGAGGACCTGAGTGCGCGAGATGGATTATATGGGAGGAGGCGGTTCCAAAGATAGGTTGGACCCAAGCCATTTAGGACTTTAAAGGTGATAACCAACACCTTGTACTGAGCCCGGAAACTAATGGGCAGTCAGTGAAGTGATCTTAGGATCAGTGTTATGTGGTCTCTTCTCGTTGTTCCTGAGACCAACCTGACTGTTATATTCTACACTAGTTGAAGTTTCCAGAACAAGTATGAGGATAACCTCATGTAGAGCGCATTACATAAATTGAGACGGGAGGTTATCAGTGCGTGCACGACAGTTTCAAGGTCCCTAACTTCCAGGAAAGGGTGCAGCTGGCATATCGGCCAAAGCTGATAACAGGCACTCCTGACTGTCGCATTTACCTGATTTATCATCTGAAGCGACGGATCCAGGAGCACCCCCAGACTGCGAACACAGTTCTTACAGGAGAGTGTGACCTCATCCCGCACTGGAGGTTGCACCTCAATACCTGGGTTCGTGCCCGCTACTGTAAGTACCTCCATTTTGTCTGGATTCAGTCTCAATCTGTTTTTCCTCATCCAGCCCATTACTGCTTTAAGACAAACATTGAGGGGAAAGACGAAGCTGAAGACCAGGACATGGAGATATATATCTGGGTGTCATCAGCATACTGATAACACAATTAAGCTCTTTTCTTGTAGAGTGACTGTCCCCAAGCATCACCTTCTGGAATCTGCCCAAGAGGAAGGAACAGAAGCATTGCAATGCAGTGTCTCCATTTCCTAACCTTCTCAGGCAATCCAAGAGGATGTCATGATCTATTGTATCAAAAGCCGCTGAGAGTTCCAGTAGCACCAACAGGGGCACACTACCCCTGTTGATGCCCAAACAAAGGTCATCAGCTAAGGCAACCATGGCAGTCTCAACTTCATGTTCTGTCCTAAAGCCAGTTTGAAATGGATCTAGATAATTGGTTTCCTCCAAGATAGCTTGGAGTTGAAGAGCAACAGCCTTCTTGATCACTTTGCTCAGAAAAGGCAGTAGTGAAACTGGCCTATAGCTATTCATGTCTAGAGGGTCCAGGGAAGGTCTTTTCAGGGGCGGCCTAACCGCCACTTCCTTCAAACAGGATGGAACATGACCTTCCCTAAGGGATGCATTGAGGATGCATTGATGATGTTTCCAAGAAACATCCTCAAGGCATCTCCCCCCAGATGGCCAGCCACGAAGGGCAAGGATCAAGAGGGCAGGTTGTTTTCCTCACTCTACCAAGAAGCTTGTCCACGTCATCAGTACTCATGGATTGAAACTGAACCAATATAATTTCATCAACAGAGTTGCTGGACATCTCGTCAGTTGATTCTCTTACAACACTGGTGTCTAAGTCGGCTCTTATCTGAGAGATTTTATGTGCAAAGAAGTTGTTAAACGCATCACAGCAGGCCTTTATAGGGTTAAGTAAAGGGTTCTGCACAGGTGGAACCTGTGTCAGTTCCCTTACCACCCTAAACAGCTCTGCTGGATGAGACTGCAGATGCAAGACGTGCAGAGGAGAAGGATTTCTGCACTGCACGTATTGCCTCTCTGTAGGAACAAAGAAATTTCCTATGTCAAGTCTTGTCAGAAAAGAGTCGAGTTTTCCGCCAGATGCACTCTAGTCATTGTCCAACCCGCTTTATCTTCCTAAGTTCTTCAGTATACCATGGTTTACGATTTGAAGTGGGTTGGAAAGGACGCTTGGGAACGATTGTGTCGATAGCCTTGGCAAGATCGGTGTTCCAGTATTAACCAAAGCTTTGACAGAATCTTTGGCATTACCAACCATTAGACCAGGGGTAGGCAACCTAAGGCCCGGGGGCCGGATGCGGCCCCCTGAGGCCTTTGTACCGGCCCAAGTCTGGTCCTGCCGCCGCTGCCGCCACCGCCTACCATAATGATATTGATTATTGTTGTTATTACTTGTTCTTGGGGTTTTCTTGGCAAAATCTCCACAGGGGTTTTGCCATGGCTTTTTGGAGCTGAGAGAGTGTGCATGCATATGTTTTTTAATTTTTATTAATTTTTTAATTTTAATTTTAATTTATTTATTTATTTATTTTTGGTGCTTCGGCCCCCCCAATTGTCTGAGGGACAGCAACCCGGCCCTCAGCCCAAAAAGGTTGCCTACCCCTGCATTAGACCTTCTAAGGCTTTCTGGAATTCAATTGGTTCCATTGGCCTTCGAGGGCGAACCATTCTAATGGGTCCACCACCCCCAGCGGGGCGGACAGTGGTTCTTAGTTCAACCTTGATCAGGAAATGATCCATCCATGTCAATGTGGTGGTTTTAATAACCTCCGCCCACGGATATTCCTGTTCTGTACTGAAGACCGAATCGAGGGTATGACCCGCACAATGAGTGGGCCCAATGACTAATAGGGATATGCCCATGTTTGTCATAGATTCCATGAATTCCCCAAGCTACACCTGTTAGATTTGACAAACTGGTCTCGAGTGGAATGTTGAAGTCGCCCAAGACTAAAAGTCTGGGTGACTCCAATAGCAACTCTGAGACCAGTTGTGTAAGCTCGGTTAGGGAGTTTAGTATACGGGGTGGACTGTATACTAAACCCCAAACTATCCTTAGTTCTCAGGCTTAGGTACATGCACTCGAAGTGGACTGTGTTCTAGACAGGTATCCTGGTCAAGGTGAGGTTATTCTTGTGAAGCAGAGCCTCTCTGCTCCACTCTCACCCACTTCCCCTTACCTGCTCACTAACAGAGTACCCAGCTGGAAGGGCCTGTGACCAAGTTATAGCACTATCCTCTCCCAGCCAGGTCTCTGAAAAGCAAGCCAAGTCTGCATCCTCATCTAAGAGGAGGTCATAGATAATATGGGTCTTATTTTTAATCGACCTGGCATTGCAAAGGAGCAAGGCAAGGTTCTGTGGAATGATTGGTATACGTATTGGTACGCATGATTGGTTATCATATAGAGAGATGTATGCCAAGCCTAGCATTCATTGAGTTAATGCCCCCGACAGGTCAAAACATATTCCCTTGTGGTGGTGGTCATGTTTATGTGCCATCAAATTGTCTTCAGCTTAACAGCAACATTTTAAATGAGAGCCCTTCAAAAAACTGCTGTTCACAGCCTTGCTGTGGCTTCTTTGAGCCCTTCTCAAGTGCTAAAGCTCCTGCTAGGATCATTGGTGTAGTTTGCACCATTTCTGTGGAGAGACATAGAAGGCTGTCTTCATGGTCTCTGCGAATCACACAAATGGGTTTTATCTGTGCATGCGCAGCAACTTCGGAAACTTCTGGAATCGCTAGGAAGAACTTTAGTTGTAACTTTTGGGCGGTAGCTCCACCCATCCCTATAAAGTCCCTTAGCGGTCCCGCTCTTCTCCAGTTCCTTTTGTCCGCCGCGCTAGCAGCTTCGAAGGAGCTTCTTATTGTTAGCAATCACCCTCTCTGGATAATTGCTTCGTTTTTTGACCTCGGATTGTTTGATCGACTATTCTTCAGCTAATCCCTTCTGACTATCTGTTGCTGTTTGTTGGATGACCTCCCAGACGACAAAAAATCTCTGGCCCTGGCTCTCCAGTCCGAGACGCACTCCATCGGCGGGCAGCAAATTATATCAGCCTGGCACTCTGCCGACTGCGCCACCAAATTGATTTCGGGCTCGATTGCCCTCCAGAGGTACCCCTGGCTCAGGTCTTCGGATCTGACCCCCCATGCTAAGACCATGATCAAGTACATGCCGTTCGACGACTTGGGTCTGATCAATAAAGGCACAGACGAGCGTTTCAACTTCCAATATAGAATGAAGACCGCAGCAAGGAAGCATGGTATGTCCTCCGGTTCTTACCAGCACCAACGTCGATGTTTTGGGGGTCAGCGTCCTTGTTACCCCCAGCAACATCAGAGGCCCTACTGTCAGGAGAGACAGTTTCATCCTGACCCTCCTAGACAGAGGCGTCCCTCCCACTCATCATCATCTTTGGGTTATCGGCCCTCCACCCAGCCACAGTACCGCCAGGCCTACCGTAAGAAGGACATAGACCAGCCCAAGAAAAACCTATGATGCGTTACTGCGTACTCCGCCGCTTCCCCCCTATTTGGAGATAGATTAAGACCTTTTAGCAACATATGGTCTCAGATAACTTCAGACTCATGGGTACTTTCCATCATCTCCAACGGATATGCCTTTACATATGGTCTCAGATAACTTCAGACTCATGGGTACTTTCCATCATCTCCAATGGATATGCCTTTGAGTTCTCTGAGCTCCCTGTCACCGGAGCTTTTATCTCCACCCACCCCACACACACCCTACTCGACAAAGTGCGTACCTTATTGGCCAAGGGCGCTATAGAGCCTGTGGACCCCGCTAAATGTAGATCCTGTTTCTTTTCCCGTTACTTTACTGTCCCGAAGAAGGACTCAGGACTCCGGCCTATCCTTGACTTTTGGGAATTAAACAAGTGTATGTTTTATAGATGATTTTGGATGGTAACTCTTGCATCTATCCTACCATTACTGCAGGAGGACCATTGGATGGCAGCCCTCGATCTCAAGGATGCTTACTTCCACATTGGGATTCGAGAGGACCACAGGAGATTTGTAGCCTTCGCAGTGGACAGACAGGTATTCCAGTACAGAGTGTTACCCTTCGGCCTTTCCACCGCATCGAGGGTCTTCACGAAGTGCATGGCTTCTGTTGTTGCCTACCTCGATCAATGGGCCATATCAGTCTTCCCCTATCTCGACGACTGGTTCCTGGTGGCTCCATCCCAAGAACGTCTATCCAGAGACATTGAATTCACTGTGGGTCTTCTGCAGTCCCTGGGTTCATGATAAACCTCGAGAAGTCCAACCTTATTCCTTTGAGGAGATCCAGGTTCATCGGGGCCATCTTAGATTCAGAGACTTCCATGGCTTATCTGCCCAAAGACCGCTTCTTGGCCTTGAAGCAAGCAGTAAAAGAATGTCTAGCTCGGAGACGTGTTATAGCCCACTCCATCCAGGTGGCCCTGGGCTACATGGCATCACAACGTATGTAACACCCCAGGCCTGGCTGCACCTCAGACCTTTGCAATCATGGTTCCTGTCGATGTTTGATCCCGTGCACAACCCCCCATCTCGTTGGCTGATGGTACCAAGAGTGGTATCCCGATGCCTGTACTGGTGGCTCGACCCAGGCAACATATGTTCAGGCATGCCGTTTCTGCCACCTCAACCTCAGATATCTCTAACAACAGATGCATCGATGGAAGGATGGGGAGCCCATGTCCTCAACCTGACCATCAAGGATCATTGGCTCCCAGAGGAACGTCGACTGCATATCAACGAGCTGGAGATGCTGGCTGTAGAGAAGGTGCTACGGGCCTTCGAACCCCAGCTTCTGACCAAGGTGGTGCTTCTGTCAACAGACAACGCCATGGTCATGTATTGACATCAACAAGCAGGGGGGAACAAGGTCTCCATAGCTTCTTGAGATCACGCTGTGGATCTGGAACTGGTGCATCCCGAGACGCATCACCCTACAGGCAATCCATCTTCCCAGAGAGGAGAACAAGTTAGCAGATCAACTCAGCAGGTCTGCAAGCTCATGCCACGAGTGGCGACTCCATCCCGAGACAGTCTCCTATCTATTCAGGATGTGGGGAGAGCCCGAGATCGACCTTTTCACCTCTCATCAGAATGCCCAATGTTGTCAATTCTGCTCCAGATTCAGAGCCCCGGGATCTTGAGGGGATGCGTTCCTGTTCCGGTGGTCTGGGAAGCTTCTTTACATGTTTCCGCCGTTTCCTCTCATTATGAGAGTGGTTGCCAAGATCAGAATGAATCACTTCGATGCCATCTTAGTGACCCCATGGTGGCTGAGGCAACCTTGGTTCGCACCACTCTTGACCTATCCAGGAGGAACTTTCTCCACCTCGAGCCCAATCCTGATCTTCTGTTGATCAATGACGGCCTAGTACACCACCCGGACATGAACAATTTGCCTTTGGGGGTGTGGAGAATTCAGCTTTAGACAGCCTCCCACCTGCGATGAAAACTATAATCCGTGCCTACCTAAAGCCTTCCACGGAAAAATCCTATGCCCTGAAGTGGGCAAAGTTTGCAGACTTCTTGGTTTCCAGGAACCTTAATCTATCCTGAGTATCAGTACCAACGGTTTTGGAATTCCTCATGACTCTGGTAGACGCCGGTCTAGGACTTCAATCAATCAAGTGCTACCTGTCAGCGATCTCCTCACATTACTGGTTCAGGACAGACCGTCCCTTTTTAAGGATCTGCTGGTGAAAGATTTTCTCAAGGGTTTGGCTAATCTGCACCTACCTGTCTCGGTACCGACTCTGGTCTGGAGCCTCGACAACATCCTATCTGGTCTCTCTTCCAAGCCATTTGAACCAATGGCCACCACAGATCTACAGTTACTATCTTGGAAGACAGCGTTCTTGGTCTCCATCACCTCAGTTCAGTGCGTGAGTGAACTGTGCACCCTTTTGAGTGGACCAGCCCTTTTTGTGTTTTCACAAGGACAAGGTTGTGCTTCGTTCCGACATTACCTTTTTGCCTAAGGTGGTTTCATCATTCCATTTGAACCAGGACATTGTACTTCCCACCCTAGCCCCGAACCCGACTACTGACGAGGAGTGTTGCCTACATCTACTGGATTTTCGTCGAGCCCTTGCTTTCTATGTGAACAGAACCTCGAGCTCAAGATGCTCTGAACGCTTGTTCGTCTGCTGCTCAGAAGCCAAGAAGGGCTTACCTGTTTCTGCTCAGAGATTCTCCAAATGGATGACCAGTACTATCCATCTTTGTTATGAACTCGTGGGGAAGGACCTGCCTGCCGGGGTGCAGACCCACTCAACGAGGGCGGTAGCCGCATCCTCTGCTTTCTTGTCTGGGGTCCCTCTAGAGCAAGGGTAGGCAACCTAAGGCCCGTGGGCTGGATGCGGCCCCTTGAGGCTTTTGGACTGGCCCCAGGCTGGTCCTGCCGCTGCTGCCCGCTGCCGCTGCCCGCCATGATGATATTGTTGTTGTTATTACTTGTTCTTGGGGTTTTCTTGGCAAAATCTCCACAGGGTTTTTGCCATGGCTTTTCTGGGGCTGAGAGTGTGCATGCATATTTTTTAATTTGTTAATTTTTTTTTTAAAAAAATATTTATTTATTTATTTATTTATTTATGGTGCTTTGGACCCCCAATTGTCTGAGGGACAGCAACCCGGCCCCCAGCTCAAAAAGGTTGCCTAATCCTGCTCTAGAGGATGTTTGCAAGGCTGCTGTCTGGTCCCAGCTCTTGACATTTATCAAACACTACAGACTGGACTCGGAAGAGCCAGACGGGATGCAGCCTTTGGAAGGGCTGTGTTGCTTTCGTGCTTGCACTAAGGTGATAACCCCTGTCCTAATACTTTTGGAATAATTGAGTCAATTTTACCTCAGTTATGATGATGTGGATGTTTATTGTTGATAAATACAGTTGTTTAACTTCAGTTACTTTCAGGACACTCCCTCCTCCACTGGCTTAAGCTTGTCAGTCTAACCCATTTGTGTGATTCGCAGAGACCATGAAGAAGAAGGACAAGTTGCTTACCTGTAACAGTATTTCTTCGAGTGGTCATCTGCGAATTCACACAAATCCCGCCTATCCTCCCCACAGTCGTGTCCTGCTCATTATTTAACTCCTGCTGTCGCAGCTTGCAGCGAAGATACCGGAACTAGAAAAGAGTGGAACCGCTAAGGGACTTTATAGGGATGGGTGGAGCTACCGCCAAAAAGTTACAACTAAAGTTCTGCCTAGCGATTCCAGAAGTTTCCGAAGTTGCTGCGCATGCACAGATAAAACCCATTTGTGTGATTCGCAGATGACCCCTCGAAGAAATACTGTTACAGGTAAGCAACCTGTCCTTCCTTCCATCATCTCTGTGGAGAGACATAGAAGGTTGTCAGATTTGCTGCCCAAGTAAATGGAAAGTAAGGGTAGTAAACACTGGTTATAAGATGATTACTTGGTAACCATGTCCCAGTTGTTTTTCTTTCTACTCTCCATCATAAAAACACATTTGACTTTTGCAACTTAGGAGATGCTATTTGTGTCTTTGGCAAGGTGCCTCAAAGTGCACTGCTTAGCTGTTCATTCCTTGCGTCTGACTCGCAGGGCAATGTCTTGCTTGGGAGCGATATTGGAGGAGCCAGACAAACTCATATGATTTGCTTTTTCCACAGAGTGATTCCTCAAGAGTAAATGGCAGTGAGAAGCATACCTGTATTGTCCAATATGTGCTGTTCCCTCCACATTCCACTTCTACGAAAGACAGGTGAGGAGAAGGATTCCTGCCATTATAGGTAGCTCTAGGATCAGAGACTCCTGAGAGCTGAGAGAGTTGTTGTAAGAACTTGGGAGTTTGAGAAACATTGGAGGGGATAGATGGAGTAGCAGCTTTTATTTTTCTCCCTTATCATAGTGGCAAGGCTACTGCTGGTTGGGAGGACATAGATGTCCTTTCTGTGCAAATATGTTGGAAATGAAGCATTTTTGAAGCTGAAAGATTCAATTAGAGTGGGTGCTAAGTTTATGAACATCTTCGTTAATGACAGTATTAAGAACAACACAAATGTTATGGGGTGGGCAATAAGCCCAAACAATTTTTAAAATCAAAAACATGCTTGATTTTATTCCATTGAAATCTAACCTAAGAATATGAAAGTGTCCTTTTGTCTCTAGCCAAGGTGTTGGAGAATCCACTAGATGGAGGTGCTAGGATCCTTGTCATAAACCATCCATGGATACAATTATCTGAACAATTGATTCAGAGCTCATGCAAAGTCCCTGCTTTAATCCTTAATATTTGGTGATTTTATCTCCCTTTTGGCTGCCTCAGGAATTAACTTCTGTGGACCCTTCAGATCTATATGTACCCTTCATAGGACCTGTGGGTGGGATCCCTATGGGAGGGCACAAGAGTTACTCATAGGAAGTGTGAGACTTGGAGGCCTCCTCCTCCACTTTCCAAACTTTTCTCTTCGAGCAAAAGAGAAAGGCAAGGAAAGTGCATGGACTCTCTGCCTGAGGGAGAAAAAGAAGAGCTATTTCCTTATAAAATGTTAAAATATAAGTCTACATGAATGTGTAAACACAGATATGCACACTAAACAACAAAATATTTTTATTCATATACTAGGTCAAGTAGGGGGGCATGATGTCTGCATGTTGGTGTAAAGGGTTACAGAGGTAAAAAGTTTGTGAACCACTGATTTAAGCAAATATTGTATACTGCATACTGGTCTGGCTAGGAAGATGGGATGGGAAATTCTGGGTCGTTCTAGTTGCAAGGTCATTAATGTTTTCAGGAGACAGGGAAATGATACACCAAGATTAAGGAGCTTTAAGGGGCATAGAATCCAGGCATGCTCAGGTCACGCTCATTATTTTGGTTGCCTTGAAGTTTCTCCACAGATGATGACAATGATACAGAGGTGGAGGCCATTGAGGTGGACATGGAATTGAATGTTGTCACAGAGTGCTGGGTAGAGCCACAGAGTGGCTGTGTGGATGGTGCACTGGACAGCTGGAGACATTTTGATGGCTTACCTTACTGGAAAATCCCCAAAGCGGTATGTTCCTGTAGTGGAGAGCTGGGGAGGCAGCCTTTAGGGCCAGTTCTATGATAGGTCTTTGATCTTGAGTTTTCATCTTGTTTATATATCACTGAATCCTGTTTTATTGTTTTATCATTTATTGTTTTGTGGTATTTTTAACTTTTCTTAGTTTAATTCTGTTTTAAGGGGATGGGAGGGCTGGATTGTGGGATGAGGGAATGTTTTAACTTTGATTTAAATGCTGTAACCCGGCCTGATTGACGCGCAGAGGGGCAGGCTATAAATAAAAATTTATTATTATTATTATTATTATTATTATTATTATTATTATTATTATTATTATTATTATTATCTTCATCTATATAGTGAACGTTAGTATTGCTGTAACAACCAAATGCTGAAACTATTTTAGTTGGATCATAACTGTGGAGGAGCATTTAGACTATATTTTTCTAACTGCAGGGTTTTCTGGACTCCAGGAAATTGACAGTATGCGTTTATATGGTCTGTATTTGTATCGCTGGTTCCTGTTTATCCTTGCAGTTCTGTTCCATCTTGAGTAGACTATCTGTAGCACTAAACCTTTTGGGCCCTTGTAGCCTAATCACCTGGCCCTGTGTTTGACTTCCATATTCCAGCTGTACCCTCGAGATCTGATGTGCATCCATACCATGCTTGCTTTTGAGTATATCAGCCAGCTGTGCCAGAACAAGGACTGGGTCTTCCCTGCATGTGATCCACGGCTAACTGCTATTGAAGGTGATTGTTCTGTCATATGCTTTCTGGGCATTTCTGGGTGGGGTCATTCTGATGGGCTTGCTGAAGATTACTCCTGGTTTTTGTTGCAGGTCGTAATGCTGGAACTGGCACCCGAGTGCATGAAATTCCTTTTCATTTTGACCTCATGAAGGTACTGCCCAGATGTCAGCAGATTGAGATGTATTTCCTGATGCTGACAGGAGGCAAGTAATCGGGGTGGGTGGTGGTGGTGGTTGTTTGTTTGTTTTGCAATTTATCTAGTTATTAATTTAACACTAACAGTCTAATTTGCAATCCAAACTGAGATAATATATATGTAGAGAATACATTCAGAAAGTAAGGACAGAAAATGAAAAGAGACAGAGAGAAAGGGGAAGAGAAATAACAACAACAATACAATAGGGCTCTGCCCCCCATCCTAACTAATGAAAATAAACAAAAAAGAAACATTATTTGATCATGACAGATCCAGTTAAATAATCCTACTAAAATTATTAATAACCATAACCACAAATTATTATATGGTTAGATTTCTTACTGCTCAAAAAGTCCATAAATTATTTCCAGTCTCTCAAAAAGTCTCCAGTTGGCTTATCCTCTAAAACTCATGTTAGTTTGGTAGTTTGGACTACCTCAACAACCTTAACAATCCATCATCATCATCATCATCATCATCATCATCATCATCACCATAGTTTTTATTTGTATTTCCCGCCTCTCCGGATCGAGGCAGGATTACATCAGTAAAAATATACAATATACAAAATACAAACAATAAAATAACAGCAATAAAATAGTTCAATAAACCCAAAGCCATATGATCAAATAGAAATAAAACTTAATTAGCTTAAGGGTCCACTAAGGAGATCGAGTGGATAGGCCCGCCAGAAGAGCTCCTTCTTAAGTGCATCCATTCTTCCATTGTTGGTGCTTCAGTCCATTTCCAGGTTTGAGCAAACAATGTTCTTGCTGCTGATGTCATGTAACAAAGAACTAATATATGTTTACTTGCCAGGTCGATATCCATAATATCCAACACTAACATTTCTGGGGACATTACAAAATCTACCTCTTAAGAGTTCTTGGATTAACATTGGATAAATCATGGATCAATAACTTTTCAACATCTTATAAGTCAACTACAGTAGGCCATTGGTATCCACGTGGGATCCATTCTGTTCCCCCTCCCCGATACCAAAATCCACAGATGTTTGAGTTCTGTTGTCCTCAGTGGCGGTGTGTGCCCTTGGCCACACCACCATTAGACACAACAAGACTCCTTACCTAAGAGACCATCTGGACGATTATGTGGGACTGCCTGAAGAAAGTCTGGAGGTCGAAGGTGCTCCCAGCTTTACCGGCTCCACACGCGCCTGCTGTCTCCATCCTCCCCAGAGAACCACTGCATCTCGTTATTCCTTCAGCAGCAGCAGGAGGTTAATCATGACGGGTGGAAGCCACTGACCAGCCCATGCTGCCCGGCAATGGAAACAGGCAGCATTATTATCAGGGGTGGTTTCTGCCAACATGGGGTGGATACAAGGAGAGGGACACAGGGCAAAGGTGGGAGCTATCTCTGCCTAGTGCCCAGCTTTGCTGGAGGAGGAGGCAGGGGAGATGAAAACAAGGACGCTGCCACCACCCTCCGACTCCCAATAGCTCTGCTAGACTCAAGCAAGGTGCGCTCTTGCCTCACAGCACCAGCGGTACGGGCACAAACACTAGGAGGCGAGGGCACACTGAGGCCCGTTTGCTACCTGATAGTATCACTCTTATATATGAGACAGTGGGACTCACATATTCTTAATGGCAGTTGTGTGTACGCCATTGGAGACAACGTGGGCTTTTGCTGTCCACAGATGGCTGAATGTGAAAAAAGGAACCCTTCTTATCTTGACATCCCTGGTATTGGTTTGAAACATTTCCCAGAGCTTAATTGGTGTTACATAAGTTTATAAAGTTACATAGGTATTCTTTTAAATTACTGCACAAAGTACATTTCGTATCTTTAAAGCACTTTTTTTTTCATACATCCATCTGTACATTGTGCCCCAAATTTTGGGATCATCTTATCATATATTCTTTTACAGGTTCATCTTCTTTCTATAGTTGCAATAGCCATTTATATCCTTCTTAATTACATGTTCATCATCTTTGCACAACTCTAAATAAAAATCATTTTCTTCAACCTCTATTGCTGCATTTCTCTTACCTTTAGTAAATGTCATTAAGTTGCATATAAGCAAACCAATTAAGATCTTTGTCTTTCTTAAGAAATGTCTCTCTTGGTTTAAACATCTAGCTGTCATCGTAAAACAACAACCTCCAATTTTTAGCTAATTCTTTCCTAGAGAAGGCTTCCTGCAGTGAAGTGGCTAATGTTATTTTAGGAATACAATCTGTGCTTATATTTATACCTAAATATTTATACCTAACTCATAAAATTGCTTTTCTAACAGTGATTTTTAAGATATGCAAGAGCTTTAAATTTATCATACCAAAGCTAATCGTGCCATCCAAATCTTAAGACCTTCATGTACCAAGAGTCTTTCATCTCTAAGCAATATCCATTCTTTCAAGAATACAAAACAGCAGGCTTCATAATACAATTCAGTATTAGGGACTCCTAAGCCATCCCTTTCCTTAGCATCACAAAATGTTTTAAATTTTATTCTGAGTTTGCTTGCCTTTCAAACAAAACTGGAAATTTCTCTCTGCCATTGCACAAAGGGTATTCCATTTCCTATGTAAATAGGGATCATTTGAAGAAGAAAAAGTTGGCAAAACATTTGCTTTTATTATTACAGTTCTTCCCAAAAAAGATAAATCCAACTTTCCCCTTAATAGTTTGTTAAACAACAGTAAGTTTGTATTTTGTATATTGTATTCATTTTATTGTGTAAGCCTGCCTCGATCCGTAGGGAGAGGCAGGAAATATAAATAATAATAATAATAATAATAATAATAATAATAATAATAATAGTTGTTGTTTAATAAACTATTATTCTTCATGATTATAACTGCCAAATATTTAATCCTCATTTTTCCCACTTTAAAATTTGAAAGAGCAATTAATCAATTTTTTTATTCTGAAGTCATTTTTAGTCAGCAACTTTGTTTTATCTTTATTTACTTTAAACCTAGAGCATATCCCAAAGGTTTTAATCCCTCCCCCCAAAAAAACCCTTCATTGAGTCTAGCGGGTTTTGTGTCATTATCATAAGATCATCCACATAAACCCTCTACTTATATTGGGGGGTTTTGGACTCTCACTCCACAAATTCTGTTATCTTGTCCTATATTTGTCAGTAGGGTCTCCAACACCAACAGTAAAAGTCATAGAATAGAATCATAGAGTTGGAAGAGACCATAAGGGCCATCCAGTCCAACCCCCTGCCATGCAGGAACTCAAAATCATGACAGGCAAGTGAGATGGGACAACCCTGTCCAATCCATATTTGTATTTCAGTCAATCTTGTTTACTAAAACCTGGGTCTTTTGAGTTGAATAGATTGTCTTTATTGTATCTTTAGATTTTACATTTTTAAAAAAGCATAGTGGTGAGAAGGACAAATAATTCCTTAAAATCAATTTTCAGTTTTCCTCAACTTGGGAACTTGTAAAGAGGAATGTCTCTGAGTGTGTGTTGAGCATACAGTCCTTTCTTTTTAATAACCACAACCCCCACCTCCTCACTTGGGCATAGTATGGAGCTGGTCCATGAATCTTGGTGCCTCTCTTTTTAAGAACTGTTATCTTGCCTTGGCTGTCAACTTAAGCATAAGAGGGAAAGGACATAACAGTAGGGCAGTGCTTTTTACAATATTTGGGAGGGGAAAAAACAACCCATTTGTATTGCTTTTTGCTGGGTAGGAAGGCTGAGTAGTCCTTTAGTCTACTTTAGTCCCATGAAGCTGTCAGAAGTACAGATGGTGGATTGATAGGATTTGCTAGGACATCATGAAAAGGCTTTGTTCACAATGGTGTTTTTTTCCTCTGTAACAGAGGAGGATGGGATCGCAAAAGATTCTTCTTTCTTGCCAAATGAAATGCTTCTTGGCCTGTTCCATGGCTGTCTCCAGCATGACCTCAGTGACAGGGAGATTATACTGTCAGGCACAGATCATATCACTTTTATGGAGCAGGTGCTGCAGCGGGATAGAGATGGTCACCCACCCCCATTTGTGTTCCCAGTGTTCCAAGGTAAGAGAGCCATATGCAGCTTGCACTGCCTTGCATTGTTTCTCCTGTAACTTCTGACAATCTTGTTTACGTGCACCCCGCCCATCCATTGGTATAAATGTCTGCCCACAAGTGCTTTACTCCATGCATCTGATGAAGTAGGCTTGAGTCTACAAAAGTTTCTACTTTATACAGACTTCTTTCTCTCATTTATTCTCAAAGGTTCTAAAAGTTCCTGTTGTATTCTGACCACATTTTTTTTTCTAGCAGAGCCTTCAAAGGCCTCCATGCCCCCTGAAGGTCAGGATCCAGCAAACATTTATCACTCTGTTGGAAACAAAGACACGACTGCCCCTACAAGTATATACCTGGTACAATAACCTTTAGAGTTTGCTATCCATTTGTCAAGACTTTTAGAAAATTACTGTCTCCTACTTTCTTGGTAATCTAGAATGCTTTATGGCAAACAAGTAGGTTGAAGGCTCTGTTCTCCTGTACGAAATGCTATGTGCAGAAGCCTGATTGTTTACTTGCTGATTCCTAATCATAGAAATGCATTTCTATATTGCTTCAAGGGAATTTCTGGGTTTTGCTTAATGTAGCAACTCTGTTTCCATAATACATTGAAACTGATTCTAAGGAAGGGTGGGCAACATCTGGAGGGTTAGGGCCAAATTCTTCTCTTCAGAACCTACTTGGGGCTGATATTCCTCCACATAGTATACATATCTTGTTTTCTGGAAAAATAACATCTCAGAAGCCTCCTAGAAGTGTTAGCCTTGTAAGCAAGATGTCTTTACCCCATATACCCTACTTTTGATGAAACTGGCAACACAAGGAGAATAGGCAATGAAAATAAGACATTTAGAATATAAGCACCTTGTTTAAAGTGTTCTAAGAACAATACTAGCCAGGGCAATGAGAGGCACGTACTGTACAAGTGCAAAATTGTTTAAGGCAATGTTACTGAGCTTGGTGGTCCATGGACTGGTTCTGATCCCTGGAGAGATTCCAGGAAAAAAACCACTTGTAACCAATGGACACACACAACCATGGAATGAGGGGGTGGAGACTACTCTGTGGGTCTTCAGGTATTCCAAGGGCCACATCTTGCTCACTCTGGTGTAACAGGCTATGTAAATGATTGAAAATACTGTCTATCTTTTCAAACCAAAATGTACTGGCATAATTATGTTTGCTTCATTAGGATGGGGAACATCATTGTCATGTCTGATGAAAGTTATACAACAGTCAAATTGTCTTAAATCTCTTAGACTCCAGACACTGTAGAGACTTCAAGAGATACCTCACCAGGATCTAGTGCCATTTTCCCACAGTGGCGATGCTATGCCAAGCTGGTAAATCCACAGCATCTTTTTCTCACCTTCCTGCCAGCTACATTAACAGGTAAGGGGGAGAGTATCTGAACTGTGAAAGTAATAGAACAGCTGCCTTAGTAGTTATGTAGTGATAGTAGTTGAAACATAATTTTTAAGTTGTGTAGAGGTGGGGCAGTAGTTTCTTGAGCTGGGCTTGACAGATTGTAGGATCTTATAGTAGAACATTTTCTTATAGTAGAACTTCAAGGTTCACCAACTAGAACCTGGTACAAAATGTACTTCAAATTTTAAAAAATCTAGGGGGGTTGCAGACTGCCAGAAATAGTGCAAATTGAGTCCACTTTTAGGGTTAGGGTTATGGAATCATGGGAACTGTATTTTATTGTGTCACCAGAGCTGTCTGACAGAGAAGGCTCAATGTCTCAGGAAAAAAAAACACAATTCTCATGATTCCCTAGCACTAACCCTAACCCTAAAAGTGGACTCAATTTGCACTATTTCTGGCAGTCTGCAACCCCCCTAACCCAAAACTGAATTGAGCCCCCAAAGTTTTCAAATTTTAAAAAATCCACTGTAGATCACCCTGTTCCGTTTCTTCTGCCTTATTGCTTTCTTCATGTTAAACTTGCAGTTGGAAATCTTTGCTGATTTCCTTTAGTCATTCAGAAATCTACCAGTAGATTCTGCTTTGATTTCTGATCACTTGAGGATGTGTGATGAAGAAATAGGACCATGCTAAACAAAGATATCTGCCACTGGTATAAGTTGTGAAGATAATGCATCTTCACATATATTTGCTTGTTTTGCACATTTTTCCCTGAACATTTTTTAAGATATCAGGCACTACATCTGAAGCATTCCATCTTTAAGTGTTGCTTTTTTTCTTAAATAATTTATCAGTGGATTTTCATCCTGTGTAGTGTAGGGAAACTGCTCAGGTATGAAGTTCTGGCTGGACTTATTGCTATGTATTCCATGAATTAGAATGCACTGAAAATAAATTAGCTGATGTATATTTATGTCAAATAATGATTCTCTTGTTCTAGAAGTTCTATAGCTGTCCAGCTGGCTAATTTCCCCACAATGCTTAAGATCATGCTGTGCCATGCACTGCTACAGCAGGAGAGAAGGAAAGGATCAGTGACATGCATAAGGCATGCTGTAAGGTAGCCATGAAATGTGACTTCTTTTTACAGACATACAGAGATTGGTGGCATGTGGACCAGATAAACCTTCAAAAGAGGCAGGAACGATACCATCCCACGGAGCTCTGAAACTGGAGAGTGTACAGTCAGTTCCTACTGTTAATGTCACACCAGCCAATGGTACTGACCTTGGTTTTGCAGCATGGTTGATCTTTTGTGTTTGATGTGTGTGTGGGTGGGTGTTGAAGTGGTTTTAGCATTCTGGTTATAGATTTTCATAAGGATATATTTTAGGCCAAGGTAGCAAATTGAGATAGTATATATCTTGAAATTCTTCATTATATATTTGGGTGTGTATATATGGCAGTCTTCTTTGAATCTTGGGAAAGCCTTACTGGAGTGGGAGGGCTTAAACTGACTCACTCTGGATGACTTTATTGGGGAAGCATAAAATATTTTTACTTGCCAGCTGATTTTCTTCACTTAGGGTCTTTGCAGACTGCTAGAAATAATACAAATTGAGTCCAGTTTAACTGTCCTGGCTCTGTGCTGAGGAATCATGGGAATTGTATTTCTTTCTGAAGCATTGAGCCTTCTATGTCAGAGAGCTCTGGTGCCACAATAAACTACAGTTTCCATGATTCCCAAGCACTGAGTCAGGGCAGTTAAAGTGCACTCAATTTGCACTATTTCTGGCAGTCTTGATCGTGGGAATGGGTGCTAGTTAGTGATTTAAAAAAAAATCAGTGGTCATCTGATTAACAAACATGGTCAAGATAATTTCCTGTCAAAATGAAATAATCTAGTCTTCTATTTGACATGAGGAAGATCCAAAGTGTGAATGGCTGCTCAGGAAAGACAAGGGTCAAGTGAACCAGACTTCATTACCAGCTCTGGTACAAAAGAATTTCTTTCCACTCCTTTCCTTGTCTTCACTCAGGGCAGAATTTGTATTTCATGTAAGGCATATGAATCTGCCTTATATGGAATCATACATTATTCCTTCTAGCCTCATGTTTTTGACTCTGACTGGGAACAGCTCTCTTGGGTTTCAGGCTGGATTCTTTCCTAGTTTTACTGAGAGAAGCTGGTGATGGATCCTGGCACCTTCTGCAGTCAAATCGTGTATTTTTCCATGGAGCTGCAATCCTTTAGCTTTAAAACATACTACCTTTTTATTCTTTGGGTTAGGAGGAATCTGCACAATGTGAGGTTCCCCCCCCCAACCCAAAGATAGGCAGAAGAATTAATATGTGACCCAAAAGGGGAGAAAGCACATTGGTTTCTCCAAGGCAGTTCATCTGCCTGTGCTCTGAACAGAGCTCTCTTCTTTTGCAACTCAGCTTTTGAGCTCCTCTTTCTTGATCTCAGTTTATTCTTCTCCTGCTCATTTTTCTCTACCTCCATTCTCCCTAAAAAACAAACAAACCAATACCAAAACCTTCTAGCTCCCCTCATCTTCCTTTTTGTCACCATCCCTCCTCTGTAGTGACTCAAGTGCAGGAAAAAATTTACCCTTCTGACAAGAAAAATAAATGCTCTTGTTTAATTTTCCATGGAATTTATTAAGCATATCATTGCTGTCACTTCTTCCCTTTTTTCTGTTCTCTGGCTCCAACAGGAAAATGCATTATTGCTAAGTTTGCAACCAAAAACAAAAAAAGAGGCAACGGGTTTGTTTGGTGAGAGGCACTAACATAGGTAGTATAAGATTTCCTTTTGTGCTTGTTCATACAGTCTGATAGAGTTTCCAACTCTACCAAGAAGTATTCCTAATAACTCTGCCCTCTAGGTCTTAGATGAAAGAGTAAATTGTGAAAAAAAGCACTGACCATCTAAGAGAACTATAGAGGACCCCCCACCCCCATTTCCCAAATAAATAATCTCTAAGTAGATTCTGTTTTCTTTAATATGGCTCCATTTGCACTGCAAAAATAATCTAGTTCAGGGGTCGGCAACCTACGGTCCGCGGGCCGTTTCCGGCCCAGGTCGCCAGACTTACGGGCCCAGGCAGACCCCTGCTGCCGCCGCCCGTCCGGCCGCGCACAACGCGGCCGCCATTTTGGTCCCCAAAATGGCGGCC
>CM034706.1:204490240-204504430 GCA_020142125.1 Phrynosoma platyrhinos | reverse complement strand
AGCCAATAAAAACTAGGCTGTCTCAGACCTCCCAGAGGGCCTTCTCTGGAACCAGTCCCAGACTTTGGAATGCCCAGCCGGATGAGATCTGTCTCACTACTACTCTTGCTGCTTTTAAAAAGGCAGTAAAGATAGATCTCTTTCAGCAGGCCTTCCAAGAATAATGGCTGTCTGATTGGAGATGAGTTTTAATTTTGCTGCTATCACTGATTCCTTGTTACTGTTTTATCGTTTTATTGTTTTATTGTATTGTGATATTTTAACTTTTTCTTAGTTTAATCCTGTTTTAAAGGGATGGGAGGGTTGCATTGTGGGATGAGGGGAAATTTTAACTCTGTCTGTTTTTAAATGCTGTAACCCGCCCCGATTGCCGCGCAGAGGGGCGGGCTATAAATAAATTATTATTATTATTATTATTATTATTATTATTATTATTACTACTACTACTACTAAACACTTCAAACTACAAGTTTACATGAGCCAGAGCCTCCTTCAGTAGGATTTTTCAACAAAGCATATCTCCCTGAAACACCTTCTTTCCACCTCACACTCAAATGCTTATATCTGCTTGGCTAGATCCCATTCCTGGATGGTAGATCAGAGAACTTACTGTGAAGGTCCATTTTGGTCAAAGAAAAGGAACCATCCAGTCCCACCCAGGATGACAAAATCTTTTTCGGAAATGTTTTTTCCCCTGTACATCTTGACTTGTAAAGGAGCTGAAGCAGGAGAAGATGAGGACCAATAGAAAGCTAAAGTTTTAACTATCTTTTGCCTAGCCTGGGACAAGAATGCTGTGTTGTCCATGCAAAGTGAATGTTCCACTGGGCTAACAGATTAAAGTTTCTAAGGCCTCTGGATCTTTTTTCTCACAGGCCCATGATTTCCTGAAGGAAGCATCTTCCTTTATTTCAGCTTTTAAAAACTCAGGCTCTGCATTCTTCTGATATAGGAAATACATCTGCCTGCGGCATCTGCACCGAGAGTGACCCAGAACTGGAGGTGGAATACCGGGAGCGGTTGGACCATGAATTTCTAGAAACAGACTCCCTGTCAGAGTCCAATACTGTTAACCAGGATGAGGATTCCTTCAGCGTTCTGGGAGATTCTCTGGCAGAGCAGGAACTGCTAGAACAAGATATGCCACCTCTTTTTATGCATCTGACTTGCTCTGTGAAGCTTCGCAGCCAGCATGGTTCCATGCCTGTTCACTCACTGCCTACCTGCCTGGGTAAATGGAAACTAATTGGGTTTTGGGTTTGATATGGGAGTGAGCACGTAGACTGCTGGGAATTGCAAGACTGAAATTCCCAAAGGAAGGGGAGAGAGCCTGTGGTCTAACTTTCTCTTTAGGCATTTGGCAAAGGGGTATGTAGTCTTCTCTCACCTGAGTGGTATCTGTTGCTTCTTGTAGGAGAGGTGCTGGCCTGCCTTGAGAGCTGTAAGGCACTGCGCACCATTGATCTCTCTGACCTCTGTGTGACCCTAGACATTTTTGTCCTGACCCTTCCCTTGGAGATTGAAATGGTGAACGATTTGCATCACAATAGGTGGGTTTCCAGGGTTGGAAGTGGGTGAATGGGGTGAGGGAAACCTTGAAACCTTCTAAAGCTACAATGTGTAAAGATAAACTAAAGAGCAGGGAGGCAGCCCAGTGACTCTTCCCTCTCCTTCTTACAGGTATACCTCTGAGAGCAGTGTCTCTTTCACCCGTTCCCCAGGGCGCCCCTCCTCGTTCCGCTCTGATGAAGAGCTTATGCATACCTTGGACAGGCTGCCTTTAGCTGTGGAGGATGGGTATTGATCCACTTTATTTTTCACTTTTTAATGCTGGACTAAACAAATAATAAACCACTGTGCCTGACTATTTTATTCTTGCCTTCTTTTCAAGGCACCCGGCACTCTCTAATCTTCCAGGAGTACACAGACAAGCTATTGAAGCTACAATGACAGAGGTGAGTCCATCTGCCCCTTTTAGTTGGATTTCTGTAAGACAAAGGAAACAATTAACTTACATGAAACCTCTCTTGTATCTTATCGCACCCTAAAGTGTTCCCTGGTCAAGGATGAGGCTTGGGATAGAGGTCTAGAAGCAGACCCACAATAGAGTCTGTGCTGTGCTTCTGCTCTACACTTTTTAACTGACATCTGCTGTATTTTTGGTATCTCAGATCCGCTGGCTCTTGGATGATGAGATTATGTCAGCATTGCGCCATTCACGTCCAGTTTCTACTGAAACCTTGAGCCGTGTTGCTACCCATGTCTACAGTTCTCAAGGCCGCCCATGCTGCCACTGTGAAGCTGTTCCTTTGCAGTTTGTGTTTGGGCCTGAGAGCTCACTGGAAAGGTTTCGTGAAGTAAGTGCAGCTCTGTTTTTCACCATTCCTCCTCCTTTCCTTTTATTGACCATAGCTCTTAGATCTTCAGTTCCTAGGTCATGAACAATACCCCCTGTAGTTAGTTTCCTCCCTCAAGACATCCACTCTAGCTTGCCTTACATCTATAAAACGTACACTTTCTGCTTGCTTTCTGCCACTGAGAATCCTTTATTCTGTTGCAGGAGTTCCAGAGAATGACCCTACCTGGCTATGTGCTTAATGCTGAGGGGAATGATTTCTACTATGTTTCTGTCAGCCGCCTACATGCCCCAGTAGGTGGGGTCAGTTCTTCAGTAACACTGGGGAGCACTATGACAGGAGGAAGGTGTGAGAGCAGCAGCAAAACAGAAAGCTCCTTGCCCTGTTCTGTTCCCTCCGAGGAAGCTCATAGTCTCTGGGCATGGCCAGCAAGTGAGACAAAGGCTGGGCTGGATACTGTTGAATTTCTGGGTATAAGTAGCTGTGGACATAGTGAAGTAAGTGACTAAAGCATCTGTTTTAAATGAGAAATACCAGTTGTTTAGTTTGTATTCTTGGAACTGCAAGGAAAATTGTTAGAAAGGTGTATCATGTATCACCTTCTGGTTTGGAAGTAAGATCTACCCCCTCTTTGTTGTGATACAGGTGTTAGATGAAGTTCCACGGTTGGATCAAGCCAGTATTTCGGAGCGTGGCTCTATAGATGAAGAGCCCCCTATGACCCATCCACAACCTCTGCCTTATTCCTCAGATAAATGCAATAGTGAGAAATCTCCCTCAGCAATACCATCTGTAGCAAGCCTGGCAGATTCTGTGATCCCTGGGAAGGAAGGTGAGGAGTAGTCTTGAGCTGAATGTTTTTGCTGGTGCCCGGTGATTAAAGATTATATTCACTGGGGCAGGAATTCACTTATGGGACAGTTTTCCCCAGGTGTTTGACTGTTTCTCCCATTATTGCTGCCTGGTGGCACTGCTAGCTGTAGATTATAGGAATTTTTGCAGAAAGATTGCAAAAGGCTACTTTAGACTAACCCTAGGCTATTGGATATCATCTTGCAAAGTTGTCTTGAACACAGTTCTTCAGGTTGCTTTTAGTGTCTTTTGTTATGTGCTGTTATGTTATTATGCTTTTGTTACATTGCTGTATTTTCCTGTATTCATTACTCTCTAGTATTTTAAATTGCTTATTTGGATTGTTTCAACAAAAATAGGCTACTCCACACTTGAGAGAACTGTAAGTCAGCATGTTTACTCCAAGCCTAGTTATAATAGCAAAGGTTCTTCTTCCTCTAGGGGTGGTTGTTAGTTATTTCTTTAATATTGATTTTTCTGTACTCAAAACAACCTCAGTGCTGTGAAACTCATGAAATCGTAAGCTCTAAAAGGCTGGCATATGTCTTGCCTTTGGGTTTCTTTATGAAGTCCATCTGACATCCTTTCTTGCATCAAACAATCTGTGCAGCACCCAGGATAAATACATCAGCTTTGTTGTATTGTGTCACATTGACACCCTTTTCTTTTAAATCTTGTTTCTTAATTCCTGTGATGAAGATTCCCAGTTTAGCTGGATCCAACTGATACATAGAAAAAACATCTGACTTCTTTCCCTGCAGGTTGTGGGAATCAGCACCCCAGTCGTGTTCAGAGCCTGGTGTCAAGCCAGGGTAGTATGGATTCTGATTTGCTCGGTGAGTGGGTGAACAGGGCTATCCTTTTGTGGAAGGCAAGATTAAAAATGAATTTGGGGAGAGTTATATAGTGACTTATGCCAGACTTTTCCAACTTGGCATCATCCATATATATTGCATTATGCATTCGACCATGCCTAGTGGCCTGGGCTGGAGCTGATGGTGTTTAGAGTTAAATGCACATAATGCCACTAGGGTGAGGAAAGCTTTTGATTGAGTCTTGGCACTTCATAGACAAAGAGAACAACCAGACACTCTCAAGAGCCCAGTTGTACAGTTAGCGTTTTGTTGAATGGATCACTCACCAAAGTCAGAATGCATTTTCATTTTCCAGGGTATGATGGTGGCAGCAGTGATTCTGAATGTGAAGAGGTAGCAATCAGTGACCTGGAACCCAAATGCCCTCTCATGCCTGACTTCTGGCTGATCATAAAGATCCACCAGGACCGGGTGGAAATCTATTCCCACACACGGTAACATCCTTTTGTCAAAGCGTCTCCTCCGCCCCCCAGCCTACCGCCACCCCCACCCCCCCGTGTTCTGATTCCTGTGAGTGTAGATGCGACTTTTACCGTGCAGTCTTCCTACTCCCTTGATTTTAGAGTTGCGACTGGTTTCTGATTGCTCCTGGCTTGGCTTGTATTCCCACTTGTTCTTTCCAGCATTGGGCTGGCAGAGCCATGTCTGTCAGATTTGTGCTGAAGTGGGGATGGGCCAGGGAAAGAAAAGGAAACAAAGATATTAAATCCTTGACCTAAGCTTAGGTCCTACTATACCCCCAAACCCCACTTTCACTCCCCAAAGCATATACATCTCTAGCAACTGTCAGTGCTCTAGCTCTAACTTAACATATCCCACTTCTTTTGTTATTCATCTGTGTTCAGGCAATTAATCATGCAACAAGTAAAGATACTGTCCATTTAACATATTACTCCCAGTGGTGGGAGAGCCTCAAAGAACCCTTCTGAGATTTCCTTTCTTTTCTATGCAGGAGCAGCATGAGTGCAGTGAAAGCACAGAATGAGGAAGGGGAATGTATGCATCTTCACCATACTGTAGTGAAGAAGGTTGGTGAGATCTGCCGCATTGTAAACCAGGTATGTAGGACTCTTGTATGATAAACACACTGTCTCTTAGCTGGTAGGAATATCTTCCCCAGTAGTTCCAGTTGGAATGCTGAATAAACAACAGAGTTCTGTAAGCAGGAAAGTGAATTTCTGCAGGTTGGCTGAAGGCAAATGTTAAGTGTTTTTGCAAACACTGAGTGAATTCAAAATGCAGCACCTGGGGCCACTGGAAGTATCACCCTGGTGTTTTCTAATCTTAGAGTATTTATATGAGTCTGTAGAAGATCAGAGGGGCTGGGGCCATCCTTACTCTTTCCCAAACCTCAGAAGGCTTTATGCCCCTAACCCTGCACATAAAAAAAGGGAATCAAAAATAATAAATCATCTTTGTGGTCTCTGGAATCACATAAATCGGTTATTCTGTGCCTTAGCAGTAGCTTAGGAAACTTCAGGAATCACTAGGGAAAACTTTCCTTGCAACTTTTTGGCAGCTCTGCCCACCCTTATAAAGCCCCAGCGTTCCTGCTCTTTTCTCAGTTCCTTTCATCCGCTGTGTCACTTGTGGAATCACTTCTTACTTTCGATTTTGACCTAATGGATTGTTTGACTATTCTATTTGGATTATGATTTGGACTCTGTTTGCTGATTGATTGACCTTGGAATGTTTTGTGACTCCAGTTTTTGCCTCTCATTCTGCTATGTCAACTCTGGTTGGAAATGGCCTCATCGCTCCCTTTAAGTGCTGCAATAAATGTGGAGGAAAGATGCCGGGCCAAGACCAGCATAATTCTTGTCTTTTATGCTTGGGTCAGGGCCACAGTGTACAGTCTTGTGCCCTTTGCGGATTGATGACTCTGCAGGCCCACAAAAATTGAGATTTTAAGGCTTAAGGCGGCCTTGTACCAGCAGGCCTTAAGACCATCTTCTGCTCCAGCTCTTGAGGATACCTCTACTCCTTGGCTATCAAGCTCTGGCAAGGAGAAATCTAAAGAAAAGTCCTCTTAAGGACAAGAAGACCAGCAAGTCGGAGAGGGAACGCACTTTGAATGAATCCCAGTCCAAAAGGTCTTCCAAACAGAAGTATTCCAACAACGAGGATTCTCCTTCAAGTCAGAAGGAGAGATCCAAGATCCTGAATTGCCAATCCCATACAGGCCTCCACCTCGACCAGTGCTCACATCAAGCCCGAGCCAGTGATTCCACCACCCAAGATGCTTGCGGGCTTGCTGGAGACATCCCAGGTGATCAATGTTGAGTCAGCCTCTGATGAGGATATTTGGGACTGTGGAGACATCTGGGACCATCAGCTCCAGATCTTGACCCCAGCTCATGGGTCCTTTGTCGATACCGAGCATGCTCGGGATTGAGCCCTCAACTCTCTCCGACGTCAGAACCAAATGACCCTCATGACCGAAGCAGATGATGCAGCTTGTGAAGAGGCCAGGCAATACAAACACTTCCCGGACCTCATCTACCATGAGGTGCTGGGCCGTACTTGATGCTAGAAGACCCCACTCTCCTTCGTCACTGTCTGTGAGAAAACAGGTCACCCTCACCACTTCTCCATTGTAGGTCATAACTGAAGCTCAAGTCCACCAGGCTTCTACTCCAAACTGCATGTCGAACCCAAGATCTCAACCACAGCCTCAGCCTCCACACTGGAGACCTCTGCCTAAAACACCTCCAGGATCTCCTAGATGTTCCCAGTCTCCATCTCAGTGGACCATCTCACCTATCTCGCCATATTCATTCTCCCAATCTCAGTCCCAATCGGCCTCGCTGGTTTCGGACCTTGAGGTTTCACATTCTCCTCTCCAGCTTGCCAACCATGATCCTGCCTCTCCATCCAGTGATGTTAACACCTTTGCAGATCAGGTGGTGAGAATGGCCAACACTCTGGAGATCATGGAAAGCTACCGATTTCTCCAGCCCTGGGATGCTAAGTGGTCATGGAAGACCCCAGCTACCATTGCTTCAACTTCAAGGAAGATTGAGAACCTGTACAAAATTGCCCCGTCTCCTTCTTCCTGGTTGTTTGAGCATCCACGCCTGAACTCAGCCATAGTTGAGGGTGTGCAGCTGACTCCCACCCCAAAGACTACCTTGTCTCCAGTGGAAAAAGAAGGCAAAAAGATAGACGGGCTGGCCAAAAAGTTCTGCGCATCGGTGGTGTTGGACTTAAAAGTGGCCAATTACACTGCATGCATGGGAATGTACCAGCAGCTCATCAAGGAATGGATGTTCCCCTTTGCTGGACAATCTTGCGGATGAGAAGAGAGCCTTGGCCCTTGGTCTTCAGGTAGAGGCCCACTCTATTGAGGGCCTGCAGATCCTTTCCTCCAGACACTCAGTGGACTGTGCCTCCAAAGTGCTGTTGGGCTCAATAGCTCTCCAACGCCACACGCTCTTTGGAACTCACACCTCAGGTGTGGGTACTGCTTGAGGACATGCCCTTTGTCGCCTCCAGACTCAACAACAAAGAGACGGATGAGAAGTTGAATTTCCAGTATCAAATGAAGATGGCAGCCTGGAAACATGGTATGTCCTCCTCATCTACTAGCCATCCCAACGCTGTCATTTGGGAGGCCAGTGCCTGTGGTACCCATCGTACCAACAAAGGTCCTACTCAACCCAGGACTGTCAATATCAGCCACAGGACCAGCCTAGACAGTGCTACCTCTCTCAATCCTCTTCCTCTTCAGGTCACAGACAGCCCTCTCAGCTCCGGTACCACCAAGGGTATCAAAAGAAAATTCTGAGCAGGCAAGAAGAGGGGTGGTGCACTTTGTTAAGACTCCCTTTGGAGACAAACTGAGGCCCTTTTACACAACTTGGGCCTCTATAACATCTGACTCATAGGTCCTAGACAAGGAGCTCCCTGCCACTGGATCCATAGTCTTCACCTCCTCTTCAAACACCTTACTCGACAAAGTGTGCACCTTATTACGAAAGGGCACAGTTGAGCCCATAGACCCCACTCAAGCTCACTGTTGTTTTTCTCCCATTGTACTTGGGCCTCTGGCCCATCCTGGACTTGTGCCACTTAAATGAATCTATCTTTTACTACTGTTTCCATATGGTAATTCTTGCCTCTGTCCTCCTGCTTTTACAGAAGGACTTGTGGTTCTGTACCCTCGACATGAAGGATGCCTACTTCCACATCAGGATTTGAGAGGACCACAGGAGATTATTAGCCTTCGCCATTGACTCCAACATGTACCAATACAGGGTGCTCCCCTTTGGTCTCTCCATGGCTCTGAGAGTCTTCACCGAGTGCCTGCCCCCATTGTGGCTTATCTTCACCAGTGAGGCATCATGTTCTTCCTGTACCTGGACAACTGGCTCTTCACCACCCAGTCCTGGCAGTATCTTCTCAGAGACATAGACTTTACACTCTCCCTCCTGAACTCCCTTGGGCTCCTGGTCAACAAGGACAAATTGCTGCTGACACTCTCAAGATGGACCAAGTTCATAGAAACCATCCTTGACTTGAATGTCTGTGCTGCATACCTGCCAGTAGACAGGTTTTAGGTACTTTCCAGAGCTATCTGGGCCTGCATGTCCCACAGACAGATCAGAGCTTGCACAATTCAGAGGGCCCTCAGACACATGACATTGACAGCTTTCACCACCCCATGGGCAAGGCTTCTTCTCAGATCGCTACAGTCTTGGTTCCTATCGGTCTTTGATCCCACAGTTCATTCATCAAGCAGGTGGCTTTCCATCCCGACACTTATGTCAGGGACCCATCACTGGTGGCTCAACCCCGACAATGTTCTGGCAGGGATGCCCTTCCAGCCACCACAGCTTCAAGCCTCCCTGACCATGGATGCCTCCATGGATGGCTGGGGCGCCCATACCTCCAGCCTGATATTCAGAGACAAATGGTCCACATCAGAGCAAACCCTCCACATAAACAGTCTCGAGATGCTAGCAGTGGAAAAGGCCCTCTGCGTTTTTGAGACCATCCTCCAAGACAAGGTAGTACTACTCCAGACAGACAACACCACAATGATATTCTACATAAATAAACAGGGAGGTATGAAGTCCCAGACCCTCCTTGATATCACCTTACAGATCTGGGACTGATGCATCCTGAGAGTGATCACCCTACAGGCCATCTGCCTCCTGGGCAAGGACAACAGGTTGATGGTCGAACTCAACCAAAATTCGAGCTCGTGCTATGAGTGGCATTTTCACCCTGAGGCAGTCTGGACTCTGTTCCAGACTTGGGGAGTACCATCTGTCAACCTCTTCGCTGACCAGCACAACAGCCACCGTATACAGTTCTGTTCCCGAACCCAACCATCAGTCTCTCAAGGAGATGCCCTCCTGTTCAAGTGATCTAGAGAAATGGTGTATGCATGTCCACCCTTTCCTCTCATTACTTGAGTGGTTGCCAAGATGAGGACCAACCACTCCGATGCCATCCTCATCACCCTGTGATGGCCAAGACAGCCTTGGTTTGCGCTGCTTCTCCACCTGTCTAACGATCGATTTCTCTGGCTTAAGCCCCATCTGGATCTCCTAACCCTCTACAAGGGCCAAGTCTACCATCTAGACATGAACAACTCTCACTAGTGGCTTGGCGGATTCATCCTCCGGTACGGACAGTCATTCCTGTTGTCCAGAAGCTATCCACAAGAAAGTCCTATGCCCTGAAGTGAAACAGATTCTTAGACTTCCTAACCTCGAGGGACATTCTTCCATCCTATGTTTCAGTACCAATCATCCTGGAATTTCTCATGGAACTCACTGACTCAGGACTATGTCCCTCCTCACTGAAGTGCTACTTATCGGCCATATGCTCTCACTACCAGTTCGAGAGCTGCCCGTCTTTCTTCAAGGATCTTTGGTAAAAAAAGTTCTTGAAGGGGTTTAACAACCCCACCCTCCATCCTTGATACTGACTCCGGTTTGGAGCCTGGTCTTAGTGCTCTCACGTCTCTCAGTGAGGCTGTTTGAGCCCTTGGCTACCACAGACTTTAGGTTGCTGACCTGGAAGACAGCTTTCTTAGTGGCCATTACTTCAGCTCACTGTGCAAGCGAACTCTGTGCCTTGAGGATGGACCAGCCTTACCTCCAATTTCACAGGGACAAAGTGGGCCTCTGTCCCAACATCACTTTTCTCCCGAATGTGGTGTCAGTTTTTCATTTGAGCCAGGACATTGTGTTGCTGACTTTGGCCCCGAATCCAACAACTGATACCGAGTGCCACCTCCATACCCTGGATGTTAGGAGGGCGCTGGCCTTCTACCTGGACAGAACCTCAGGCACAAGACGCTCCAAGAGACTCTTCGTTTGCTACTCAGAGGCCAAGAAGGCACTACCTGTGACTGCCCAAAGGTTATCTAAATGGGCAGCTGGTACCAATCACTTGTGTTATGAACTTTCAGGTAAAGCTCTTCTAGCTTGGGTTCGGACTCACTCAACTAGGGCGGTAGCTACATCCTTCAATTTTTTGACTGGGGTACCCCTTGGAGAATGTTTGCAGGGCTGCTGTCTGATCCCAGCCACTGACTTTCATTAAACACTACAGGCTGGACACCAGGGCCAGAAGGGATGCAGCCTTTGGGAGGGCATGTTGCTTTCAGGTTTGCACAGACATGGTTTATTACACTGCTTAGTTTGCACTGAAAATTTATTTATTGATTGTTGTGTCTAAATCCAAAAAAGATAACACTGACAAAGGCACTTCAAAGTTCAAAAGTTTATTGTTGTTAATAAATAAAACTTGTTTGAATTTCAGATTGGTGTCGTGACACTCCCTCCTCCACAGACCAAAGCTTGTCAGTCTAACCCATTTGTCTGATTCACAGAGACCACGAAGAAGGACAGGTTACTTACCTGTAACTGTAGTTCTTTGAATGGTCATCTGCGAATTCACACAAATCCTGCCCATCTCCTCCCAGTTGTGTCCTGCTCACCTTACGTTCCTGCTATCACTGCTATGTGGCAGATGGTTATGGAACTAGGGAAAGAGGGGGAAGGTGCCAGGCTTATATGGAAGGGGTGCAGCTACCGCCCAAAAGTGGCAAATAGAGTTTTGCCTAGTGATACCAGAAGTTTCCGATCTTTACAGCACATGCGCAAAATAACCCATTTGTATGAATTCACAGATGACCACTTGAAAAACCACAGTTACAAGTAAACAACCTGTCCTTTTCAAATGCTGGATAAATGCATCAGATTCTGTCAATCTTGCTATGATCGCCCATATAGGCAAATTGCTTTTCTTGAATATACAGCAGGTACAAATTCGAAGACATTAGCTGTTTTTATCAGCTGTGGCCAAGAGAGAGAAAATTGCATCTAAGACTACATGACAAAGTGAGTCCATACTGAACCCCTCTTTGTTGTTCTGTTTCTCTGTCTTTAGCGGTTGCTGCTACAAGATCTACATGACAGCCACATTTGCAATTCTCTGCTGGTTGCTGAAAGTGAGGAAGATATCTGGAAAAGTGAAACCCCATATACCTACCGGCAGCGTACTGGCACTGATGGTAAGTGTTTCAAATAGTATGCATATGTGTGCATGGTCTTTCCTTCTGCCAAATTGGACCTTACTGCTTAGATTTTCTGTCTTTCCATCACTGATATAAGAATCTTACAGGAATTTTCCAGTGCCCTGCTTCCATTAGATATGCAGATTTCCCACAATATACAGAAAGAGATTCCTCTTCTATTCTGCTAGTACCTTGCAAGTGGGTAGATAATTTTGTGCACTTAGCTTTTTCATTTTCATTTACTTCATTGTGGTAATGCACTGACATGCCTTTTAGCCCAAGATCAATAGATTCTCTTTTTAAGCTTTTTTGATTTGGAGGCACAGGTATTTTTATAAGAGAGAGAAAGGAAATTACAATCAGTCTCTATCCTGGCTAGTTGGGCTGGCTGTTGAACAGCTCAGAAGAGCTTGCTTGCTAGCTGAATAGCCTTGTCCCCTATGCAGACTACCCTGGAGATGAGAGTTACCAGCCCCGTGACTATCTTGCCGCCACAATGCAGTTCATGCCTGGACACTTCGCTTGTGATGCAGTCTGGAGCACCACCATCCATGTACATTCACGGCTCAAGATGGGGCCCAATATGGGTGTTGCACGTGGTAAGTATCTCAGTGTAAAGCATCACAAACTAGCGGGGAGGTCTGCAGTGATCCCACGTGCTATCCCCAGCTCTTCCACTTTTGTTGGAGTGGCTTTTCTTGTCATAATGCTCAGTGTAAAGCATCACAAACTTGTCATAATGCTCCTTTAGTTGGCAGTCCACTGACAATGTTATATAAGTGTTAGAATTAGGATGAGGATAGAGTTAGTGAAAAGGAGAGAGAGGATAGATATGAAGAGAGTCTGAGATAAAGATGCAGACCAGGCACTGCTGCCCCTTTTCTTAGGGATGATTATGTTAAGATTAGACAAAAAGATAGATTTGTGTGATTGGAAATTTCAAGAAGAGATGTTTCTAGCATAAAAATCAAAGCAACAAAAATGTCTTTTTCCTTCCAGTTATTCCCTTAGAAAAAAACACATAAACTTTGAAAATCATTGGTAGTGGACACTTTTTTTCCAGTAGGAATACTTAATGATTATCAGCATAATCAAAACTAGTGATATTTTCAAAAAGTTTTTTTCAAGAATGAATAGGAATTATCAAGACAGACTGAATTAATATCTCAGATCTAATACTGAAAGGGAGATGGGCTTGGTTGGTATTTAAAGATAACCATAAGTGAATCACTTGGTGAAGTCTTGCATTTGTAAACCATCTCTCTCACATCCTCATTCTCTTTTTTTTTCTCCATCAGCCATCCAAGCCCTGCGCTCTGTACTCAATGCCTTCTCTGTTGTTAATAGGAAGAATATGTTTGTCTACCAGGAGCGTTCAACCAAGTCTGTTTTCTACTTGCGGTAAGTTTACAAATCTTTGCTGAGAAATCTCAAGACTCATTCTTGTTTCAGGCTTCACTCTACAACATGAGCTATGGTCTCCATTTGGTTAGTGTCCCTGCTTCAGCCTTTGGAACCCTCTTCACTGCCATTCTTCTTGGCCCAACGTATCTTTTTTGTTGCTCTCCTCCAGACTCTCTGAAACCACCTCTAGTGGAAAGAGTGGGGAAGGTGAAATCCAGAGCCTTGCATGCCGTTCACTGGCACTTTCACGCAGCCAGGAGCCCATATACACTGAGGACCTGAATGTGAGTCTTATTTCCTTGACAGGGAATCCCCTGCCCCCTTGAGTGCCAGTAGCATGCAACATGGGTTCTGCTCTCATTTGTGAAGAGCTAGTGTGCCACTTCATCTTCTCAGGCTTTTTTGCCTCTCCTTGATAGGTGTCTCGCTCATCCGTGGAGACTGCCTCTTGTCGCAGTGTGGATTCCCCACGCCCTCTGAGCCAAATGGACAGACACATCCAGCTAGTAGTTCATGGAGTGGCCCAGGCAGGTAGGCTGCATACTATTTCAGAGTAATGTCAGTGGGTGGAAAGGACAGAAGTGGGGGAGACTTGCAGGGGTTCTGCTGCTACTAGCAAGAAAATTGGTCCCTTGTTACCTTGAAGCCAAGGCAGACACTGTGTTTTTTCTAGCATGTTGCCCTTGAATTATATGTTGACATTCTTCTTCGTGGTCTCTGCGAATCACACAAATGGGTAATGACTGCGCATGCGCATCAACTTCGGAACCTTCTGGAATCACTAGGCAGAATAAAAGTTGCAACGTTCACCTGGGCTGGACTTAAGTTGCAACTTTTTGGCGGTAACTCCGCCCATCCCTATATAGGACCTCCGTCGGTACCGCCCCCTTCAGTTCCTTTCGTCCGCCGCGTTAGCAGCTTCAGAGGAACCTTCTCTTGCTTTATAGCAAGCGCTTTAGTTTGGAATCACGTTTTGACCTTGGACTGTTTTTCGGATTTTGGCTTGACTGTCTCCTCTACTCTTATTGACTCCTGGTGACTTCGGCTCATTCTTGACTTCGGCTTCTGCTTCTCTGATATACTCGTAATCTCCTGGTGACCTCGGACCGTTGACTACTCGAAATGGCTTCTAAGTCATTTAAAAACTGCCCCAAATGTAACAACAAAA
>CM034706.1:204471738-204484069 GCA_020142125.1 Phrynosoma platyrhinos | reverse complement strand
GCCGGTCTCATCACAGAGATTCTCCAAATGGATAACAGCCACGATCCAACTCTGCTATGAGCTCGCTAACAAGGAGTTCCCAGCTGGAGTGAGAGCCCATTCAACTCGGGCTGTGGCAGCATCCTCCGCCTTCTTGTCGGGGGTGCCACTGGAAGACATCTGCAAGGCTGCAGTCTGGTCTCAACCCTTGACTTTTGTCAAGCACTACAGGATGGATGCAAGAGCCAGACGTGAGGCAGCCTTCGGGAGGGCAGTCCTGCTGTCGGGGTTGCATTAATTGATCAATGCCGGCCATCGACTGGACACAGTGAGTGTTGTGCTTCCCTGATCCTTACGGCATTGTGTGTGCCGGTACCGTATTGTAGCAGGGCACTCCCTCCTCCTGTCACCTAAGCTTGTCAGTCCTACCCATTTGTGTGATTCGCAGAGACCACAAAGAAGAAGGACAGGTTGCTTACCTGTAACGGTATTTCTTCGAGTGGTCATCTGCGAATTCACACAAATCCCGCCCATCATTGTGCCTGCTTATGTTTCTGTTTATTTCACAGCTGAATTTCCGGAACTGAAGGGGGCGGTACCGGCACGGAGCCTATATAGGGATGGGCGGTGCTACCGCCAAAAAGTTGCAACTTAAGCCCAGCCTAATGGAAAGTTGCAACTTTAAGATCTGCCTAGCAATTCTAGAAGGATCCAAAGTTGCTGCACATGCGCAGTGAATACTCATTTGTGTGAATTCGCAGATGACCACTCGAAGAAATACCGTTACAGGTAAGCAACCTGTCTTTAACAGCTTTACACATTACACTGGATTGGGCAACTACCTGAGATCCTGGAGGTGACCATAATTTTCCCTGCTCTTGCTCTAGGCATACTTTACAGCAGGGTTGGGCAACCTTGGAGTGCCTGAGGCCCAATTTTTCACCTCCCATCTCACGTCTCACAGGCAGCACCACACTCCCTCCCACGTCTCCCCTGTGCCAGCCATAGCAAAGCTTGGCCATATTGTTATCAAATAGTTTCCCCTAGCGCACATGTTTCTTTGTTCTGGAATTGCAACTAACATGGCAATTGCAAAATCAAGAACTGGCATGTGAAAGCTGTGAAGGTGTCAGAATCCATGAGCATGATTCTGTCATGATTCGCATGGTTTATTGGAAAGGATGCATATATCGAATATTGAAGTCTATTGAATACAGAATTATATGCATGAATTATATATGGGTCCTGGGTATAGGACGTAGGAGGAGTGGGCAAATGGTAAACAGAGTGAAGGGGTTTATGGTTTTATGACTCTGTCCTTCCTGCAGCTGTCCTGGGATGTAGAGGAAGAAGGGACTATTGGAATTTGTTTTGATTGGGATCAAAGGCTGGGAACCAACAACCAGGAAGAGGAGGGCTGGCTAGTTTGTATTCTAATACTATGGGAAGGGGAAGGGACCCTCAGTTGCGACAAAGACCCTCAACTGGTAACTTCTGTCTTAATGTCTGAAATACAATTATTTTGTTTTTAATCACAATAAGTTACTTTTCTGTCAATTGGGCACCGAATATACTGGTTCTGACAGAAGGAAAGGGTAGGTGAGCAGAAAGGTAAACTTCATTTTTTGATAGCAGATGACATAAGATAGCAACCCAGACTACCCTGCTGGTTCACTTTTAAGAGAGGCACACCTCCTATCTCAGCTACTCTTAGAAGACAAAGTCACCTTATTAGAGTCCTTTTTGTTGCAGGACCTGAGATTACAGATGAGCTAGTAAAAGTTCTACGTAGACGTTTGGATGAGGCCACCTTGGATATCATCACAGTTATGCTTGTGAGGACCTGCAAGCTCACACCAGCTGATGTAGAGGTAATAACTGTTCCCTAAATTGGACTGCAGGGAACTTGCCCTGCTCTCAAAATCAGTCTGATTGGTTGAGAGCTTGGGAGGGAGGGGGGAGGACTGGGAAATCTTGGAAATTGTAAACAAAAAAAGTAACTTTCCCAAACTCTGTTCTGTTCTGTTGTCTTGGACAACTTTTTGGTTACTTGGCTAAAATCTCCAGACCTCTGAACTATGTGTGGTCATAAGGTCAGCCTAGTGATAGATTAATCTCCTTGCAGTTCATACAACCCCCTGGCAGCCCACCCACTGAAGTGCTGCAGTTTACTCTTCCGCCCTCCTGCCTACCTTGGCTTCCAGCTGTGGCTTGCTATCTACGTCAGAACCTACTGATCTTTCTACACACACCTAAGTACACAGACAGCAATGTGGAGAACCACTTCAAGGTAAGTAAGTGTGGTTGCCTATGGCCAGTGCTGCATACTGAGGAGTGTTGTGGACACTTCATTTATGAGCAAAGGACAATGGGATAGATATGCAAAGAACAATGAGATAAATATCCAGGAGTGTCAAGTTAGCTTGATCCAAGCTACTGAAAGGCTAGGAACTATTTTAATAGTCATGGCTTGTTCTGCTGCTACATGAACCTTTTATTGGACTGAAGAACAAGCCTGAGCCTGTCAGTGTTACAAAATGCTCTTATCATAAGAAAGATCATGTATAGTTACTGTATTTTATACCCCACTTTTGATCCCAAGAGACTCCAAGGTTCACTTTCTGTTAACGGGAGGACATCTGAATAATTCTTACCTTGCTTTTCAGCACTATTTCCACCAGAGCAATAGCAGCCCTGACCTGGATCTCTACCTCTATAACAAGCCTGGAGGCCAGGGCACTGGTGGCAAAGGTAATGAGTAACAATGTTTTCTCACCCCGAACTTGTTATTCTGATGGACCAGTCTGTCAAAGAAAAGAGCCACAGGTGTCCTCTCCAAGGGATGTGATAGTTTGAGGTGTGTGTATGTGTGTGTGGATTAGATTGCCTACCCAAGAACTAGAAGATCAAACTTTCTCCTTGATCTTTGTGGGTTAAACCACATGGCTTGTATATTCCTCATGTTGTGTCCCCAGTAGGATGGGCAATGATTTATAGGATTAAGAATAATTAATGAGCCATTCATGATTCAGAAAGACCTTGAGAGTAGATGATGACTACTACAAAGTGTTAAGCATACCTTTGTTGGAACTTACATAGTGCATTGGGAAGAAAAAATAGATTGTAAGGGATGGATTTGTGATGCTGACTATAGAAGCAGTGTTCAGGCAGGAGTTGCGATAGTTTGAGTTTCAGTGGGGCATTTCATTTAGTAATCTCTGGGCTGTTAGAAGCTGTCACTGATTGGTACTACCAATTGGTGGTTGTTTTGTGTTACATCAGTGTGTTTGTGCATTTGTCTGCCTTATATATACTTTGGCATGCACTTGCCTCACTTTCCACCTGCACCATGGTCTGGTTGTGCAGGTAACACACCACTTCAAAGTGCGTCTGAACATTCTTCTGTCATATAGGTTCCATGCTGGATCTTGTGCAGCACCTGTTTCCACCTTCCCAGTTTCAAGGTAGTTTCCTGTAGATTCCAGTGGTCCACTGAATTCTTTCAGTGCTGCTCCCGTCTTCAGCCTGATCTAGTGCCTGCTGTGGTTTTGGCTTCTGCTCTGTATTTCCTACTTTTCCTCTCTTATGTTGTCACCCAGATCTTTTCCAGCAGATTGGTTCTAACTCCCAACCCCTTTTTCTGGCTTCAAAAATAGCCTAGCTAAGCTAGAATTAATTATTCAAGTTTTAAAAAATCAGTGAATATAAAAATCAATGAGTACATATTTACTGTTAGGTTTTGGATGAAAAATACAAAAGATCTCTGTAGACCCCAAAAGAGCTTCATAAATATGTGAAACACAATTTATTCTGGTGCCTTATTTTTGGCTTAGAGTCCATGTGGAATTTTTCTCCCACCTGATTTTGAGGTTGTAGAAGAATTACATGGAGCTCTGCTGTATCAGAGAGGGACTGCTGTAACTATTGACATTTTGATGGATGGAATGAAATAGCTGACTCTTCCAGTCAGGCATACAAAATCCTACATAAATACCACAAAATCAGAGCAAATTACAAGTTTACCTTCAGACTGAATATTTCCCCCAATCGATATTTGCTGAGAACCTTAGGTTGATGGGCATGGAAGATGGTAATCAGTTTGCTTCCTTCTATAGCATGTCAGTTGGCTCACTTGAGCTGTTTAATGTTGCCTATTGATCAAAGGGCCCTTTCCAGCAGTCTCTTCCCTTGTGGTTTATATCTGAAGTGTGGATTAATCTGTAGTTCCTTAAATAAGGGAACACAGTGATCCCCTGGTTCCTCCAGCCTTATGACTTTGCAGTTTATAGAGAGACAGCTGCCACTACTAGCTGTTCTTTTGTCTTTGTTCTCATCTGGCTGCTGACTTGAAAAGGTAATGCTGGACATGATTTAGTTCTAGTAGTGTCCACTTACTAAGGAGAATTTCTGGGGCTTGTATCTGTGGCAAGGCAAGTCTAAAGTAGGCTTCTTTCCATTTCCCAGACATGCGGGCATTTTCTCTCATTGAAAGCCTGCATCATGCAGAAGTCGAACTGATAGGAAAGTGGCAGGATGTTTTGAGTCCTACTGAAGATAGAGGCCTAGTTTTCACTTATCACTTTGCTCAGCAATGCAAACTGTAACCTCCTCTTGGCAAAACGAGAGGTGAGCTGCTTGCTTGCTGCTGTTGGCTGGACTTAGGCAATGATGCCCAAAGAAGGGTAATCTATTTCCTATATCCTTGATGCCTTTGCTGAGCTTGTGATGAATGCCTCCTTCCTGCAGGTGAAAGCTTGCGGCCAGTTTTTAGTGGGTGCAGGTGTCTTTTTTCTTTTACCTTATGTGTGTGCTGACTTCCTTGGCTGTTTGTTTCTATCCCACCTTCCTGCCTGCCATCTTGGTCAGATATATGTTTAGTTATTTATCTCCCTAAGTTGCACCCCAAGGATGGCTATGTGTCTGTAACAAGTTCTCAAATGCTGCTGTCTCCTAGGTGCTTGGCAGTCATGGGGGACTGGGACTTTTGGATCTCAAACAGACCTTTCACTTCCCTCTGCAGGCATTGCGTGTATTGCTCTGTCCTTTGTGGATGATCGTGGAAACCCCATCTCCTTGGCTCGTTGGGTGAGGCCACCCACTGCCCTGTTGAACACATCATTCCTTCAGGAGGCAGACTTTGAGAGCTTGACTGCTGTTAGCAAACACCAGGTTGAGCCTGGCAGTTCACAGCCAGGTGGGAAAATAGGACTTCAGCCTATTCCCTCTGTCTCTCTCTCTCTCTCTGGGAAAAGTGGCAACTTAGGGGCTAAGTGATGATGCTGGGGATATCTGGAGGTTGAGGTGGTCTCCAGGATTTTAATGGAGAATTTGGCTAAAGGCCAGTATTCCCCATGCCTGTTCTAAGGGCCATCTTCTTGATACTTTCTTTCCCTCCACAGTCCTCTGTCCTCTGGTACGCCTGGACATCTGGGAAAAGGGTAACATCAGCTTGTTGCAGTTGTCTGAGAGGCTGCGTAGTGCTCTGCGCCATGCACTCTGTGATGCACTCATGGAATTCCATGTGCTGCCCAATCCATTGTGTGCTGAGCTATCCACTGAACTAGAGGATCCAGGGAGCATTGGTAAGAGTATAGTTTGGAACTGATGCCCTTTCCTGCTTCTGAATCACCTGAATCTTGATCTTGCATCAGGTCTTATGCTAGCCCACAGGTAGTGGTTTTGTTGCAAAGAATTTATCCCAAAGCTGTGACCTTTTTGAATAGGTGTAGAGAGGCCTTTTACTCAGAGGCCCACCTTGCTGGGTATTAAATGAAGTCTACTGAAGTTAATGCAACCTCCCAGAGAGGCTATATTGTTTACAGTCCTATGAAAGCAAGGAAGCCAAAAAGATAGGAGACAATTCTTCCTGTGGAAAGGCCCATCTTCACTTTTGTCTTTCCTGGGGCTTCAGAGATGGACAGGGCAGGTGTTTCTGGAGTAGTTTTGACTGAAGAAGTATAGTTTTAACAGTGATTCTGATGTTTTCAGGAAGCCTGCGGCGGACGATGTCTGAAAGTAAGGGGCTGACTCGGCCTACTGGAGGCAGAGTGTGTCCACCCTCCTTGAATTTTCCTGTGCCCACCGCAGTTGCTGGTGAGCCAGCCACACTAACCAACAGAATGGGGCGACGCAGTTTTTGGGATATGCTGGTAATTACTTTATAAGAATATGATGGTGGGGCATGTAGAATCAGAGTTGGAAGAGACCACAAGGGCCTTCCAGTCCTACCTCCTGCCATATAGGAACACAATCAAAGCACCCCCAACAGATGGCCATCCAGCATCTGTTTGAAAACCTCCAAAGAAGGAGATTCCATCACTCTCTGAGGGAGTGTGTTCCACTGTCAACAGTTCATACTGTCAGAACGTTTTTCCTTATGTATAGGTGGAATCTAACTAAGGGCATGTTATGGACGTGTTAAGGGCATGGTGAGAGATAAGATACAAAGAGCAGTAGATTAAAGAAGCAGTATAGAAGAGTGGAGAACTGTTCTAGCTCACAACCATGTAAACCAAACATACTCCACAAGATGCTTCTTATAATCCCAGACAAGTCTATTTCTTTTCTTACTGAATCTCAAGTTATTGCAGATTTGGCATTGTGGCTGCAGATCAGTAAAGTAGTTTTAGATGACTCTTCTTATGTTACATTACAATCCCAATACACCTTTTTTAAGTTGCACCCATTTTCTCCAAAATGACTTTCTTCCTCAAGTTTGTTTAGAATTGTAGTCACAGAATTTGTGTGTTGTCCCCCCTCCCCCATTAAATACATTAGGAGAGCACTAACTTAATCTGCAAGGTAAAGTACATAGAGAGATCTTGTAGCACCTTTGAGACTAACTGAAAGAAAGAAATTGGAAGCTTGAGCTTTCGTAGACTTTAGTCTACTTCCTCAGATCCATTAGGAAGTAGATTTAAATCTACGAAAGCTCATGCTGCCAATTTCTTTCTTTCAGTTAGTCTCAAAGGTGCTACAAGATCTCCCTCTGTACTAATTCTACAGACTAACATGGTTATATATTTGCAAGGTTAAGATTATTGAGAATGCATGCACACAGACCTTTGACTACATTAAAAGTGCTATATAAATGCTAAGGATAGTAGTAATGTTGATACAGAAACTTGTTAGGAATTAACGGCTGAAATATTCCATTCCAAGGTAATGGGAAGTAGGTATGTCATTTGCAAGCCTCTCTTTATTGTGTTGCCATGATTCTCAGAGCAAGCCAGAGATGGTGGAGCAAGGAAGCCCCAAGACCACAGATGACATTGTGCTGGAACGTCCTGAAGAGAGTCGCACCCGCCGTCGCCATAAGACTGAGAGTGTGAAGCAGCCTTCCAGCCAAGAGCGTGTTGCTGCAGCTGCTGAACAGGGGCAGACTCAGAGGTAAGGTTCATAGCCTCCTTTCTCCCACCCCCTTCTTCCAGGAAAGCTTGGGAGTGGATATTCCCTCCATGTAAAATCCAGCCTGTTCTTCTTTAGTTGGAGAGAAGAACTTATGTCTGCAAAGCTCAGACTCTCTCTCCTTCCTCAAACCAGCTCCTTAAATGAAACATAACTTAGGGCCTTTTCAGTTTAACTGCTCAGTGCTAGGGAATCATGGGAATTGTAGTTTTTTTCTGCGACATTGAGCTTTCTCTGTCAGAGAGCTCTGGTGCCACAATAAACTACAATTCCCATTATTCCCTAGCACTGAGTCAGGGCAGTTAAAGTGGACTCAAGTTGCATTATTTCTGGTAGTCTGTAAAGGCCCTTAGACTACAAGAAAAGTCTAAAGGGGGAAGAACGGCTTTATTGGCTTTATGTTCCTTCTGTGGTCCTCCTTATTATCTCCAAGATTTTGACGTTAAATATTGGATGTTCTTTTCACAGGCGTCGAGCCTTCCAACTAGAGGAAGGGGATGTTGGAATCCTGCACCCCATTTTCAGTCAAACTTGCCAGTCCTGGATGGCATTTATGAATCGCTTGGGTATGTACTGAAATTTTATGGCCTGTTTTTTCACTGTTTGAGTCAATCTCAGTTGAACCAAACAGGGAGACAACTTGATGTTACTTTTCTGTTCATGAAAAGTTTTAAATCCTGAGCTTAAAGCAAAGAAAGAACTATGATCATTATGCAAATAGGGATCTTGTAGCACTTTTGAGACTAACTGAAAGAAAAAAGTTGGTAGCATGAGATTTCCTAGACTTGAGCCTATTTCTTCTTCTGAGGAAGTAGGGTCAAGTCTACAAAAGCTCATGCTACCAACTTCTTTCTTTCAGTTAGTCTCAAAGGTGTTACAAGTTCCCTTTGTATACTAATTTTTCAGACTAACACAGCTATGTCTTTGAAAAGAACCATGATGTTCCACTTCTCTGGAAGAGAAGCTTGCAAATTTGGGGTTGATGTTAAAGGCTCAGAAACCAGAATAAGGCCAAGCACATATGGTCATGGAGGGATGTACCCCTTTTGAGCCTGCTGTCAATATCCCCCTTCCCTAGCTGCTTGCCTGTTTCCCACCATTGCTCTTATTTGAAGAAGATGACAGACATATCAAATACATGATAAATATGTTTTTCAAATATATAAATTGGATACTGTGGTCAAAACAAATTCTATATACATGTTTTTAATCATTGTTCTCATAACTCTGAGCAAAGAGCCTGGGGCTTTTGATGCAGAATGAGGGAAAGTGACAGCCTACAGAACAGACCATAAAACATAACATGCCCAGCTTTATTGTGTAGGTTTCATATGTGCAAAAACACAGTTACACTGGGGACTACTTTTTATTTCTTTTGTCTCAGAACATCAGGCTGTTCTTAGTGTCTGTCCAAATAGCAGTGTCTTTTTAACTTAATCTATTTCATATTACTTAAAACATTTTAAAAGTATTTTAGAATGGTAATGAAGGTAAAAATACAATGCCCCATTAAAAGATCCTTCTGCAACAACCATTTGACAGCCAAAGACTTGTTTTTCTGGCTAAAAGTTTACAGATGGTATCAGGCTTTTCAGCTCCTGCCTTTTAAAATAAATGTTTTTGCAATCAGGAGAGTGGCCAAATTGTTGCTTCCTTGGTATTTCCTTCCTGCCACAGGGTGTCCTTCAGTGCAACGGTGTGCCACGGAGAGTGTGTCCCGCTTCCTGCTTCCCTCCATCATGCTTGAGATAGTGAACCTAGTCACCACTATGGCAAATGACACCACTGTCAAAGTATTTGAAAAAGTCAGGTAGATACTGAGGTTGTATTTCTTAGACAATTGGCTTGGTAGATGATCTGGGGTGGTGCCATGTATGATGCTTGGGTGCATCCTTACAGGGGGAAGAATAACATAGTGTGCACAAAGGGTCTGTGTTTATAGTGTAGACATTTGTATATGTTCTCCTTTGCTGCAGTGGTCCTCAAGGTGTGTCCTTTGTACCATATACTCTCACACCAGGCTCTAGTGCTCGACCAGCTGTCATTCGACACTTCACCCTGCTGGGGCGTAGCTTCCATCAGTGGCGCTGCAGCACTGAACCAGGCGAGTAACAAATGGGAAACACCGTTTTTGCTTCCATTAGGTCTGGGCAAGAATCTCAAGAGCTAAACTCCACTTTGCAATCACTTCTAGCTCTCAAAGGTTTCCAACGTTTTGAAGCCACAGAGCTTAGCTCTGCAGAGAAGAGTTCTGATGTAGCTCCCCGGCAAAGATTCCTTTTCATGGAAATTGTGGACAAAAAGGTATGTTTCATACTAGGTTTAATGCTTGGCCCCTGTAAAATCCCTGAACTTGGTTAGAACCTGGAAGCTTTTGCAAGCTGGGCCAATAGCCTATATGTATGGAGCATGCTGGTCTCCCTTTCCTTTTCAGCTTGTGCTCTACACCTACAATTGGTCCATGGACCTGGGCAGTGCCTTAAGCAGCGCTCTCACTCGCTTGCTGCAATGGCAAAATGCCCGTTCCCATGTGGTTCACTGCCTGCTCAACCAGAAACTTGGACTCTTTCACCACTACTGTTACATGGATACTCCATGGCATGAAGATAGCAAACAGGTAACCTTGATTTTTGTGAATTCCCATGTCAACTCTACGGCTATAAATTACACTCACTGGGTTTCTCCATGTCTAGGAGCAAAATCCCTTCCTGAATTCCACTCTGGAGGTGGACACCCTGATCCGGAGCTCTAGTGTTCCCCCCAGCAAGGAACAAGGTCGACTCAGTGGTTCTACTCGCATCATGCAACCTCTTCACTTCCCTCCTGACATGGTGCCCTTCGATGAGGCTCTTCGTGATGTCTCAGTCAATAGGCCTATCTTTCATAGCCCTGAGCTGGGTACACTTGACCGTGTGGCCCAACATGGAGCTCAGTTCCTAGAGATCAAGAACATGGAGAGGAAAGGTAAGCTGAAGGATAGATAGGACTAAGGGAGGGAGCTCTTGCAGCCATGTGATGGAGCAGGATTACTGATATTTTGGGAATATCTTGACAATATCTACATGAAAGTCAAGGTAGTTATTGGCTGCAAAACAAGAGTGGACATTTGTGGCCCTCCAGATTTGGTTGGATTGCAACTTGTGTCCCTTACTGTCGACTAAGCCTGATTATAGTTGGCAGCCCAGCAGTATTTGGAGGGCCATTGTTGCACTGGGTGTAAGTGCTACACCATGGGTGGGGTGGCATAGAATAAAGACATGTTAGAGAAATTGAATCTCTAACCCTGAGAAGACTTCTCAGCAGGAAAAGCTCATCCAAAGAGGAGGGTCTGGTTGAGGAAGGTTCTGGGCCTGTTCTCCTCAGTTCTTACTCCTGTTTTACAGAGCTGGAGAAACAGATGAAGATTGAGAACCTCTTTGTGACATGGCAACAACGGTCTGCGCAGTCCAACATGCCAATCAGTGTGAGTTGGTGGGGGTGAGTGGAGACAAGATTATGGGCAGTGCTTAGGTGTGAGAGATATGTGCCAGTTCTATGAGCTGTGGATGACCTTGTTCTTGGAGAAAACAGACGGACATAGGTGAAGCAAGTTTCTTCCATAAGCAGACTTTTAATTATAGACTGTAGGAACCAGAAAGCCTGTAGGGTCTGGTACATACACATCTGGAAATCATATTATCTCCTACTACTTTTCACCCCAGTGAGAAGTACACACTTGATAAGGAGCCTAAACTCATTTTCCTTCAGGACAAATTGGTACAGTTTGTGGTTCATACCTTATGAATGTTCTTTCCACATTCCCTCTTTTCCCATTCCTCTGTAACTATTAGCAGATGACAAGTGTTGTGTGGACTTGTGTATTATGCATTTCTTCTTGAACTCAGCAGCTCCAGAAAGAGACCCTAATATAATGGAAACTGCAATGCAGACAAAGTAGGGGGTTAGTTCAGTCAACACATTACTTTATGATTCATGAGATGTTCAGGTGAAATTGAATGAGGTCATTCAAATGTGAATTGGTCTTTGGTCATAGGTGATCTTGCCAAATGATTATTTTTATTGATGTTGTGTCCCTTCAAGTTGTTTTTGATACATCCTATGTAAACAGTTCATTAAAATGGTGCATGCAGTAAATAAAGAATGTGAGGTACAATGCTCCAGATGTTCTAACATGTATGTTCATGTGGTAGGACTATCTAGACTTGGATGAGTAATAAATTGTTCCTTAGTACCAGAACAAGAATGTTGTTTAATAGAATATGTGGCACTCACTGAGTAGAAAGATGATAGTTTTCTGTCAACAGTCTTCAAATTGATGGGGAGGTTATGGTGCTCTGGATAATAAATTAATTTTCATCTCAGCAAGCTAACCTATATCTGAATTCTACAGGCTTCTGTCCCAAGGAAAATGATAAGGCACCAGCATTTATTTGTTTCTTGAGCAGGATGAGCTCTGGCTAGTACTTGGATGAGAAACTAATGAATGTGATGTGCTGTAGGCTATATTTCAGAGGAAAGAACTGGTGAAACCATCTATTCATTGCTTTAGAAAACCCTGTGAAATTCATGGGATCACTATAAGTTGACAGGCAACTTGAAGGCACACATACACACAGAGAGCCTCCATCTGGCCCTGAAAATGACTGATTACAGCTTTACTACCAGATTTATAGTGAAAAAATTAGTACCTCATTAAGGTACTAATTTTCGTGCAGTATTTATTTCCATACCCAGGCAGATACAATACTAAAGACCGTCACTTGGAATGACAGTCAGAAGGGTTTACCTGTCATTAAACCTATTTCTTACAAGGCATTCCCTGAGTACTTGCCTATCATTCCTTATTCCTGTTTGGACCTTTACATGTCTATATTGATATTAATGTAAAAGCAGATATCGTATTTTCCGGCGTATAAGACGACTGGGCGTATAAGACGACCCTCCA
>CM034706.1:204447159-204460760 GCA_020142125.1 Phrynosoma platyrhinos | reverse complement strand
TCTCATCTCCAGGTATCATATGCTGCAAGGAACTCCATCAACTTACCTTCTCTTTCTCCCCCAACAGAGCTGCTTTCTCACCATGACAGTCTCCTGGTATCAGAGTCTTATCAAAGTGTTACTAAGTCGTTTCCCTCAGAGCTGCCGCCATTTCCAGAATGCTGATGCTGGTACCCAGTACTTGGTAAAACTCTTCTAGAATTGTGACCTACTGAGCTGTGTTTTTCAGTCATTTTGGCATGGGTTAATCAAGAGTAATCTGTGTTCACCTCATCCAGCCAGGTTTAGCATCTCCATTTGTCAGTGCCAGCATCCTGTGGCACATTATTTGGGAGGGGGGGTGCTTCACATGTAGCTCTTTGAAATTTGGGTTCTTCCCTCACTTAGTAGCAAGCTGCTTTGACCTGGGTTTTTTTGGGTGGTGGTGGTTAGGTGTCTTTCTGGTCATTGCTCCCCACCATTACTTCCCCACTGTAGTTTTCCTTCCTAGAAACCACTCTTGCAAAGGAATCTGATTCTCTCAGTATGTAGGATGACATTACTGTGTTGTTTTTTGCTCATCACAATAATGTGATACTTTTCTGATGCAGCACTTTACTCTTTCTCTGCAGGTTGTTCTGAACCAGAAATTCACAGATTGTTTTGTGCTTGTATTTCTTGATTCTCATTCAGGAAAAACAGTAAGAACCTTTCCTTTGGTAATTTAAGGGGGAAGATAACTGCCAGGCTGGAGCCCTGTTGGCTCAGAGAAATTTCTGCTCACTGAGGCTATTGAGTGTAAGCAGGAGGTTTCTTATGTCCCGGTTTGGGCTTGATGAACTGCTCCTGTGTATTATAGTGGTTCAGTCCTTGGTACTCTGCTGATAGCACAATGTTGATTTCAGCAGTGAATGTTGGCCCGCAGATTGCCATAACCTAATTGCAATTGGAAAGGGGAGTTTGTAAGAAATCTATTGGTCAGCATATGGACAGATTGCTAGCAGCCATACTGATTGGTTTTTTTGTTTGTTTGTTTGGCAGAGTCTGACAGTGGTTTTTCGGGAGTCTTTCCCAGTACAGCCCCAGAACAATGAGAGCCCCTTGCCACAACTTGTCTCCACATACCACCATCTGGAATCTGTCATAAACACAGCTTGCTTCAACCTCTGGACAGGGCTACTATAGTAGTGGCTGGTTCTTCTCATTTGGAGCATGCTGCATGGACCCAGCTATAGGACTTGGCTGTAACAAAGGGGAGACCACTTCACGTGGTAGGAACACTGGGTAATATGAAGGTACAGCTGGCTGGATAAGAAGTCAGAACGCTTTCAAGGATTCTAACTGCTGAATGGAACCACAGAGGGAGCAGGTCTGCTCTGGTGCACAGCAATGCCAACCTGACAAAGGGAAAAGGCACCTTTCCAAGTACACAGTGAGGCCTTTGGGTGGACATGCCTCCTTGAAATCCAGGGCTGAAAGACTTACGGAGTCGGGGACTCAGCCAGGCCTTTTTAGAGTGAATCCCTGGATGGGCTTTAATGGGAGGGTAATGCACAATGATGGGAATGTTTTCTACGAAATCAATGTACAGTATATTAAATAAAATGGATCGTTAATTATAACAATAAAATACTTTGTCACAAATTCCCCTCAGAAGATGTTACATTTGTCCTACAGGAGAAGCAGAGGAGATTCCCCAACAAATGTCCTAATGGCATCTGTGTCAGGGTGAATGGTGCCACTGCTAGATTCTAAAAGCAAGTGTTGAGGGGGGAACTGATTTGTTTCTTAATGCATTTCGTTCATACTCAAATGGATGTTGTTGTATATATTGCCTGGGTTTTATGCTGTAGCATAAGATTTTTAACTCTGAAACAGTAAGTCCTGGACTGGTGAAGGCAATACACTGGGGCATGTTTTTCTGTGACTGTATGTAGTTCAAGTAGTAATTTATTGTGCAAGAAGAAAGCAGATGAATACTAGAGGACTGAATGTCCCTTAGAATCGAAGGAAGTTCAGCAATATTATCTGGAACCACTAAGTGGTACTATAGAGCTAGATCTGTTGAGTCTAGGTTTTTGTTCCTTTGCACCAAATTACTTCCCATTCTTTGATAGCAGGAGGGGAAAGGCATACCAACACCATTATTTAGCATGATAAAATAATTTCTCTCTCCTTTAGAGGGTCAGCTCTTATAATTGCAATGAGAGGGTGGCAGACAAGTTGTGCTGGGGGAAAAAGCATGTGTCACAAGGAAAAGCACAGCCAGGTATGGCATCTATTCAGGAATACAAATGGTATATTCTGGGGCTGGAGTTAAGTAACAACAGCCACTTGAGTAATGTCATTTGTTAGGAGAACACACCCTGCTATGAGTGTGCATCCAGAGGGAGACATAAGAAAGTGGCATTTTAGTTGACTGTGCCAGTGCCAAAAGAGTGGCCTTTCAAAGCTTGCTTTTCCCCTCTGCGGATACACAGTAATAGACCACCACAGTTGTTCAGTCCACCTCTGATGCTCTTTTATTTCTCTTTTGACATTACAAAGCTTAACTCTTCAGCTTCCCCCATGCAGCAAACCATGACTCTCCCAATACGAACGGGCCCAGCCCAGTCCCTTCAGTGTATCTCCTGCAAGAGAAGCAATATGCATCCTCATCAAACATGAATCTAGGGATCTTGCAAGCTCCTAAAAGCCAGGTACAGAGTCTATGTAGAAGCAGAGCCTGGACTGCTGACTCTCTGGAATGATCACCACAGAAGAACTTCTGCTTCTATGTTGCAAGAACTTTCTATTGCCACTTACCAGCAGCTTCACACTGGAAGACCCTACCTCCCATTTTGCTTGACCTTAGGAAAAACTTGCCTTTTGGTTTATACTCGCAACCTATGTAGCCACTGTAATCCATTGACTCTAGCAGCTGGAACAGGTATGGGTAGTTCAATTCTCCAGGGCTATCAGGCTCATGTCGTCCTGGTACCTGAGCAATCTGAATGTGTCCTGCAGAGAAAGACATCAGAAATGAATAAAAGATTGGGCAAAAAGTCCTGCTTCATTCATTGCTTCATTCAATTAATTAGCGTCAATGTATTCATTATGCCAAGTTGCAAGGGATCTATGTTTTTATAAAACAGAGACTGGTGAGAAACTTATAAATATTGGAAAACAAAACTGAACACCACATATAATGCCTTACCAATAACTGGAAAGTATGTTTCCAAGTTTTGAGTCAGGTTACCATCCATGATCTGGCAGTGAAAAATATCCTGTGGAGCAATCATTATTTACAGCCTTTAAATCAAGTCAGGAGATGAACAGTGATTTTGCTATCTCCTTCCTCCCCAAGTATAAAGGCTGGTAATTCAGCTTCTTTGGTTGAAGAGTGCTACTCACAGCATGCTGCTGCACCCAAGGGAAGGGACCAGATTCTTGTTAAGGAAACACATGAAATGAGACTTACCAACTGCAGCTTCAGGTTGGGATTTCCCACCTTCTTCAAAATGGCAACAGCTGAAAAAAATATAGGTTCATAGTAACGCCAGTGTCTGACTGTGACTATGGAAAAAGAGCTAACTCAATTTTCTATGCATTTCAACATTCCAATGCCCATTCTTTAGCAATGGAGCAGCCATTGTGGCCTTACAGATGTTGCCAGACTATACTTCCCAGCATTCCTAACCACTGGTTCTGCTGACTAGAGTTCGTGAGAGTTGTCCATCAACATATAGAAGGCCAAAACCTCTCAATTCCTGTTCTATAAAAGGACAATCGCTGCCTATAAAGGGGGGGGGGGCTTTGTGCCTTGGCTTACCTTGCTGTGGGGTGGTCAAAAAGTACTTGGAATCAGTAATCCGGCTGTTAATAGGCTCCAATAATCCAATCAGATTTTCCTGCAATGCCAGACCAAAAAACGAGCTAACAGCCCAATGGCTTGCATATTGAACTTGATGGTAAGTTTTACAGTTAGTCATTATTTTATCCCTCTTGTCTCAGCTCTAACTGCATAGAACAACTAGCCATTTAGCTAATTTCTGAGCAGTTACCACCACAGTGTTTGATATACTAGTGCCGAGTCCCTGCCCAAAATTAAGCAGCATCCTTGCTGTTCACCCTCCTAGAGTTGCTTGCCCAAATATGACCCTACCTTGCTATCCTTTAGGCTTTTTGGCGCTCCATCAGGCTGTAGTTTGGGAAGAGGCCTTTTAGTACCCTATGGAATTAATACTGAATAGGTACCTGACTCTTGAAGCATCACAATGCACACACCTGAGCCAGGATGTCAGTAGCATATCTGAGGTTCTCAATGAAGGTAGCTTCCATCTCAGCTGATACTGCCTCCCGCTCAGCACCCTTGGGGATTCGCCCAGCCATAATATGGATCCTACAAGCATAAGGCTGCATCAGGGAAGAGTAGGAGTGAGCCAAACACCTCTGGCATGAACTAAGGGACAGATGCACGGTTGCTGCTGATTTCTTTTTGCCCTCAGATCAAGCATCCAGGCTGCTGTGATGCAACTGCAGTGAAGTTTGTCTCATGCTCAGTTTAATCCTGCCCAGAGGTGATGCTCTGACCCATGAGGTGATCTTCAGAACTGAACAGTCAACACACATCACTGCACAAGCTTTTCTGTGGGCAAAGGGTACCACCTTCAATCTAGTGTAGCTATGACAAGAGCATCTAGAATTCTCCAATAAGAACTATAGAAATTACAGCCAGTTCATTTCATATGAGTTCACCTAGCCTGACTTAAGTTATTCACTCTTGAACATTCACAGGCCATATGTGCAAGATTACTATAGGCAGATTTATAGATTCTTGGACATGCAGTCAGCTTGCAAAGAGACAGTGAGTCCCCCCCCCCATTTCCAATCATATATTGCCTATATCAAAGCTAGGTGACTTGTTGTTGGACTCTAGTTCCCATCAGCCCCTGCCAACCTAATCAGTGGTGAGGGATGTAAGTAGTTCTTCAACCTCTGGGGAACCACAAGGTCTTCAGCCTTGTAAAGGACTGACATGAGAATTTAGCCACTGTTGCTATGTGAGGTTAATAAAAACCTCATGGGGTTCATTTTTCTTATGGCTTAAAGAAGTGTGGTTTTATATGTGTGTAGCAACAAACAGATAACACAAATTTGTTGTTTTTTTCTTCAGGAAGCCTACTGGCCAAGAAGGTGCAAAACTGGTATTATTAATGGGCTTCTGGCACTGTCTTATTCATGTGTCATTAACAGTGATATAAGAGTAAATTTGGCTTACAGTGACAGATGCCATAGTCATGCTATGGCAAGAATCCATAGTTATGCTCCTAGGAGTTATGGCGAGACATTCTGCTTTTGTTAGATATAATAAAAGGAGCTTTATTAGTTGAAAGCTCCTTCATACAACACAGACGTAATGCTGCAAACAATCGTGAAGAGAAGTGTTGCCATTTAAACTGCTAGTGTGAAGCAGGAACTCCATCAAAGGAAAGGCAAGAAGTACCCAAACTCAGTTTGATTATTGTCCTCATTCTCTTGACTTCCTCTATCTATAGGTGGAAACATGTGGCTCTCTGGATTTTGTTGAGCTGCAATTCCCAGCATCTTTTCACCATCGTCTATGCTGCATAAAACTGCTGGGAACTGCAATCAGCTCTAAGCTGATCTGTGAAATACAAAAGTTTTGTTTTCACCTCACTCTCTTGCAAGGCCGGGGATGCTATATCTATACTCTGGAGCTGCAGCAAATGATATTGCTACTTTTGCTCTTAAAAGTATCTGAGCTGCATACAGGCCAGTGTTGTTCCTCCACTACTGGTTGCCATTACCAAAGTATGTCTTGCATCTCAACATTTTTTCAGTACCTGATTCTCTTCTACCAGATAGTAGCAACTAGCAAAACTTTCAGGCTTAGTGGGATATGATGTCCACCTTGACTGGGGTGGGCAACTGTGGCCCTCCAGGGAAGGAATAGATTGGATTGGATTAGATTAGATCAAATCCCTACAACTTTGGTAAACCCTATCTTACATATGGTGAGGGATTGTGGGACTAAAAGTCCAGAAATGTCTGAAGGACCACAGTTGTTCATGAGTAAGCTACACTGAGTTGCTTTGTTCTGACTGTGCTGTGACTGCTCACTCAGAGTCATACTACTAGTTGCACAGCACCCTGTTCAGCAATACCAGCTGCTCATGGCCATTTGGAGTGGTTACTATAACAAGCAGACTGTTAATGTATGAAGAAGCCACCATGTTTCCTCCAGCAAGTAAAACCCTTTAGAAATGGAATGCCTAAGTAAGTTTTTAATATGGAACCACTCTTATTAGGAAAGTTAGTTTTATCTACTGTTACTTCTCAAAAGGTACTATTTCCATCACCTAGGCTAGGAAAGCAATGACCTAGACTAGGAGCAAATGCCTGGCACCCTGTTGGTTAGTCTCAATTAGGTGAAATTCAATCAAATTTAAATGGTAAGTCAACACATAGATTCAACAGATTCTACTCTAATCAGGACTAATAATAGATATATGCCAATGTGTATACTCATTATATGAAAGATTTTTGGATCTTCACTGTTATCTCCAGCACTAACTTAAGGTAAAGTTTCTCTTGACCCATGTATTGCCATATTCAATTTTTTTCTACTTATTGCAGGTTCCTCTTGCTACAGCAGGGGAAACGGGCCCAAAGATCATGTGTTACAAAGTCCTCAGATCTCCCAAAAGTTTTAATCTCTGGCCAGCAGGGGAGGGACCATCCAAAATAAAAAACAAACACAAACTGCCACAAAACATGACAATTTGGCCCTCCAACTATTAAACCCCCACCCCACCCCCCAAAAAACAACCTGTGCAAATGGGCTATATTTCTGCTCATTCCTGGAAGTAGAAGTGATACCACATCTCTTCTGGTCATGCCAGGACAAGAAGAAATGCCCCCGCTCGCCATGCCTCCAAAGTTGCCCACCCTTGTGCTACTGCCCTTCCTGGTTTCCTTCTGTAACTTATATCTTCCAGCACATGAATCAAAGTGCCATTTTTCTGTCCTTCAAGCCATCTCATTTCAACCTTTCTCAAAATCAATTCCCCTCCCTTCTGAAATAGTGTATGTCGATGCAGGAAAACTCAATCTTCTTGTAAGTTTCCCCTCCCTTTCACCCTTGCCTTCTTATCTTGCCTATCCAAAGTGTGTCCTCCCACAAGCTGTATGCTGAAGATTTAATACCTGGAGAAACTACGTTGAACGAGGGAGGCTTTGCAAGAGTATTTGTTGTACTGGTTCTGGTAAATCAGAGGTATTTACTGTGGAAAAGTCCTGCAGTACCAATGATAAGATTGTGTCAGGAAAAGCTGGCCCTATGCTTTCTGCAAACGAAGGAATGCAAATGTGTGCTTCTCCAAATGGTGTTGGTCCTCAGTTCCCATAATCCTACAGTGTTGGCTGCACTGGCAAGGGCTGATGGGAGTTTCAGTCTAACAGCATGAAGAACCACACATTTTCCACCTTTAGTTTACCTGGAGACTTCCAGGTGTACAGAACTAGTTTCCACCTAGCGCCGTTGGCACAGCTTCAACGGCCACTGTGGGCACATGTGATTTTATGATGTTTTTATGTCCCAGTTGTGTGTTTGTCACCTTCTCTCAGGCTGAACATGCACACAATGTTCAGGGAGGCAGGCAGGGAAAATGGTGATCCCTCAAAGTTTTGATCTAACCCTGGTTATGACAGTTGGGGCTGATGGGCATTATAGTCAAATATATCTTTATGGCTGGGGAAGAATGGACTAGCCACTGTACTGGCTTCCTTAGCTATGTCCTATGTAAAGGATGCTATGTCCTGCACTCAACAATGGAGACCACAACTTCTACATGTGAGGGGAAAATACCAGAATCTCCCTGCCTCACCACCTCCCAAAAAAAAACAATGGCAAGAGTAGGGGTGAGCAACTCTTAAAGAGGTTGCAGTGGGGAGACAGCACACCAAGGGAGAAGAAGCAACACCATTTCCAGAAAAGGCTGAGGCCTTGCTGCTGATGCTGCCTGTTTTTCTCTCCTTGGTGGACAGGTGCCTGTGTTCATCCTTCCAGGCCCAGGGTGCTAATAGACTGCCAGCCAGACTCTCACTCGCCCCCTTTCTCTAAGGAGATAAAAGGTGGCTGCCTGAAACAGTGGAATCGCCATTGAAGAGGGCAACACCAAAAGAGGTCACCTCTTTGGGGGAACTGCTCTTGGGGCGAAGTGACTCTGAGGGACCAGTCCCTCTATTGTGAAGGTTGGAGAGGTTGTTTGTTTGCAGTCATACATACAATAATGGGTAAAGGGAGAGACAGAGTACTGGCTGCCCCCAAAGCATCCCCCACTCCAAACAGCCTGGACAGCCCTGGTAACAGACGCCCTAGGCTGAAAATGCTGCTTCTTAATGCCAACTCAGTAAACAAAAAAACATTGTTGATCCACGACCTAATGAACATGCAAGCCTGGCCTCTACTACAGAGACCTGGCTGGCTGAAGTTGGGAAGGGGGAAGAGGTAGAATCTCCTTCAGTTCAGTCCACCTGGGTTGTGTGTACTGCATCAGGCAAGGCCTAGGAGGATGGGGAGATGGAGTGGCAGCGGTCAGTCGTAATTTCATTTCCTTCACCAGGTGCCCTCCATCTCAACTGCTACCAGCAGTATCTGCTGGACTTGATCCCTGTCCCCACGGCTATTCCCTTCTCCTTTTGTGTCATGTTATTTTTAGATTGTAAGCCTCAGGGATAGGAGCTGTCAAATTATCAGTAAACCATGCTGGCAGCCTCCGTGGCTGAAGAGCAGGGTATAAATACAGTCGCCCCTCCATTTTTGCAGACTTGAAAGTCCGCAGTCTTGATCATTTATGGAGGGGCGAGTGCCATTAAATTAAATGGTGCGTGCGGCCATGGCACGCCTGCAGGAGCGAGCGGCCATTCAAGCCAATGAGGCATGATTATTTGCGAGTTTCCGTTTTCACGGGGAGGGGGAGTCCAGAACGGATCCCCCATGAAAACGGAGGGGCTACGGTACTCTAAATAAATAACATAGGACCTAGCCATATCCCTCACCTCCACTAGGCAGTAGACAGGAGATCTGTTAAAGATCTGTCAAGAACACAGGTGAAATTATATGTGGTTATGGCTACACAGAACAACTAATATGTGCTAGACATGATGCTGCATTCTATACAAGACTTAGTCCAATGTTGGTTTGATATTTTATATGCTATATATAATAGGTTATACCTCTGAGGGGGCAAAGAGCAGCCAGCATCTGCCGGACTTAGTCCTTTCCCCCATTGCTGTCCCCATTTCCTCGTGTGTCATGTCTTATTGAACTGTAACCCTGAGGGCAGGGAACTGTCAATTTGTAAGCCGCTCTGGATCCATTTTTGCTGGAGGGCAGAGTATAAATGCTCTAAATAAAATAAAGAATGAATGAATGCAAATATTACCTTGGGCATTTCAACTCCTTGGCATATTTCACAGCCAAATCTAGGGCCTCCCGAAATTCAGGCTGGCGTCCAGGCACTGCGCCTAAGCCCATGTCACCGTCTTGGTTTCCTGAGAAAAGAGCAGTGCACATTATTTTGCAATATACATAGAGTGGGCCCTCCACATTCGCTGGGGTTAGGACCCCCGTGAATGTTGAAAAACTGCAAATAAAACAACACTATTACTTTACCTACGAGAACACCTCTAGGAATTTCCAGGTCCTCCAGTACAACTCTATGGTCAACATCAGCCAGAAGATGATCATAGAATCATGCTGGAGGACCCACAAATGCCTAGAGAAGTGTTTTCTTTAAGAACTTCTAGGTCCTCCAGATTGACTCCATGGTCAACATCTAGCAGAGTTGCACTGGAGAACTTAAGAAAGAATGTATTAATCAAATCCGTGAATAATCAAATCTGCAAAACTCAAAGTTATGAATGTGGAGGGCTGACTGTATTTAGGAACAAGTGGAAAGAAGTTTGCTTCCAGAATTTTCAGCAAGTTAAGAGGGCATGCTAAATTATTTGCCTTTGTGTCGATCTCAACCCATGGTGACCTTATGGATGAGACATCTCCAGGCCTCCCTGTCCTCTAGTGCTCTGCCCAGCTCCTGCAAACTCATATTCATGGTCTCTTTAATAAAGTCCATCCATCTAGCATGTGGCCTTCCTTTCTTTCTACTTCCCTCCATCTTTCCCAACATTATTGTCTTTTCCAAAAATTCATGCCTTCTCATGATGCGTCCAAAGTACGACAGTCGAAGTCTTGCCATCTTGGCTTCTAGGGATATCTCTGTCTATCTGAATTATAACTCCTATTAACCAACATAGATTGTCTTCACAAAGTTAAGGATAATTGACAAATATATTAACTTGACAAAGTTAAATATAGACAAAAGTCTATCAATTTGACAAAGTTAAAGATAGTTGACAAAGTTAAAGACAGTTAACTTGATCAAAGTTAAAGATAGTTGTCCAAGTTAAAGATAGACAAAATTCTATCTATCTGAATTATAACTCCTATTAATTCTAACCAACATAGATTGTCTTCACAAGGTTAAAGATAGTTAACTTGACAAAGTTAAAGATAGTTGACAAAGTTAAAGATAGACAAAATTCTGTCTATCTGAGAAAGTTAAAGACAGTTGGCAAAGTTAAAAGATAGTTGACTAAGAAAGTTAGATAGACAAAATTCTATCTATCAGAGTTATAACTCCTATTAATTCTAACCAACATAGATTGTCTTGACAAAGTGATAGATGTAGCAAAAATCTGGAAGGGAGAACTTTTCAGTGAAGAGTAAGAAGCATTTTGAAGCAGAGCCTGAAACAGTTACTGTTTTGACAACAATGTTCAGACTCTTTATTGGCCTCGGGAATTGTAGTCCAATAGGTAACTTTTCCAAACTCCACTTGGAAGTATATTAACTGAAACAAAATCTTCTATTTAGGCCCTTCCAAAGGGCTCATAGAAGATCCACTCTGGTGGGACAGACCAAAGGACCATCTAATCCAGAATCCACAAAGGAAGGACACTCAAGTGCAGAGTTTGGATACATCACTTAAAAAGGGCCTTTGCAGACTGCCAGAAATAATGCAAATTGAGTCCACTTTAACTGTCCTGGCTCAGTGCTAAGGAATCATGGGAACTGTAGTTTTTTCTGAGACATTGAGCCTTCTCTGTCAGAGAGCTCTGGTGCCACAATAAACTACAGTTCCCATTATTCCCTAGCACTGAGCCAGGGCAGTTAAAGTGGACTCAATTTGCACTATTTCTGGCAGTCTGCAAAGGCCCTCAGTCCAGAGGCGCTTTGGTCCCAAATCAGTCTCACACCCAAGATGGCCTGCGGCTGAGGAATATAGAAAACGGTAGATAAATAAAGTTTTTAGAGAAGCCACTGTGGCGTAGTGGTTTGAGTGTTGGACTTCAACTCTGGAGACCAGGGTTCGATTCCCAGCTCAGCCATGAAACCTGCTGGGTAACTTTGGACAGGTCACACTCTCTCAGCCTCAGGGGGAGGCCATGGCAAACCTCCTTTGACTAAATCTTGCCAAGAAAGCCCTGTGATAAGAGTCGCTTTTACTTGTTTTGGAATTCCTCCTGGACAGAAGGCTGAAATGCAAGACAAGTCTGGTCACCCTGCGTATAAATATAAAAGCAAGTTGCTTAGTCCTGCTCAAAATGGAGGACGTTTTGGAATCCCTCCTGGACAGAAGGATGGAATAATATAGGACGTGTCCTGGAAAAAAAAGAGGACCAAGCTTGGTCACCCTGCGTATAAATATAAAAGCAAGTTGCTTAGTCCTGCTCAAAATGGAGGACATTTTGGAATTCCTCCCAGACAGAAGGTTGACATGTAGGACCTGTCCTGGAAAAAGGACCAAGTCTGGTTACGCTATTATATATAAAATATAAACGCATGCTGGAATAATATAGGAATAATATAGGACGTGTCCTGGATAATATAGGAATAATATAGGATGCTGGAATAATATAGGACGTGTCCTGGAACAGGAGGACCAAGCCTGGTCACTCTGTGTATAAATATAAACGCATGCGTCTTGGTCCTGCTCAAAATGGAGGACGTTTTGAATCCCTCCCGGACAGAAGTCCTGGAAAAAGGAGGACCAAGCCTGGTCACCTTGCTATATATAAAATATAGACGTATGCTTCTTGGTCCTGCTCAAAATGGAGGACGTTTTGGAATCCCTCCTGGACATAATCCTAAGGCTGGAATAATACAGGGCGTGTCCTGGAAAAGGAGGGCAGAGAGTCTCTGTTCCCCCTGTCCTTGCCCTCCTCTGCGCTGAGGGCGCCTGGTGCCCCTGCCCCTGCCCCTGAGGCCGAGAGAGTGTGACCGGGCCCAGGCCTACCGGGCGGGGTGTTGATGAGGACCAGCTCCAGCGCCGCCCTCTCGGCCGCCGCCCTCAGCTCCCGCGGGGCTCCCTGGCCGTAAGGGAAGGCCACCTCGGCCGCCCGGAACCCCGCCCGCCCCGCCGCCTCCATCCGCCGCCACAGCGGGGCCCCCTCCTCCTCCTCCGCGAAGAGCCACGACAGGTTGGCCGCCAGCCGCAAAGGAGCCATGGCAAGCGAGCAAGGAAGCGAGCAAGGAAGCGAGGGACGCAGCCAGCCCAGGCCGAGACCCGGGGAGGAGACCCAGGCGGGGCGGGGCGGGGCGGGGCTGCGCCGTCCTCCTTTCCCCGGACGCGCCCTACATTCCCAGCAGCCCAGGGCCTCCCTTTGGAGCAGGACTCAGAAGCAAGCATTTCTATTTATTTATATGCAAGGCGACCGGGCTTGGTCCTCCATTCCCCGGACGCGTCCTACATTCCCAGCAGGCCAGGGCCTCCGTTTGGAGCAGGACTCAGAAGCGGGCATTTCTATTTATTTATATGTAAGGCGACCAGGCTTGGTCCTCCATTCCCCGGACGCGTCCTACATTCCCAGCAGCCCAGGGCCTCCGTTTGGAGCAGGACTCAGAAGTAGGGATTTGAATTTTCTACGCAGGGGCTGACCAGGCTTGGTCTTCCTTTCCCCAGACGCGTCCTACATTCCCAGCCTCTTGTCCAGGAGGAACCCCCAAAGGTCCTCCATTTGGAACAGAACTCAGAAGCAGGGATTTACATTTACACGTAGGGGTGACCAGGCTTGGCCCTCTTTTCCCCGGACGCATCCTACATCCCAACCTCCTCTCCAGGAGGAACCCCCAAAGGTCCTCCATTTGGAGCAGGACTCAGAAGCATGCATTTATATTTATACACACAGTGACCGGGCTTGGTCCTCCATTCCCCGGACGCGTCCTACATTCCCAGCAGCCCAGGGCCTCCGTTTGGAGCAAGACTCAGAAGTAGGGATTTGAATTTTCTACACAGGGGCTGACCAGACTTGGTCCTCCTTTTCCCAGACTCATCCTACATCCCAACCTCCTCTCCAGGAGGAACCCCCAAAGGTCCTCCATTTGGAGCAGGACTCAGAAGCATGCATTTCTATTTATACACACAGCGACCGGGCTTGGTCCTCCTTTAGGGGGCTTTAGACCGTAAGGGTTTCCTGCATACCTCTGCCCTATGCATGCTCTCTCCAAATCTGGACGTTATCACACGTGGGCCAGAAAGCGAAAATAAAGTGGAAAT
>CM034706.1:204400816-204420498 GCA_020142125.1 Phrynosoma platyrhinos | reverse complement strand
TAGAGCCAGAGGTGAAGAGCTACAACTCCCATCATCCCTGACAAGACAGTGAATGTTGAAAGGAGTCATGAGGAGTGTTTGTACATGTCTGTATATATTGCAGCTTAAGATAAAGAACCTCCAAAGGCTTGGAAGATATCAACAACTGTCTGTGAGTTTATTCAAGTGGTCAGTGCATTGCCAATACTTAAACTGAACTGGTGCTTCCATACTCTGCTACTGTTAGCTACTGTTGAGAGTGTTTACCTCAGACAGTGCTGTAAGTTGGCATCTCAGGTGGGCCTAGAGTTTTTTGTTTTGTTTTTTTGTTTTGTTTGTTTTCTTACTGCACCTTAGCAGGAGATAGAAGAGACCCAACAACATGTAGCCAAGCTGCATCTATATGATGTAGCAGGAATTTCTACAGTTTAACTATGTCCTGTGTGGAGAAGAGACTGTGAAAACAGGGTTGGTTTTTTTAAAAGTTTCATTTGCCATTTCTGATCATCTGTTCAGTTAGTGGAGAACTTCAGGTTTCCTTGGAACACAAGATGAAAAACCATTGCTCTATGGAAGGATAAATGAGACAGCTGGTGCCTCTTGGTGCCAGGATATTATTTAAGGACAGAAGAAGCTGCTTTATATACTATATATTATTCTAGCTAGTCCTGTATTATCTGCTTTGACTGGCAGTAGAAGAAAGTAAATAAAATCAAGAGTCCTGTGGTGATGGTTGAAAGAAGCAAATGTTTTATTTCTGCCATCAACTAGATCCCAAAAGATGCTCTGACTATAAAAGGTAGCAAGTACTTCTGTTTAGATGAGTATCAACCATGGTTTGATTGCAATTCTAGGGATCTGGGAGTTTCAGATAAAAACAAAACAAAACAAAACCATATTTAAAGTCTGGTATTGATCATAATCCTATGCAACAAGTGACTCCTGGCTCATTGTCCTCCAGGTTCCAGAGCAAATATGGGCTTTGCTGGCTTTGCTCCCTTTGTATTGTATTACAAATGCTTAGGAAATATTTGATCTTGTATAGCAGACTTGCTTAACCTAGATCTATTTGCATTTTTAAATGCAATTGGGTTTTGAAAACCCAGTTCCCATCAGTCTCAACATGGATATTAGGAGTTGTCTAATACATCTGGAGGGACAGAGGTTGAAGAAACTGCTGTAAAGTAGATGCTTCACAACTGTTTAAAAAGATTCCAAATCATAGACAACTTAATATGTACTTCACTACATAAGAAGGTTCAACAATAGAAAAAAATACCAGTAAAGACAAGCAATATTGGTTACAAAGAAAATATAAAATTCAAATGGAAACAGCCCATATGCAAGCAATAGCATTGTCACAAGCAGCATTAATTAAGCATTATGTTTAGGAATCATATTTTATGGATATAAAATTTTCCCACACTCTACAATTTTGAGTGAATACTGGCTAAATAGTAAAGCAGTTATTTCAGCCCACTTGTGAATATGTGTGCTTACAAGTCACCTGATGACTTATGGTGGCCCCATGAATTCCATAGGGGTTTCTTAGGCAAGGAATAATCAGAGGGGGTTTGGCAGTTCCTTCTTCTGAAATATAGTCTACACCACCTGATATTTGTTGGCAGTCTCACATCCAAGTATAGTCAGCTCTCAGTTTTGGCTGGCTATATATCCACAGTTTGGAACATCCACAGCTAGTCCCAGTGCATAAAGTCAATGGTGAGTGTGTGCATACAGCTGCACTGATGCAGACATGCACATGTTGCCATCCATAGATTTATATGGACTTGAGATCTTGCAATATTTCATATTTTCCAGGGGGAGGGGAGAGTAACGAAACCCCTGCAGATATAGGGGGCCAACTGTAGTAATCAGGGCTGACCCTTGCTTAGCTTCCAAGATCAGATGGGATCTGGTGGCTTTGGGGTATTTAGGCCCTAGAGATGGCTAAATTCCTTTGGGATAAAAAGGTGATCTCAAATAGATTTTTAAGCCATAGGATCCTGCCAAATAATCGGGAGGATTTTGCCATGCATCAGATGCAAATATGAAGTGGATCCTATAGTAAATTGGTCCTCTGTACAGGCTTTTCTATGATGAAGAGAGTTTTTTCATAACTATACCTAGTAAGAAATCTGGGCAAGCAAAGCAATGGAAGTAATCCCTTTCATAATAAATTCTAGTATTACCAATTCTTTTACATCTCCCCAGAGGGTGTCTTTTGCCCTCAGAGTTTATAATACCACATTATTTCTAGAGCTAGGAAGTAACTCAGTTTAATGGGTTTCTTTGCTAACCAATTATTTTTTGGAGTAACAAGCTGGAATTGTGTTACTTCTTTGCCTTGCATTGGCCAGGGCTGTGATTCATTAATTTTGAATGGAACATAATGAGGTTTCTGCCTATTACTCGTTTTTGGGGATGTTCTGGCTCTGAGCAGTGAGAAGAGGGAGGGAAACATGAAATGAATTATTGCCTTGTGCTGCTTCTTTGTGAGATGTGGGGCTGCTAGTGAGGAGCAGAGGAGTTGGCAACAAGGAGTGAATGGTAGGGAGAAGAAGGAGGAGAGGGCAACACCTTGAAAATGTGACTTGCATTATAGACTCAGACATGGTCATGTTTATCTGGAATTTCTGTATGTAAAGGGATCTTGTAGCATTTTTGAGACTAACTGAGCGAAAGAAGTTTTAGCATAAGCTTTTGTAGACTTGGTCTACCAAGTCAATTATTGCATTTAATCAAGTAATTCTAATTAAAAGGTGACTATATATCTAATATTTTGAGTCTGTTGGACATAATAGTAGCTCTCATTTACATCCTCAAGGCACATTCTTTAGATTTTTGGTACATTGTCTGAATCAAAATGTATGCAGAGATTGTTTCAGATTAAGCTGCCAGCAATGAAACTCTTTAAAAGGGGACAGTTCCAATTTGTATTTGATATTTTAAAATCCACATCTTTAAACCATGGCTAATGCATTTGATTAATCACACCAGTTAATGAATAATGCTTTCAGCTCTGCTTTCAAGTTGTGTTTTTTGTTTTGTTTTGTTTTGTATGACATTTGAAATGTAATTTCTAAACCACATTAGTAATTTAAAAATGAATATCAACTGTAGTTTATGTTGTGGCTCTGCTGAAATCAGTGTTTCACATCTGGCAGCAGTTAACTTTTGTTTTATTACCGTAGCAGGCCACTTTTTAAAAAGTAGCTTAACATATAGAATAAGTAGTGCTTCAGTGAGCTGATTTAAATATATGCAAATATGCCTTTGATTCAGAAAAGACTGCTGACCTTCAATGTTGCAATGGAAAGACAGTGAATGAGGATCCCTCCAGGTTATGGGGCTTTTCCTCCAATGGAAGGTATAACAGTTTCTCACTGGCTGCATAGGCACAGGAGAGAAAATAGCTGTCCTGAAAAAGTGATCTTCCATTCTAGCTCACTCCTTCATAACTCATCATTCTTTCCCTTAAAGCTCAAGATAGTTTTGCTATGTATTGGAATATTTCATATTTGTCAGACCATTTAGCTAATATAGGCAATGTTTACAATTCATTTCAATTCAACAGCATTGTGGCATGTGCATAAGCAGGTGTGAGTAGTCAAAGCTAACATTATGACTTGCATCTCTCCTAGAGCAAACTTGCATTCTTATTATGCTGGATGTGGGACAGGGGAAGGTTGTTCCCCTGAACATCATGCCAGACAGTTGCTGTATCTTCTGCATGCTCATTCTGGGAAGGAAGAGGACTAAACATAGCCAGAAAATACCAAAGAATGGCATAAAACCAGCACATACTCCCATTGTGTCCCTGGAAAATCTCCCAATGTACACCCACATGCCACCATTCATGGATGGAGGTAATGAACACTCTGTATTCCATGCATAGCATGCAAGATGACATAGTGGCACTCTCCAACTCAGTTCATCCTCCCAATAGCACAGATAGACTGGTGTTTCCAGTCCTGAGACATCCCAAGAGCTTGGGATCCAAATCCCCATATGACCCACACAACTACTGTTTGGGAGCAAAAGGGCAAGAAGAAGAAAAACCACATTATACACCTGGGCATAAAACATGCAACAGATCACACACTGCCCTCCTGAGACAAAAGTTCAAGATTCATGCCATGCCCTCCAACATTTCATAGATGAAAACAGGGACATGTGTGGGCAGGCATCAGAGTCTGATCAAGATAAATGAGGAAGAACACACAAGGTAGTTCCAGCAGTGGACTTTTGCCTGAGCCAGCTGGGAAGGGCAAGATTCTGCTTTCCTCTCTCCCCTGCTGAGTTACTTGAGTGCCAAACTACTTTTGAACTTTGAACTCAGTTTGCATCAAGTGAAGCAAGTTGAGGATAACAGGGTAAAGTGCAAGAAGGAGAAAGAAACTGGGATATTGTTAAAGCTACTGAAAACATGGGACAACACAGAATTAATTAGAACTGTCCCCACCAAATCAAAAGAGTTGGAAGATAGGCCAGTTCTGATGAGAAGTCAGAGGGAAGAAATGTGAACACATATGGACAGCATTCAGGAGAAAAGGGAAAGCTAGTACACAGATCCTGATGGCAGCATAACCAAGGACTTAAAATGTTTTAAGATACTGTGTAACAATGCCCTTTTCTGTACCTTTCATGCCCCCCCGCCATTCTGCTGGTGGCATATTTGGTAAATTCAGCTGGTGAAATGCAGGTATTGGTTCGTGAGTACAGCATTGTGCTGTCATTCTTTAAATTAAAGTTGAACTCTCTGAGCACAATGTGAATATTGCAAAGGATGGTTGTTAGCTTGTCGTTGCAAAGAAATTCTCCTGATACACTGCAGCAAAAGCAGCAACAGCTGAGAAACACATCTGCATAGAGGGAAGAGAGAAATAAATGAAAGGGAAAGGTAGTTATTTTTAAAGATCTATGGTTTGAGCTCTGTTTTGAATAGCTGGGCCTTAGTGACCTTGCAGTTATTAAAGGGCACAGACGCATAACAAATGATACCTCCTACATTATTCCCACACAGAGCCAAGTATATTGTTCTCTACAAGAGGACGTGCATGAGGACCGGATTCTTTACCTATAAATCAACTAGGGAATATATGGGCCTTTGCAGACTGCCAGAAATAGCGCAAATTGAGTCCACTTTAACTGTCCTGACTCAGTGCGAGGGAATCATGGGAACTGTAGTTTATTGTGGCACCAGAGTTCTCTGACAGAGAAGGCTCAATGTCTTAGAAAAAATACAATTCCCATGATTCCCTAGCACTGAGCCAGGGCAGTTAAAGTGGACTCAATTTGCACTATTTCTAGCAGGTGACAGGCCCTGTTTTCAGGCTGCAGAGAGGAGTCCTGCATTTGTGCATGATACAGTGAAACAAAACAGCTCTCTTGCTCTCTCTGTGTGTGCATGTATGTATGCGGGGGAACATTATATAATACTGGTTCTCACTCTAGGTGCATGGCAGATATATCCAAGAACCCGCCCTACACTCTGGTTTGTTTACATATATTACACTTGGGAGCTGGGAAGGGAGGCATATTCTCTGTGGATGTAATGAACTCCCAGAAGTCAAAGAGTCTGGTAGATACAGCAGAGCAGAGCACAGAGCTCATTAGGTGTCTTTAAAGGGGTCCCAAAAGCCTCTGACTTTGCTATAAACCACTTGCTCATTAAAAAACAATAATTGATCAGCAGGGAATTAAACACAAGCCCTATCTTCCTTCTGCCTTCCTGCTTCTGCTTGGTCTTCTTTGCAAACTCGGGTAACCTGGGATCTTCTCATATGTATAAAGCAAATGATGCTCACTGATAGGCTGTCAGGGCAATGGAACTGGATTGCGTTCATCCCAAAAGTAGCCATCCTGATCACTTGATAACCCAATGGACCCCTCTTTTTTGTTATAGTGCTTTTACAACTATCACTAAAGAGCTTTAGGAGCAGGATGTGTGACCAGAGTGCATAGGGGTTGAAGGCTTCTGGGGGTTTATTGACCCCCACCTCACCTTCTCTCTTATTTAGTTATTTATTTATTGCTAACAGTATGTTGGCAGTGGTGTGTGCCTTCAAATTTATTCTGATTTATGGTAACCCTATCATAAGGTTTTCTTGGCAAAATTTATTCACAGGAGTTTTGCCATTGCCTTCTTCTTACACTGAGAAAATGCAACTTGCTCAAGGTCACCCACAGAATTTCCTTGACTGACTGGGGATTCAAACCCTGGTCTCCTGGAGCCTTAAACCACACTGCCTCTCTGATACCCTTCTCTAAATTTGCATGGTTTCTTTGTCTGCCCACCAAATCTCCTCTCCTTTAAAACCCACAATGGTCTCCACAACCTCCATCTTACCTCCCTAACATTTCAAAACATCCTTGTTCATGATCTTAATTTTATAAACAACATCATTTTCTGTCACCCAAGGAACTTCTACTCTTTCTTCCCCCCCCCACCCCTGTACTTGGAACTACCTCCTATGCCATGCCACCCACATCTCTTCCTTCAAACACATTCTTAAATGCCTCTACTTTCATGAAAGCTTTTGATTCAGCTCCCCAGTCCTTTGCCCTACTGTAATTCAAGATCAAACTAGACAATACTTTAAAGATGTAGCTAGCAGGACATCTGCCTGTCTCTGCCATAGCCACACAAGTATGAAAGCTAAATCACAGAATCATAGCATAGTTGAAAGGGGCTGCAAGGGCCATCCAGTACACCCTCGTGCCACACAGGAATACAGCACTTCTGACAGACAACCATCCAGCCTCTGTTTAAAAACCTCCAAAGGAGACTTCACTACCCTGCAAAGCAATCTGTTCTACTATTCCACTGTCAAACAGCTCTTACAGTAAAGAAGTTTTTCTTAATGTTTAGGTGGAATTTTATTTCTTGTAATTTGAATCCACTAGCTTGTGTTCTAGTCTGGAGCAGCAGAAAACAAGCTCACTCCTATATAAGATCCCTTCAGATATTTAAATATTGCCATCATGTCACCCCTCAGTCTTCTCTTCTCCAGACTAAACATATTAAGTTCCCATATCATTCCACATAGGCTTGGTTTCCAGATATTTGATCTTCTTGGTCACCTTCCTCTCGACACATTCTAGCTTGCAATATCCTTCTTGAATTATGGTACCCAAAACTGGACATAATATTCCAGGTAAAGTCTGACCAAAGCAGAATAGAATGGCACTATGGCTTCCATTGATCTGGACACTATATATTTGTTCATACAGTCTAGAATTGTATTGGCATCCCAGTTTTATGCTTAGTTTCTGATTTACTAAGATCCCAGATCCTTTTCACAGGTACTGCTTGCTGAAGGTCAGGGTGGTAGCTTGTGACTGGGGTAGCCTAAAGGTGTATGTCTCAGGGCTCTTTGTTCACTATTTTTAATCAATTTACATCTGTTCATAGCCAGCAGTACCACCTTTAGTTACAGGTGGCAGAATTCCCTCACCACCACATGACTATTATTCAAGGACATGGCTTCTGTTAAAAAAAGATAGGCCATTCTATAAGAAGCCAGCTTATCAAAAGGCAACTAACAAAAGCTGTAGCCTGCGTTAATGAGACTTCAAAGAATCAAGTTGCAAGATAAGCCACAGAGTTGGGAAAGTTGCGTCTAGAGCAGTTGAGATTCCAGAAGAGCAGTTTGCATGACAGGAAGCAAACAGAGCCACTATGAGTATATTTGAGAGTACGGTAACTGAATGTCCAGAGCAGAAATTTACAAGAAGCGAAGAGTAGTGATGAATAGAGCACAAAAAAAAAAAAAAAGGCTTGAAGGAAGGAAGAAATGCCATTCTCATGCAGTCCAACCATGAACTATGGTTCAGATCCATTAATTACAATAGGCTGAATGTCAAATTCTTGCACCCAATGCTATGCAATGCAATGGAAAAGAGAATTTCCAGGCACATATTGCAATGGTGCCCATGCTCAGATTCCCGAAATCATTGACCCTCTGCCCACATATTCTCATACACTGTTGCACATGGATCAATGAGAGGATTTAGTTGTATGGGAGAGAAAGGGCACCAGGGCAGGTGCGTGGGTGAGACTAATGGAAGACCACTAGGGTGGGATGGGGGTCTGCCAGACTTCTAACCTGTGTTAAAGTTGGGTTCTTCTGTTAGAAAATAAATGCCATCATATTGTAACTAAGCATCATTGTGCTGTGGAGATACAGTCAGCCCTCCATATCCACAGATTCTTTATCCATAGATTCAACCATCCACAGCTTGAAAATATTCCAAAAATATATAAATTCCAAAAAGCAAACCTTGATTTTGCCATTTTATATAAGGGACACCATTTCACCATGCCATTGTATTTAATGGGACTTGAGTAACCATGGATTTTGGTATTTATGGGACATCCTAAAACCAAACTCCAGTGGATACCAAGAGCCCACTGTATTACATTTTCTGGTACTGAACATGTGATTGGATCGTGTGCAATTAATAATTAGTGCTATATTTTATGTTACTAAAGCCAATAGCTAAAATAGTAAAACCAGAATAAATCCTCAGTGAATGTTGGCCAGAGAGGAGTTCTGGTGAAAACCGGTTTATGTGCAGGATCCCTAACCAGTACTGCCAGCAGCAGCACATTTCACACCACTTTGACAAAAGTGAGAACAGTTTTCTTAAAGTGGACCAAGGATTTTGTGTTCAATATATTTGAAATTATTGTTTGCTTTTGAAGGAATTAATTTTTTTTGAAAGCAGTACCTAGGACCCCTGGGCTTAAAAGTAGTGATTACTAGATGTTATTCCAGAGGAAAGATTGTCTCTGAAGATGTACAGTCAGAAGCCTGCAATATTAAAAAGGATCACCGGGATGAATAAGAAAAGATTCTTGCATATGACCAATTGGGCATGCATAAGCTACTTTCCCTGTTAAAATAGGGATATTGGCATAAGATTACATTCATGTGCTAACAGTCTGGGTGGGTCCATACTCCTATTATCAAAAATATTTTCAGTCATAAAGAATTGTTCCTGCTTAGGGTAAATAGCCTGTGGTACAGTTTGGAAAAATTACTTTTTACAGGACTTATAGTCTAAAAAGACAACTTGTTTAGCCTCTGGTATGAAGACTATCATTAGGAAATTAAGATGTGTACAGACAGATGCACAATAAAATATATACAATAAATAGCTTGTCCATAACAAGACTGGTAAAAGGACCAAGGCCCTCAGTGCTTACAAACTTTGGATTTTCACAGTGAACACACTATGAACTCTTGACAGACCTTTTGGCTCTTCAAGACCTACATGACTCTGAGCTCCATGGGTTCATTATTAAATGACTGACAGCAACCTGAACTTTTAGGAAATGTATTCAATAGCAGGAGAGTATATGAAATAGTTGGAAGCATGTGATGCACTGTTTCATCCGCCCACTTAGGGAGTGACACAGTTCAGCATCTTCACTCTGCAACCTCTCAGTGGGCATACAGATACCGCAGAACATGTCAGGTAATAGAAAGCAAGAAAGAGGGAGGCTATCACTCAAGATCAGGAGGAGAAATGGATGTGGCAGTTTCAGGAAATCAATTGCTGGTGTCTCCAGGGGGTGAATACAGCAACAAATTAATAAGTCTCACAACCAAGTAACACATGGCTTGCTCCATGGGAGCTCTTGAAAGCAGTAGAAAACCAGAGGGAAAGCAATGAACTCCTTTTCTTCCTCCCTGTGTGTACATGATGCTTGCCCACATGTGTTCAGTGCAAACATTTGTGGCTAGTTGTGCATGTTGCTCCAGTTAAATATCCTAGTTCCCTGATTCTTCATTGACAATTCATGAGACATGGAATGCACAACAAGTATCAGATAAATTTTCCTTTTTCCTGCCCTGTGACCATTAGTCCTGTACTTTTGTCTGCTGCCAATGTGGTCTAGAGCCACCCTGGACCCAGGCACCAGATGATACTGCACAGATGCTAGGCAACTACAGATGCAAAGAAGAGGCTCTGATGGCAGGTTGGCCTCACCCATAGTGGAACTGGCAAAATGTGTTAATAATCCCTGCATCCCAAACCATGACATTTTGGATGCAGCAATAGCAAAGAGATGAGTTGGGAGGCATCCAGCAATTGGTGGATAAGATCCAGCACTAGCAGTTATTCCTCAAGAAAACTGTGGTGTGACTATCCATGACCTTCTGTGCTTTTGTATTCTCACAGGAACTTCTTGCAAGGTTGTCCTGCTCTAACATCACACAGCTGTCCACAGAAACTTGTCATCCCATCCGCCACCTTCTCCAGCTGCCAATGATGTATGTTGCTTGTTCTCATAGCATAAAATGCCCTGCCACCCTTATCTAGGGCACTTCCCCACTTAAAGACCATAAGAGGTGAATCCCAAGAATTTTGAACTGCATATGTGAATGTGGGTTCATCTACAAGAGAACCCTGTGAACTGTGAAATGATACATCACTGGTGCAGGTTAGTTTGGACATTTCATTGCCTTTGAATAAAAATGAATAGACTGCAGGCCAATTGCTTATGCAAGTGGCCTGGTGGTCCAGGGGAAACAGCACACGAGCAGCACATAAGATGCAGTGGTGGATAAAATAGTGGTTGTCATTCAGATAAGTAGCAGCAAGACCATCCCAGGAGTTTTGTGAAACAAAGGTTTTGCCGTAGATTTTTTCTTGAGAGCTTCACCAAGGCAATGTATTTCCTTCAGAGGTGACCCATGCTTGAAACAAAAGTCAAAAGGAATTATGTTTTTGGTAGAGGAGCACTTCACCAAGTGAGGTGAAGAAATTGCTTTTCAGGGATAAAATAGATACCACTGTTTCTGATCTTGAACCCTGACTCATGCTTTTGAATGCTGGGTAGAAATTTTGGTCTCAGGAACAGGACACAAAGTATAGGGTAAGTGTGGCCTTTTAATATCTTTGTTTTCTTTGAAGCAACATTTTCTCTGTCATCTAAATACAGCCAAAGAGATTTTGGTGTTTGATTTTATTGTATTTTTATATCAAAAAAATGAAACTGACATTCTTCATGGTAGTTAAAAAAATAACAATAAATGAGCAGAACACACATTGCTCCAAGAGAGATATCACCACTACATATATTTATTCAGAGAAAGATAATTCATTAGTGGTCTGCAACCGAGGAAGTTTCTGCACCAAAGTCCATGAAACCCATGTTGGGGATGGAGGGAAAAGCATGAAATACGTATTATCTACTGTGTCTGCTCACTTACTGCTGTTATGTGTCATCCCAGAAACAGTGGGCCCCATAGAACCTGTTGACAAGAGCTTGTATACTATATAGCCTATCACCTCTCCTGCTGAGTTAGTTCTGAAACTCTTGTTCCAGTTTCTGTATGGAGCAAGTCCCTTCCACTGAATTTCTTTAGGGCTTTAACTGGGGGGAGATGGTCTGCATTACCCTCAATGAACAGGAGAGAGCACTCACAACAAACAGTGAGTCACTTGGTTGTAAGAGTAGGAAAGCAGCTAGTAGCAAGTGCTTGTCCCACTCCTCTGTTCATGGGTGGAGGGACAAGACTAAATCCCTCACAATACCCACACAGCTGGTCATGGTGTCTCAGGGAGTTCTGGGCCACTGCACCTCATCTCTTGCTTAAGCTTCACATCAAAATCCAGCCCCAGTGAGTTCCAGGAAGGTTGACCGTATGTCCTACTTTACAGAAAGCAGTCTAGTTCTCTCTTTGAAAGCATCAGCTTCCTTATCGAGGGCAGCCCAGTCCAAAGCTAGTTTGGAAACAAAGCTTTGTTTCATTAGAGAGCCAATGCCCTTGAAGAAGTCCATCCACACTTGGCATCTAAACAGCAAACTGAGCAGGCACATAGCTCATCTAGCCATAACTTTCCCCTTACAGAGAATTGCAGCTGATGAGCTGCTCTTCTCCTCAAGCACATGTCACAAGACCAAGGGGCAAGCTCCTTTTTTTTTTTTTTTTTTTTTTTTTTTTTTTTTTTTTTTGCATATCTCAGCAAGTCGCTGGGAACAAGCATTAGCAAGATCCTGATTCTGGGATCTGCATCATATGGGAAAACTCTTGCACATCTGTGCCCTTCTACCCATGTGAACAGGGCTTGAAGGAGTTATGTTTTTGGACAACCACTCCCAGTCCAATCCATAAGCTTAACTTTAGCCAACTTGTCCAGTGGTCACAATGGATGGGTGTTCTGGGGGCAGAAGTCCAAAAAAGTATTTCTCTTCCCCCCCCCCCTCCAATGTCTGAACCTAGGGAGGAAAACATGATAGACTAGGCTGGATTATGAACAGCTTCTGAACCCATAATCACTATCTGAGAGTGTAAGCTGGGTCTACAACTGAAGGGATGTGGACTGTTGCATTGCTTTGGAAGGCTATCCACTCAGGTCCTACTCAGTTTAGGTTCAAACGACAGATTGAAGTAAAACTAAGGGTGTATTTAAGTAAAACCAAGCCACTGAGACAAATCATGACTTTATTGATGAGACATAGATGGGAAAGGATGCAGAACAGAAATAGAGAAGATTGTGTTGTCATGTGCCTTGGGCCAAATGTTGATATAACCTCCAGCACAGGGGATCCCTGGGTCTCACTACTGGATGCTACTTTGTTCTCCTAACTCCAGGTGGGTATCCAAGATGCCTGCGTTTCCCCTTCCCAAGATTCAGACAAAGGAAACCTCTCCCAGGTGGGGTTATATGCCTTAATAAGGCAAGCCTTATAGAAGCTATGAGAGGACACTCATGGGTTCAGGAGGAGTGTAGTCTCCCCTCCTCCTTCCCTCTTGAGACCAAGTAGGAAATTCCTAGTCTCAGAGAGAGAGCTTTTTATTAGCACCTTGTTTTACACTGGTGGCATCTCTATTTACCTTTAAGCTTAAGGCCTCCTTACAGAGTACACGAAACTCAAGCAGAATACAAAGAAACAATGAAACATGAGATTTAAAGCAAGCTAGTATGTACATGTATGGATGGAGGGATAAGAAGCCCAATTACTAAACTTACCAATCTTCCGTGTTACTTTTATTGGCCACTTTTGTAATATAGCTTTTTGTCAGCCCACAGTATTGTGTTAGGATTCAACAATCTCAGGTTGCCCCACTAAACTGGCATGGGAGGGAAGGAAGAGAGTGAAAAACAAATAGATATAATATGGAAAGAATTGGAATAGGTGCCTAACCAACCCCCCCCCCCCCAGAGCAATTTAACATGTTTCAACAAGCTTTTTATTCAAAACTAACATTATGCACATTATGCACATGTGAAATGTAACAACCAGGTCATGTAAGCCTTGCGTAAGAAAACAAAAACATTTTGAATCTTCTAGAATCTTTTATTTTAACAGTTTATATTTTTTAAACTGTGTTAAGTTTAATTCTTTTTTAAGGGGGGGGTAAGATACATGATCATGTACTGTTATTATGTATTGTATTGGTTTGTTTTAACATGTAAGCTGCTCTGATTGCTATTATAGTAGAAAAACAGGATACGAATAAAAGTTTTATTTATTTTTTATTACTTTATTCTAGAAAGTTAGCCTAGTACACCAACAGCACCCCGCCAAAGAAACAAAATTAACAGGAGGCATAAACAAGAGGCCCTATGTATTACCTTAGAAAGAACTAATTACCACATTTTATATTACAGATTGCTCAGTTTGAGTGTCAAGAGTTCCTTGATGTCTCTATTGGAACAAATTTACCCACATTTTCCTGTGAGCTAGAAGCACTTGCTTCTAATTGTATTCATTAATCTCAGTATACATAGTTTAGTCATTTTTAAAACAAACCTAAATGCTACAAGCCACTGGCCTATTGTACAAATCATGTTCTCCTTCTGTTCACATCATCAGCATTTTGACACAAGAGAACACCATAGCAGCTTGTGGTAATACTTGGACCATATGATATTCCTCCTCCACCATTTTGTGAAGAAGCCATGCCCCTGTAACTATAAATGTTAATTAAAATGTTACAGTCACATCAAAAAAGGAGTAAAATTATCCCTTGTTAAATTATAATCACGATGGAATGAAGCTATGTCTTTGTCATTGGGGAAAGAAACTAATTACACACAACTAGTTTGTTGTTGTTAACTGCCATGGGTCAACCTCGACTCATGGTGTCCTTGGGAATGAGACATCTCCAAGATCTCCTGTCCTCTACCCTCTGCTCAGGTCCTGCAGGATCAGACCCAAGGCCTCCCTGATTTGGTCAAGCCATCTAGCACTCGGTCTTCCTCTCTTTCTACTGCCTTCCACTTTTCCTAGTATCATTGCCTTTTCCAATGAGTCATGCCTTCACATGATGTGGCCAAAGTATGACAGCTTCAATTCAGGGCCTTTGCAGACTGCCAGAAATAGTGCAAATTGAGTCCACTTTAAGGGTTAGGGTTAGGGTTAGGGAATCATGGGAACTGTATTTTATTGTGGCACCAGAGCTCTCTGACAGAGAAGATTCAATGTCTAAGAAAAAAAAAAACCAATTCCCATGACTCCCTAGCACTAACCCTAACCCTTAAAGTGGACTCAATTTGCACTATTTCTGGCAGTCTGCAAAGGCCCTCAATCATCCTGGCTTCCAGGGAGAGTTTGGGCTTGCTCAGTTCTAGGACCCATTTGTTTGTCTTTTTCGTTGTCCGTGGTATCCTCTTCTTCAGCAACATATTTGAAATGAATTGATTTTCTTCTATATATTTTCTTCTCTGTCCAGCTCTCACATTCATACATGGTAACAAAGAATACAATGGTTTGGATGATCCTAACTTTAGTATTCAGTGTTATGTCTTTTGAGCATTACTTTGCTAGCCTGGGAAAGTAATGGAATGGTCCTGTAATTACTGCAGTCTTTTGGGTCTCCTTTTTGTGGGTGGGAATGTATATTGATCGTTTCCAATCTGTGGAAATAAAGACAGATATGAAGGAACAAGACAAGATCAGTTTAAAGACATATTTTTAAATATCAGGTCAGGAACATCCATGCTATAGTATTTGTAATATCTATGCATGGTTTTGAAAACTGGCTGCTAAACAAGACAGCTGAGAGGCAAATGAACTCTTTTGAAATGTGATGGAAAATAGTTCTATGGAGACTACAGAGTACCAGAAAAGCAAATGGGCCTGAGAGCATATCAAGTGTCTCCCTAGAAGCCAAAATAACAAAACTGAGACTATCATACTTTCACCATGAGACCCCATGACTTGTTAGAAATGTTGAAAATGCTATACAAAGTGGAGGGCAGTATGAAAAGAGGAAAGCTGCATTACAAGTTGATTATCTTAGCCACAGTCCAGAATTTGCAAGCTCTGAGCAGGGCTGTTAATAATGGGGTGTCTTGGAGGACTCTCATTCATAGGGTTGCCATAAATTGAAGCTGAATTAATAGCAATTAGCAGCAAACAATAATCTACACAGCCAGCTGTATTTTTATCATCATTCCTTAGTGATATGACTATGACCATTGTCATGAGGAGGGCCTGAATTTCAAAAATTCTGTAGTTGATAAATACTGAATACTCATCCCCATCTGTGTCTTCCCTTTACTTCCACCAACCCAGTATTTTGGTAGAGATTCCATAAGCACCAAGTCTGATTGCCCAGGTGAAGCTAGCCTGCTTTGTTTTCTAAGATCCTATTCCAAGCACCCCCACACCCCATGCTTTCTTCTAGAGCCAGGCTAGCCACTCATTGCCACCAAGTGTTACTTGAGAAGGGACATGCCAACCTTCATCATAGGAAGGAATTATAGAAGTGGAGGCACTGCTTTATCTGTAGCATCAGGACTTTGCTGTCACTACCAGAGCAATTAGCATCTCATTTGGAGTCTTTAGCTGCTATAATCTCTCTCTCATGCTGATTTACTCAGAACAGGGATAAGAAGGAGTTAGTAATGACCCCAGGGGATAAGAAGGTCTAATATGGATTTTGGATTTTTCTTATGTCAGGCATGGCTACCTTTATTTTCCCTCTGGGCTTTCAATGGTCCCAATGAAGAGATAAATTGGGTGGTGGTAGGGAACCAATAATATCCGTTTCTGGTTGTATAGTCCACAGCTAGAGTTACTAACTATACTGGATATGTGCTGTTGGACCCAGACTGCTTCTACCTGTAAAATCCAGTTTCCACAAGGGACCCATGGAACCAATGTCTCTTTCCCCCCCAACCAACTTAGGAGTTTATCACACACAGGCAAATTGCCCAAATCCCATGCAGAAATGGGATTTAAAGATCTGGGGGGGAAAAAAAACCTGCAAAAGCGGGTTACTTTTCAGATGTATTTGTGTAAAGGAGAAATAACGCAACATTAACCCAAACAGAAAGTCACCAAAACCCGCTTCTTTTTACTTTCGGAAATTCCCGAAAGTAAAAAGGAGCAGATTTTGACAACTTTCTGTTCGGATTAGTGTCATGTTATTTCTCCTTGACGCCAACATCATGTGAAAAACAACCCGCTTTTGTGGGTTATTTCTATTTTCTATTCGGGTTAACCTTGAATGTCGTGTGAAAAACAACTCACTTTTCACTTTAAATCCAGTTTCTGCACGGGATTTATCCAGTGTGATAAACTCCTTAGCCAACCCTCTGTTTATGCTGAACAAGATGACCATCTTTTGTGGCTTTTGGTGCAACTCATTTCCTACAATTCTGTATTTTCAAGATTTGCCCCACAAACCTCCTGTGGCTCAGGCAGTATAATTTTGGAGAGTTCTGCATTATGTCAGCTAATTGTCCTTCTAAGCAAGAAACAAGGTCCTCTGCAGCCTATTTAAGCACAGCATTGAGGGGAAAGCAAGCCTGTCACTCCAGCTCCCCTCAGGAGACTCAGTGGGAACATGGATGTGGGCTGTAGGAGACCATCTGTTTGCAACAGCAGCCTCCAGCACCCAGGCTGCTGCCATATGCTCTCTGGGCAGCGCTACTTTTAGCTTTGCCCTAGGGAACACAACCCATTCCCAGTGTGGATGCAACCAGCTATCCACACCAGCATTTATGGGGAACGGGAAAGGAGGCTGAGGCCTGTGGAGAGCTGGAAAAAGTGACTTTTTGGAATCATAACTTTCATGATTCTCCATTAGCCATACTGGCTGAGGGACTCTGGGAGGTGTAGTCTTTAAAAAAGATTTTTCCAAGCTCTTTCCTTTCAGTCCCTGGAGAAACTGTTTAGCTTCCTTCTGGAATCAATTCATGTTTTCATGCCACTGCAAGCCATTCTATCCATGTTTTATAGGTCAGGGATTAGTCAATCAAGTGGTTTTCCCAAACTTTCTGACTGTCCCAGTTTGGCAAGGACAGTCCCAATTAATCCTCTATCACACACTTTTTCCAGCTGCCTTTAAAATGTTCCAGTTTTTTTCTCCTCTTCCTACTTTCCTCATTTGTCCTCAACTTGCTTCATTTGAATTCAGCTGAATTCAGAATTGAAAAGTAGTTTGTACTCAGCACAGCAAGAGGAAGAGGAGTCAGAAGGTGGAATATTGCCTTTCCCAGTAGGCTGAGGCAAAAGCACACTGCTGCAGCCTCTCCTACCTTGTGTTTTCTTCATTTATAATTCTGCTATTTTGACCACACCCTAATGTTGCTTGGCCACAAACATCTCAGTTTTATCTGTGAAATGTTGGACAGTATATTCCAGAAATACATAACAAATCTCTCTTTCCACAATCCCAGATGCCAGGAGAACTATTTGTCTTGCTGCACTGTGAGACCACTTGACCATAGAGAAATGTTTCCCTCTCCAGCATCTTGTTAGCAAGGCTGTCCTAAGCAGGAAAAGAGTTGTAATATTTATGGGAACTCCTTCCTGTCTGAGAATCTGCCCTGATGTAAGGAACCATCCCTTTGATCTCTCCTTGAATGATTGATTCCTTTATCTGAAAATCAATGTCACTTGACCACTGACATTCCTTGAGCCACTTTTCGGTAGAAAAGCACATTGTAGAAGCCCTTTTATGAGCGGTAGCAAAGAGTAATTTGTGAAGTCAGCCATTTTGTATTTTGTAAAAGGCCTCTAATTTTGTTTAGAAATCATGTTCATGGTGAGATTGCCATTAAATGATAGTGAATGGAGCATTTCCATGACCTGGGGCATTTCCAAATTGCAGGAAGACAGTATATAAGAAAAGAAGAGCAAGGCCTAATTCTTACAATGGAAGATAAGGCTTTTGCTCATCCTGTTAATGTGCAGAATGTATCTCTAAGCACCCTATTTCTCCTTTCCACAAACTCAGCTTCACCATTCTAAGCCAATTTATTTTGAGAAAGCTAGAGGCATAGAGACTTATTGCTGGAGTAGATGAAAGCTGTCTCTGGATGATTCACACATAGATGCAGTGCATCTCTATCACTTGATGACCTAATGGCTGGAATCCTGTCAGTAGTATACATGCACATCCCTTTTTTTGAATGATGTGGAAGGAGGTATTAAATACCTCCTTGCACAACATCCCCCTCACAGGGAGCTTCCAGGGGGAGGACTACATCTGATTCTAGGGCCTGAGAGGTTTCTCGCCCTCAGTAGCCCAAGATTAAGTGATTGTTTTGAATATAGCCACTTGCACTTAGTGACTTCCTTGTCAGTGGGGGTGCTGAATCATCTCTGGGTTTTAGCTGGACATTTGAAGGAGCTGTTTGAGATGCTGAAGTTCATCTTCAAGTTAGGTTCAAAATGTTGGATAGCTTCTTTACACTTCAAATTTAAACTTGGAGTGGATTCATAGCCCCATTGAAGCAAAGGCCACCAGCCACCATTGCACAGAACCATTACATGACCAAGCTCTTCTTTCTACTTAACTGAAAAACATCAACCTGTTGTCCTTCAGTTAACACCCCAAATCAGCTGTCAGGGACAATTGCTTCACTATGTCTAATGGCAGGACTTGTAGGATCTGTCAGAGTGGTGTAGTGCTTTGAGTTTTGGACTAGGATTCTGAGACACAAGGGTTCAAATCCTTGCTCAACCATAGCGTCCCACTGGTGACCTTGGGCAAGTCATACTTTCTCAGCCTCAGAGAGGCAATGGCAAAACTCTCCTGAATAAATCTTGCCAAGAAAACCCTAGGATTGCCATAAGTCAGACACAACCTGAAGGCATGCAACAACTGTTGGAAAATTCCTGCATTCTCTCTCACCCTCCTTTATTGTTGTTAGAGCAATTGGGGTTTAAATAGGGCAGAATTTCCTGCATATGAAATCCTTCTGGGTTTTTTTGGCTTGTTTGTTTTTCTTCCTCTCTATTTGTCCTTCCTATCCTTTGAAACGCATGGTCATAACTACCTTTTGGGAATCCAAGTAACTAGACCAGGGGTAGGCAACCTAAGGCCCGGGGGCCGAATGTGGCCCCCCGAGGCCACTGCCATCGCCCGCCATGATGATATTGATTATTGTTGTTATTACTTGTTCTTGGAGCTTTCTTGGCAAAATCTCCACAGGAGTTTTGCCATGGCTTTTCTGGGGCTGAGAGAGTGTGCATGCAGATTTTTAATTTTTTTTAAATTTTTAAAAAAAATATTTATTTATTTATGGTGCTTCGGCCCCCTAATTGTTTGAGGGACAGCAACCCGGCCCCCAGCTCAAAAAGGTTGCCTACCCCTGAACTAGACCATGTGACCTGGTAAACTTTCTGGAGTTATTAGTCATATATAGATTCATCCCTTCTCAGTAACTCTCTTCTCCATTATTCCTTTTTTTACGAATCAGGTGAATGCGACGGTCAGGAG
>CM034706.1:204368100-204381999 GCA_020142125.1 Phrynosoma platyrhinos | reverse complement strand
CCTTTGCACTTTCTTCTTTGATCTTCCTTAGTAGTTGTTACAGGTCTGGTATGTTTTCTGCTAGTATTATGGTGTCATCTGCATATCTTAGATTGTTGACATTCCTTCCTCCTGTTTTCAGTCCTTCCTCTTCTATGTCCAAGCCTGCTTTCCTTAGAATACATATCCTTTTTGTTAGTTTGGGACTCAAGATGGCTTATAACTATTAAAACAGACATAGGTTTTTTTTTAATCACAGTATACAAAAGTTAAAAAAGTAATGAAAATATCAGAAAATTAAATCCAGTAGAAACATAAACCATTTAAAATAGTACTAATAAAATCCAGCATATTATACAAAGCCTATTTCCCCTAAAACTTTAATTTTCTAAGACCTGCTGGACTTAAAAGATTTCCACCTACCTGTGGAAAGGAGGGTGCTAGTCTAATCTGTCTGGAAAGGGAGTTCCAGAGTCTGAGAGCAGCAAAGAAAGCTCACTCCCTTGATTTCATTAAGTGCATCTGTTAGGGTAATGGGACAAAGAGAAGGCCCTTCCCAGCAGATCTCACAACAGGTTCATATGGAAGAATACAGTCATTCAGATAACCTAGTATTGAGCCATATAGGTTTTTATAGGTCATGACTAGAATTTTGAATTTTGCTCAAAAACAGATTGGCAGCCAGTAGACCTGTTGCAACAATGACATTGTGTGCTCTTTGTAGATAGCTTCAGTTATTTATCCAGTTGCAGGTCTTTGGGCAAGCTGAAGTTTCTGAACACTTTCCAGAGGCCACCCCATGTACAGCAAATTAAAGTTGTTCAAATGGGATGTAACTAAGGCAGGTACCACCATGGCATATCTTAAGGAATGAGCACAGCTGATGCATAAGCCTTAACTGTGCAAACACACTCCTGGACACCACTAAAACCTGAGCTTCCAGGCTCAGGGTGAAATCCAGGAGCACATCAAAGCTGCAAACCTGTGTCCTAAGCATAGTGTAACCCCATCCCGGACAGGCTGAATCTCTATTCCTTGATCTGCCTTTCAACTGACTAGGAGCAGCTCTTTGTCTAGGTTACGTTTCATTTTTCCCTCTTCATTCAGTCCATTACTAATGACAGGTACCAGATTAGGACCAAAAAAATATTTCTTGGATTGAAGAAAAGGACTAATAGAACTGGGTGTTAACTGCATATTGTGGCACTGAACTTCAACACTTCAGATGATCTCTTCCAACAGTTTCACATTTATGGGTAAATATCATGGAGGACAGAACTGAGCGCTGAGGGACAATACAGAATAGTGACCAGGGTGTTGGACAGATGTCCACCACCACCATATTCTGGGCTCATCTCCCTAGGAAAGAACAAAGTGACTCTAAAACTATGCCTACAGATGCCCTCCCAGCAAGGCAGCTCAGAACAATAATATGGTTGATGGTATCAAAAGTCACTGAAAGGTCCAGCAGAACAAGCAGGGCCATATTCACTCTGACCAATCCCCTGCATAGGTCAGCAGCCATAAAAAAAGTTGAAATAAACCAACATATTTATTTTATATCTATATTTATATTGTACCAGTTTTCAATTAAATTTGCCACTTCCAGGCTTCTCCTGCTTATTATCACAGCAACCCTGTGAGGGAAGTGAAAAAGTGATTGTCCAAGATCATCTGGTGGCTTTCATGGCTCAATGGGAACTAGGACTTGCTTCTCACAAGTCCCATTCCAATACTCTATCCACTATACTGCATAAGCTCTCTGAAATAAATGAAAAGTATAGCTACTTTTGAGAAATTGGAAAGTAAATAGTTACTTTTAAAAATGTAACTATGGTGGCAACTTATTCCCTTGTGGAGGCCTTGAACATCTAACTTCAACTGATTAATTTGGAATATAACTTTCCAAGTTGTGCTTTTTTGCCTGCTATGCTTAAGATGGCCATACCATCTTTTCTTTTCTTTTCTTTTCTTTTTTTTCTCTTTTCTCTTTTCTCATTTCTTTTCTTTTCTTCTTTCTTTTCCACCCCTTTCTCTTTAATAGCATCCTGACATATACATAGTTGATGAATCCAATAATATATATTTTTAAAAAAACAAAACACCAAACAGTGATACTTTTATTGGTGTTGAAGATGTTAGTCATAGGCCTGCATTTTGCTGTTTGTGTTCTCAGTTTAGATAGTATGGATGGGTATTTCTTGCAGGCTGGCCATGTGGCTACTGGGAGATTCTCAAAGCCCTGGAAATTTAACATCCATTTGCAAAACAAAAAGATACTTCCTTTGCAATCCAGTATGTCTCCATTCTTTGTGAGGCTCTGCCTCTTTGTTAGGCAGAAGACATTGTATTTCCCAAAAACATACAACATGAATTTTGTGCATTTTGGTTGGCCCAATAAGGGTATTATTATTTGGAGGGGTGTTTTTTTTTTTTATGGTATTAGATTTGCTATATGGCCAACATGGCTACCCCTGGATGTTTTCTGGATTTCAAGATTCTGCATTATAGCTACAACAGGGGAATCCTAAAGAGACCAATAGACTGGGATCTTACTGTTTGAGGTTTCTACCTCAACAAAGGTAAAAGTCCCCCCCCCCCAAAAAAATTGGGACTGCATTGCCATATTTTACCTTAACACCACCTAAAGTTTTCCTGATGCAAAAGCACAAAGGGTTCTTCAGCAATTCAGTGTCCTCTGCCTTACAAAGGGGCCTGTGGCCTCACAAAGGATAGAGACATACTGGATTGCAAAGGAAGTAAATGCAGGCCTATGACTAACATCTTCAATTTGTTTCTCCTGTATGGTTTTTAACACCTTGCCTGATGAAGAAGCCAGCGGAGTTTCGAAAGCTTACAACATATATACAGCTGCCCCTCCGTTTTCATGGACTTGAAGTCCACAGTCTTGATTATTCACAGAAGGGAAAGTGCCATTAAATTAAATCGCACGCACACCGGTAGCACACATGCAGGACCGTGCGCAGGGCCATGCTGCCATTCAAGCCAACGAGGCTTGATTATTTGTGAGTTTCCATTTTCACAGGAGGGGTCTGGAACGGATCTCCCGCGAAAATGGAGACACACTGTATTGTTCATTTTGGTTGGCCCAATAAAAGTATCACTGTGTTGTTGTTTTTTAATGCTATTGGATTCATCAGCTATGTATATAAAAGGTAGCAATCCTAGCCATGTGGCCAGTATTTTTTTTAAAGGGAGCAAAGCGACCTGATACTATAACAGCTTGATCCTCAACTTTCCAGAGCCTTCTTTTCAACCTTCCTTGACCCTGCACCCTCCAAATGTGTACAAATACAACTAGCACCATCTCCAGACAGTCATGCTCACTGGGGACAATAGGAATTGTAATTTACCTCATCTGTAGGAGACTGGTTTGAGCAAAGCTGGACTATTTGTTCTTTCCTATCTGTAGCTGAAATCATCTGCTGGGTTATTATAACATTTTTTCAGGGCCAAAGAGACACAGGCTGAGCCCATGGGATCTGTGACATTATAAGTACAGCCAGAACTCCGTCGCCTCTGTGAAGAAACAGCAACCATACATTTATTTTACACTTCGCAATTATAGCATTTTGACACCTCTTTAACTGTCGTGGCAGTTAAATAATTCTCTGTCCTATAGAATTATGAAATTTGTAATTCAATGATGCAGTTAGTATTCTTCTCCAGCAAGCCCTTTCACAATATACACTGATAGTACTAGGATTTCACTTTAACTGCTACAGCTGCATCCTATCAAATCCTGGGATTAGTAGGTTTGAAGAAGCACCAGAGTGCTCTGGTTGAGAATTCAAAATACCTCATTGAACTACAAATCCCAGGACACCATAGGATAGGATCATGGCAGTTAAAATGGAACCATAGTGCTATAACTGTATAGCATGAAAGGGCCCCTAGTGTCTCATCAAACTACAAATCCCAGGATTCAGTTAAAAATGAAATCAATGTGGAATAATTGTGTAGAGTGAAAGTTAAAATAGCTAATGATGATGATGATGATGATGATGATGATGATGATGATGATGCAGAAACACCCACAAGCTTGCCAAATTCACTATACGCCACAAATGAATAAAGAAAATCTATAACTGGAAACAGTCCCTTCTTTTGGCTTGACTCCACCTGAATGAGCCCTGACTGACTGGACATGGAGCACTCCTCTGCTACAGTTACCATCTCCCTTCAGACTGCAGAAAAAGCTGAAATTGAGAGACGGATACTGCAAGCTCCTTCCAAAGCTACCCTGGGAGCTCATGAACAAGGTTTTACTGCCCTGATATTTCTTGTCCAGAGAAATCTACCTATAAATCTGCCACTTTCTCTCATTGGTCCTCTTTGCGTGCCAGCCTGCTGAGTCAGTTAGTACTAACAGCAAGTATAATGTAGGTTGACACACACATACACACCCCACATACCCCAGTGTGACAGCTTGATTCTCTGAAGAACCTGTTCAGAGACAGAGACAGGAGAACCAGCACAGGGGCAATGCACCAAGTCAAGCATTCCTGCAGTCACCTCCTGCACAGTTCGGTCAGCAATATTATGGAAGTACAGGGAGTCATCACTGCAGTCATGTCTGGAATGAAGGGTAGCAACACCTGAACAAAGACAAGAAGCTGCATTATACCAGGTCAGACTATTTGTCCTTCTAACCCAGTACACTCGTCCCTCCATATTTCCGGCTTTGACTTTTGCGGCTTTGATTAATCACGGATTTTATTAATATGTTCTCTCTAGGAAATCTAGGCCCTCCGGCACATGTGATAGTCAACTTTAACCAAAAGTCACACTGAAAGGCCGAGAGATTCCTAGAGAGAACACTCAACTAGGCATTTGTAGTTCCTCCAGCGCAATTCTATGGTCAGCGTCTGGCAGATATTGAACACAGAGTTGCACTGGAGGACCTAGAGATTCTCTCAGGTAAAAATAGTGTTTTGTTATTTGCAGTTTTTCCACATTCACAGGGGTTCTGTTCCCCGAACCCCAGCAAATGTGAAGGGACAAGTATATTGGTGACTTTGACTGGCCTTGGCACTATAGTATCTCAGGCCGGGTTGGGTGGTCTGCTTTTTTATGGCAGATTCCTAGAGATAGTAGGAACTGAATCTTGAGCCTTCTACAGATAAAGCACGTGTTCTAAACCAGTGTGGCTCTTTAAATTCAGCTATTTGGTGCTGAGACAACCATGGTAGTTTTACCATCTTCGTTACCTTCCACTGCTCTTTGCTTTCAATATCAAGTAGATTGGTACTGTAGATCAGTCCTAGATCTTTGTTGTTGTTGTTAACTGCCTTTGTGTGGATCTCGACCCATGGTGACCCTACAGATGAGACATCTCCAGGCCCCCCTGTCCTCTACTGCTCTGCTCAGCTCCTTCATGGTCTCTTTAGTAAAGTCCACCCATCTAGTGTGTGGCCTTCCTCTCCTTCTACTTCCCTCCACCTTTCTTAACAATATTGTCTTTTCCAATGATTCATGCCTTCTCATGATGTGTCCAAAGTATGACACTCTAAGTCTTGTCATCTTGGCTTCTAGAGATATCTCTGGCCTGATCTGCTCTAGGATCCATTTGTTTGTCCTTTTGGCTGTCCACGGGATCCTCAACACTCTTCTCCAGCACCACATCTCAAATGAGTTGATTTTCCTCCTATCTTCTTTCTTGACTGTCCAAATCTCAAATCCATACATGGTAATAGGGAATACAATGCTTGTATGATTCTGACTTTTGTGCCGAATTGTATGTCTTTGCATTTTAGGAACTTTTCTAGTCCTTTCATAGCTGCCCTCCCCATTCTTAATCTTCTGATTTCCTGGCTGCAGTCCCCATTCTGATCAATGTTTGATCCCAGATATGAGAACTCTTTTACTATTTCTATTTCCTCATTGTCTAGTTCGAATGTGTGTAAGTTCTCAGTGGTCATTATTTTTGTTTTCTTTATGTTCAACAGTAAGCCTGCCTTTGCACTTTCTTCTTTGATCTTTCTTAGTACTTGTTCCAGGTCTGTGAGGTTCTCTGCTAGTATTATGGTGTCGTTCTCAAACTGTTGACATTTCTTCCTCCTATTTTCACTCCTCCCTTTTCCATGTCCAAACCTGCTTTCCTTACAATATGTTCTGCATATAAGTTGAATAGGTAGGGTGATAGGATGCAGACTTCTCTGACTCCTTTGCCAATTGAGAATCCATTCTGTTTCTCTGTGTTCTGTCCTGCCATTAGCCTCTCGTCCTGAGTACAGATTCCTCATTAAGAGTATCAGATGTCTTGGCACTACCATGTCTTTAAGGTGTTCCATAGCCTTTCATGATCTATTCTACGCAGTCAAAGACTTTGCTGTAGTCTATAAAGCACATGCTGATTTTCTTTTGGAATTCCTGCTACATTCCATTAGCCATCGTATATTTGCAATGTGATCCCTGGTGTCTCTTCCTTTCCTGAACCTTGCTTTGACCTCTGGAATTTCTCTCTCTATGTATGGTTGGAGCCTATGTTGCAGAATTTTGAATATGATTTTGCTTGCATGGGAGATTAGTGCTATGGTTCTATAGTGCTGCAGTCTCTTGTGTCTCCTTTTTTGTAGATGGAGATGTATATTGATCACTTCCAATCTGTTAGTCATCTGTTGGTTTGAACTTTCCATTGATTTCTCGAATCTTGTGGAATAGGTCTCTCATTCTTACCTTTTTGTTGTTGTCTTCTATTTCTCTACATTTGTCGTTGTAGTAATTTTCCTTATCTTTTCATACTAGCTGTTGTACTGCTGCATTCATGGTTCTTAGTTTATTCCTATCTCCTTTTTGTTTTGTTTCTCTGTGTATTTACATACTGTGAAAAGCTTCAGTCAATGATTTCTCCAAATCAAGTTGCTGCAGGTTTGGGTCAGTTGGCAACCAAAGTGGAGTGGTCCTTTTTGGAAAGATTTTGTGTCTCATAAAACCAAAGAAAAAGAACCCACCAATCTGCCAGGCCTTAAGGCCATAGTGGAGCCATTTTTTACAAGACAAGTTTTCCAGGATGTCAATTAGTTATGAAACTAAGATTTGTTGTCACTTCCACTTGACATATTTTTTCAGATATGTTCCAACAAAGCAATGGCTCAGAGAAGCACACATGGTCATTTTTTTTCCTTTTCTATAGCTGTGTGTATTGCTATTACTGGATTTTAGCAAACATATAATGTGTGCATGCTTTTTTTTTTTTGTATAATTTGTCTTTGTATAATTTGACATTTTCACTGTGCATTTATATGAAAATTGTTAGCCATCCCAAGCTTCAATGAAAAAACATAGATTATAAATAAAATAAATCATAATCATCTGTAGATTCCCAGGATGTTAGCCCATTTCTGGGAAAGATTAAGACTGATTGATTTAAGACCCAGGGGCTGAACAGACTGCCAAAATATGGCTTGGGGGTGGAGTGAGGGTGTGGCGACTGCACGCCGTCCACTCCGACTTTGCCCTCACCTTGGCTTCACTCTGTGCACCCTACCACATGGCGGGAGGCATCAGGGTGCTCCCTTGGCACAGCGTCCACACACGCTGCACCAAAGAAGCACAGAAATGCCTCTGCAGCAGCAGCAAGAGCAACTTTGTACTGCTCTAAAAAGGAGCGGCATTTTGCTGCAACATGTGGCCCCAATCCGGCAAGGAAATTGGCAGCTTGCCACTGCCCCTTAGAGGCAGTCTGTTCAGCCCCTCAGCCTTCTTTAGCAGAGTTCACAAGTAAAAGCACTCAATCTCTTGAGTCTCTCTGAGACTAGATTTAGTAATGTAAGGCAAACAGGCAGTATGCAAGTTTCATAGCTAAAATACATTTACTAATGGCATTTAAAGGTACATTCAAACATATATATATATGCTGTGCCTAAGCCCAGGCTAACTACAGGAAAGTTTCAAGAAGAGGAGCAGTTCAGCAGAACTTTCATTTACCATCTATACGGAAGATGGAGAGAGAGCGAGAAGGAAAAGAAAGGGGTCTTTTTATGTGCTTGCAAGCACACCTGGAAGGTTTTTTGTTCAGATAGTGTGGTTGCTTAGATACATCCCCACAATGGGTGACTGATCAAATGGGAAAAGGTCTAGAGACAGCATGTATAGGGTAGAGGCATGCAGGAAACCCTTATGGTCCAAAGACCCATTGCTCTAATAGCAAATGGGTGAAGGAGGTTAAAAAGAATGCTTGGTTAGAAGCATTTTCCAACACCATCATGATACACATTGAAGCTCCAGGCATTTATGTGTAACCTGCTCCTCTGTGGATTTGGTAATGTTGGTGAAAATATGCTTATGACTACAGCAATGGGACTTTTCAAAATAATGAAACCCTGGATTTTTCTCCTAATTTCTACTTGCTTTAGTTCCAGTTGAAGGCTAACAGTATTATATCTGTTCCCTATTATTATCAGATAATAGAGTATTTGTGTGTGTTATGTACCTTCAAGTCATTTCTGAGTTATGGTGATACTAAGGAAACCTATCATAGGGTTCTTTGGCAAGATTTGTTCAAATGGGATTTGCCATTGCCTTTCTCTGTAACTGAGAGAGTGTGGTTTCCTCAAGTTCCTCTGGAGGGTTTCCATAGCCAAATGGGGATTCAAATCCTGGTCTCTCAGAGTTCTAGTCCAGTATGCAAACCACAACTCCATGTTGGTTTTGTATGTAATAAGATCCAGAAAGACACAAATGATGTCCCTTGCCCTAAATTTTCAAAGGGCTGGGCAACATGATGTTTATAGTGGGCAATTGGTGGTGATGTGTGAAACCAATAAATCCGCTTGCCAAAATCAGTTTCCTACAACATTCTATCCCACTCCCACAATTGTATAAATATGCTTTGTACCTCAGGTTTTAATATCACTCAGTACTGCATCTGAAGAAGTGGGTTTATATCCACAAAAGCTCATGCTAAAATAAAAACCAGTTAGTCTTAAAGATGCTGCCACATTCTCTTTTTTCTTTCTCTCCTCCTTTTTATTTCACTGACAGTAGAAGCCTATGTACATCCAATCATCAGATTTAAGCCTCATTGATTTAAATTGGGCTTACTTAAAGTAGTGTGCCTAGTGATGCAGTATTGTTAGAGGAGGTGGTCTTGCTCATGGTTTGCCCTTTTTAGTTTATTTAAGGGGTAGTTGAGTATTTCTGCACATGTGTCACAGTAGAGCAAGAGAATGCTTACCACTTAAATATAGATGCTTGGTATATATAGATGAAAATATGAATAGAAGTCATTTAACTGGGTCTGCTGAAAGAGGCTGACTCATATGATGAATATCACTTTTTTTCTAATGATGGTATTACAGTAGGCTGAGAGTGCAATGAAGAGTTACCTCTGAAAAACAAGGTGAGTTGCAATTTGGTAAGTTATGATGCAGTTACAAGAATGTTTTGCTAAACTGTGCCAGGGTTTGTCTCAACAAATACTTAATGCATTTATTGGTTTATGTCAATACTCCCTAAGGGAATTTATTTTTAAACAAAACCCTTGGGAACCCACACTATTTGGGTTTCATTTTATGGTTCTCTACCTCCTCTTCAAAACAGAATCCTGTCTGCTGGGGCCAAAAGCATCCCAAACTACTGTTATGTGGTAGCCCTAATTCCATTCCTTGTACCCTGCCACTACAGAAATGCCAAGGCTTATGTCCAAATGGCAGTAATCGATGGGCAGGGAGTATAGTAAGAAAAGCTGTTTCTAGCATATGTGCTTTGTCTCTTAAGTACCAGCATGATTTCATACCCTTCCTAGCAGGCAGCTGGACTATAGCATCCTTTCTCAATTGAGCTTTAATTAAATCTACTAAAGGCATGGCCTGTTAACAAGGTGGTTTCAATCTCTGTAGAACTTGAAACCAACGATAAAAGAACTCCTTCATGCTGTGGGCGAGAACCATCCTACATGGAAATGCTTGACACTCTTTTCATCCTAGAGTCTGAAAGCATCTTAAAGACTAACAACTGTAAAGCCAACTTTGTCGGAGGCATTTGTCAGTATCATACAAAATGAGTTCAGTTTAGCTTACAAAAGTTTATCCCATTTTAGCATTGTTACAGGGCAGTTCTATGCATATTTCAGGAGGGGAAAGTACCACTGAATTCAATGGGATTTACAACCAGGTTAGCGGACACAGGATTGCAGTCTTCATCTTTAACTTTCTTCTTATACAACATTGGAAGCAGAAATGGACTGTCTTTCCTCTCTGTCAGCAAAACAGTACTGGTGTGTGTGTGCGCGCTCATACAATACTTGGGACAAAATTGTGGGTGTGTTTTGGTTTTTCCTTGCTAGAGATAATCTTTGGAGATTTGACCAACCCTAGAATCCATATCATTCGTTTTTCCTAGTATGAGGAAACAGAGATACAAAAGTCAGTGTCATGGGGACAAAGACAGATTTACTGAACTGTAGACAGTGAGGAGCATGAATCAGTTGTGCCAACTGATCCACTGATAATCCAGCTCTGTTAGGGTTGCCAGGTTTGGATATTCCAGGTCCTGAGATGTCAGGCTCGAAATCTGAAACCTAGGGATGACCCTTGTGATGGCATAGGGGGCAGGCCCTTGTGATGTTACAAAGATAGTGTCACAGGTGGTGATGTCATTAAACATGGTACATTAAGCATCAAGAACAGTTCCACAGACCAATAAAATAAATGAATAAGTTTAACGAATGAGAAATACACACACACAAAATGCCAAGCAGTACTCTTTCCTTGAGATTTCTTCTCTTAATCTGAGGACTGGAAGAGAAAGGCCAGGGCCTGAGATTTGGGAACCCTTGCTAGTATGCACTAACCATACCTGTGCATTCCCAGCACTCCATTCCCCCATTAGCCAAAGCATCATACCAATTTATCACGAAGATATTCAGGATCTCTCACAAGAAGGACAGAGTCCCAACAAAGGAAAGAATCTTCCAAAGACAGACAGAAAGGAACCTCTATGACCAACATCTGGGCACATCAAGGTCAAACCTCTATCAAGACCATCTCTAGGAAGACTAGAGTAGGAATGGGAACAACCAGAGCTAAGAATGAAAGGAAAACTTTATTCAGTATTGGCATCAAAATGCTCTGACCTCACCAAGACCTGGTAGTTGCTGATGAACAGACTTTGCATTTGGTATCTGTTCTATGAGGAAGAGTATGAAACACATGATAGTCTCTCATATCAAGTCAGCCACTTGCTCCATCTAGTTCAGTACTGTTCACAACATGGATTGGCAGCAGCAGGTTTTTTGACAGTGTCTTTCACAGCTTTTGCTGGTGATGCTAAAAACATGGACTCAAGCACAAAGCTAGAGCCCTTCCTGAAAGAACAGAAGACCCAGAGAGAATAAAATTCTCATCTGAGATAAGTGGCCAGATACAAAAATGGGAGAGTGTCTTATATTCTTAATATATTTAGAGGAGAGAATTTTGGTGGACAGGTGGTCTCATATAGTACCAACGATAAGTGTATCTGCCAAGCCTACATCTTCTACAAAACTATTTATTTAGTTATGTGTGCATACAATTTTCCAAATTTCTTTTTACAATAATAGTCCAGTAATAGTCATTGCCCCTCTTCAGGTAATATTTGGTTATCCTGAACTGAAGCAAAATTCAGTGAAGCACTATAGTTACCCTCACCTTTCTCTATTACCCCCCCACACACACGCACACACATACATACACCTTCACATCTTTAATAGCAGCCTGATCATATCTTCTTATCTCCAAATCAGGAAGCTTATCTCCATTTCAGGAAAAGCATTCCTGAAGTCAATCTTTCTGGTTGAGCACAATGAGAGTCACAGGACAGGAGTAAGGCAGTAGTAACTGTAAAGATGGAGGCACCCTACTGTTGGGCAGAGTAAGGCCGCTGCCTCTAGCAACATATTTTCATGTAGCTTGAAAAGGCAGCAAATGGTTATTTATTTTACACCTACTGTATTTTTTTCTGCTAAGGAAGGGGAGAGATGCTATTGGCATCTATGTCAGTAGGTCAATGAATCCACTCAGGAATTTTGTCTGAACATTTTTAAAAGCTACCCAAGTTGATGAACCTGTTTTGGGAAACAGGTTCATAATCTCGAATAGCTCTTTTAATATTTGGACTAAAGGCCCGGAGCAGATTCATTGCTCCACTTAGACAGAGCCACCAACTATCACTGATTCCTAACATCCATGCTGAAATAACTTACGGTATTTAGCCTTGGGTACAATGCATTTTTACTTGGATGAGGGACATTTGGTACTCTACCTCAGGCAGCAAAAAGTGTTGTGTAGCATTGCACAACCAGGCCCTACTCCTGGAGGGCCCCTAGGCCAAGTTCACCAGTTGAGGATAAAGTCAGTCATGCCCCTACCATTCCAGTGTGTACCAAACACACTTCCCAACAGCAATCACTGAATGGCCTTGCACGGCTTTGTGCCATGGTGCCTGCAACTGAGAGAAGCCACCCGGCTGGAGCCCTGCCTTTCCCACCCCACTACCACAGCACGACTCCCTTGACCGCAGCAGCTGCGCCTGTTTCCCGAGGGTGACAAGTCTCCCTTTCTTGTCAGCACATCTTCTTGCTGTTGCCATAGTTACCAGTACTGGGTGTCCTTTATCCCATGCAACTCTCCATAATGAGGGGCATAATGAAAGGAGCATTTCAAAGGAAAGGGCAGCGTCATGTTCAGCCACCTTATGCCATCCGCAAGGAGTAAGTGTAACAACAGACCACCTTATGAGGTGGAGGAAGTCTCTCCTGTCCAGGTCTATTCTCACATCAGTCAACATCAGTCTGTCGAGAAACAGCTAAGTCTTTGCTCCGTATGCCAGGCAAGCTGTTCTTCTCCCCAGTGGTGTTTCTTCACTGTTTTCAAGACTACACATCCAGGGGTAGCTGTGTTGGCCATGTAGCAAAGTGCAGTATCATCCAAAATCTACAAAACTTGGTTGGTCCAATAAAGGTATCACTGTTTTGTGGATTTTGGATGATAACTGTTTTCACAATTGTTTTCTTCCTTCATCTTGATGGGTGGATGGAAGGAAGTTTAAAAGGAGGGCAGGCCTCCTTCTCCTTTAACAGTTGTGCAGAAGAGGGAATTTCAAGAAGGGCTGGTTGCACGGCAAGTGAGCACATGACCACTGCTGAAAATCCTATTTTAATAGTTATGTAGATGTATTGTCTTTTGCATTTGGGCATCATAATCTAGGCACCTTGTACTTGGAGCAGAAGGCTATAAGGAGATGGTTGCAAGGCAAACATCTTTCTCAGGGAGCCTTGGAACTATCATTAACTGCACATAAACGGCCATGTAGAAGGTATTATGACTTAGCTGCACCAGAGGCAGAAATTTAAAAATGTTTGCTTTCCTACCATGGAATGCAGTGTTGTGGGGGGTGTTGGGGAAATTCCTTCTTGGATTTAATTTTTATTGTGCCCATGCACAGAAGCCTTGTAGGGGGAGAAACTAGTAACAGCCCTACTCACATCAATGATTATCTCCCCTGCCACTTCTAGAAAAGCAAAGCATTTGAGAATGGGAGGTTGCCAACTTTTTTTCCTGGCAGGTCTCCTACGTATACAAAAACATTGTGCAGTAAAGCAGAATTTCAGCAGAAACGGGGAGATGAGGAGGATTTCTTCCTGTCCTGAGGTGATTAAAGGCAAAACAAGCTTGCCTGACCGCAAATAAAATTTTGTGCCATTGATAAAGATATTCCTCTGTTGTATACACATGAAAGCTGCAGACATCTTGTCTTTTTGGATGTGGTCACACTAGAGATCTGCCATCTCATGTATTGAGCAAAGCCTGGAGAAACAGTCAAAACCTGGAATGACACAGGTTGGTATCTCTGATTTGAAAAGTCTGTGCCTCGTTATTAAAGCAAAGAAGGGAGACACAACTATGGACCTTATCACAC
>CM034706.1:204350511-204361986 GCA_020142125.1 Phrynosoma platyrhinos | reverse complement strand
TGTATCTGCACAAATACTATATCTCTTTAACTTCTACATCCAGGGTTCAAACAGTTTGTGTGCATAGTCAGCCTGCCTGAACCTCGGGTGAATGCCATGAATTCTCCACCAATATGTAGCAATGGATCTCTATAGGGGAATTTTAATTAGCTCAATTAATCAATGGCTGAGCTACAAACAGCCACAGGATACTTCCCAACTTTTACGGAGGTGGGGAGATAAAGGAGTGCAGAGACAGGATTCTTCTAAAGAATTATATTTTATTAAAAGGCAATGCAAGCATACACACACACGCACATGCACACATTAAAGCAGGGACAGGCAACCTTTTTGAGACCTGTGCCGGTCTCCCATAGCCCAGGTCTCGGCTGGGATAAGGGGGGGAATGGAGGCGCGCGCGACCCCCCTGTGCACGCTGCCGCCGCGCCCACTACCGCGGCTGCCGTATCGTGCGCGGCCACAGCCGCCATGGCGCATGTTGCGGCCGCAATTTTGGTAGTCCAAATCGTGGCCACGACGTGTTTGCGCATGCGCAAGAGTACTGCGCATGCGCAAACGTGTCACGGCCGCCATTTTGATTTCCAAAATAGTGGCCGCAGTGATCGCAGCCAAAAACACGCCCCGGCGGCGGCATGTGGTGGTGGTGGCATGCGGCGGCGGCAACCTTCGGCCTGGGCCAGTAAGTCTAGGGCCCAGGGCCTTAACCGGCCCCCGGGCCATAGGTTGCTGGTCCCTGCACTAAAGCTATGGAATAAAAGAATGAGGTTTGGAATAGGCAAGGCTTCACTAACAGGATAATTACCATCAGCATGGTTGCACCTTAAGATGCGGTCTCATAGCAGAATGTAGGACTCAGCTGCTTGGAGCTTCAGGAAGGCAGCGTGAGTTGGAGCTAGTAGAGTCAGAGAGACATGGGATCCCCCTGCACTCCAAAACTAACCCAGAGAACAAAGAAATTTGAGGTCCTTAAATAGGGTAAAACTAACCTGAGGCAAAGGTTGTTTACATCAAAGAGGCCAAATTTACATGGGAAAGGATCACTTGAGATAGGGTTTCAAAGGGCCTTTGCAGACTGCTAGAAATAGTGCAAATTGAGTCCACTTTTAAGGTTAGGGTTAGGGTTAGGGTTAGGGAATCATGGGAACTGTATTTTATTGTGGCACCAGAGCTCTCTGACAGAGAAGGCTCAATGTCTCAGAAAAAAAATAGACAATTCCCATGATTCCCTAGCACTAACCCTAACCCTAAAAGTGGACTCAATCTGCACTATTTCTGGCAGTCTGCAAAGGCCCAAAGATGGGGAATACAGTTGTAAATTAGCCCTCTCCGGCTTGTGTGTGTAAAACATCTTGCTTTCCTGTCTTTAGAGGTGTGAATGTTCCCTTGATTGAGCTCCCAAACTTATCTGATTTTTCTCTTCCCTTGTACTTGGTCTATTGCTCTTGGGCCCATGGTTGCCTTGGCTACGTGACCCAGTAGGGCCATCTTCATTGCTACTATAGTGCAGAGTACATTTAGGACCATAGACAGAACGTGTACACACAACAAAATTAGGAAGACATCTGGTAACAACTATGATTGGTAAGGATGCAGAAGGACACACAACATTATATGTTTGTGTGTGTTTATTTATTATTATGCTAAATTGTGTTGCAGCTTTGTAGCTGCTCTGATAGCATGGTGCTGGCTATGTATAGGATTCTGCCTAGCTTGTTCCAGCCTCAGCAGCTTAGGAACAGTGCCTGTCTTGGTGAGGTCATAAGACGAGGCAGCAAATATTTAATTTTCAAATGCCTTTGAGCCAAAACATATATCCTTCCGGAACTGATTTATTAGCACAAGTAACAGGATTAGCGAAGGGATGAACAGGAAAATGTCTCCTGGCAGAGGTTAACTAGCATTACTTAACCCAACAAAGAATAGTTTCTAAATTGTACAGGTCCCTCATTAGGCAGATGGGCAGTTCCTCTGAACTCTTTAGCATTTGACAAACACAAAGACCAAATCAAAAGAATTCTCACCAAGAAGAGAATGGGAATTGAATTTGAATTCAGGTGCTCTCACACAGGCTTGCTGTTACTTGCTGTCGCCTTTCAAAACTGAACCTTTCTGTCATTCTGCTCCAGGCATACAGAAGAAGCTACAATTCTGTATCTCATTCAGAAAAAGAATTGGGCTTATATGAGTTTCCCCTCCCCTCTCTATTTCCCTTAGTGTTCTGAGCTTCTTCTACATTATTGTGGTGGGACCAGACTTTTCTAACTTTGCTGCAAGCAAGATCTAATTAAAATGAATATATATGTATTCCCCACAGCCAAAAAGGTATCTAGCAACAAAAAGGGTGGGAAGGTGAAATTCTAGTCCTCGGCCATTGTGCTACCCTTGGTAAGGCTGAGCTGAACTACAACAGCCAAGAAGAAATCAGATCAAAATACAGCACTTCCTTTTCCTGAACCAAAACACGGCTCCCTCTTTTGCAGCCTTTTTATGAATTAATCTGATTGTAGCTGGCAGTATAAAACTGTGTTCAACTGAAGCCAGAAATTGTGGGGCAGGAACGCCAGCCAAGATGCTGGAGATTTTCATTCTGAATCAGTCCCAGAAAACCTGAAAACCTATATCATGTGCTGGCAACATGGGGATCTGGTCCCAGAACTGATCTCATTGTACTCTTTCCTTGCACTCCACACAGCAGTCTGGTTATGGGAATGGATCCCATCCCAGTATGAATATTTAACAAAGCCATCAATCTCTGTGTCCAAATATCAATGTTACAAGGGGAGTCTAGGAGCACTTACGACTAATAGCTTCACTAAAAGGTTTGGCCAGGCAAGAGCAGAGAATGAGAAGGAGGGCTTGCCCAGTAGTGTGGGAGAAGGTGTATGCATGAAAGGGATCTGCCAGCAAGCAGATTTAGCAGATCAGCATTTCAGAATCAAGAGACAGAAGGGGAACAATAGTAAAATACAAAGAAATCAGGGAGAGAAAATGGATCTGAGCTTGATGATGTTACTTTTTGGATTATGATTCCTAGAATTCCCTAGATAGTATGGCTACTGGTCATGGTGTATAGGGATAATGGAAGCTGTAGTCCAAAAAGTAATATCTCCAAACACAGGGAGCAGGGGGAAGTATTGGCTCTGATCACAAACCGTCTAGTTCCAGGAAACACCTCTTTCACTTACAGCTTTGTCTTAATCTGTTTTCTTCCCCAGCAGAAATCAGTGGGATGCTGAAAAACTGGATATCACACCACCCTTGGGGAGAAAGAAACTCACATCAAAGCAGAAAGGAATGCTTAAGAGATCGAGGAGAGGGGACGGGATCCAGCAGACACAACCTGCTAACTCTATGCAACCTAAAATCATACATCTCCATCTCAGCCTTCATCCTGTCCTCTGGTGCTACAGTAAACAATCCTCCTATTGAAATCCAAGCACCAACCCTGTACCCAAATACCTTTCTCATCCCATCACAGCCTCTGCAAAGCACCAAGTAATGGAGCTGCAGAAACAGGCTTTTCTGGACAGCGATTCCAATGCCACAGGGAGTGAATTAATTTGCTTTGTGTATCAGTTACACTGCTAACTAGATCTCAGCTATTTAAACCTCTGTCAGTCCACCCAGCTCCCCAGGGAAGGGGCCCCTGCAACACTGCTACACTCCTGTGTAAGTGGAGTAAAGAAATACTCGCCCAGGGGCTTTGACACAGGTCAGAAAGGGCTGGGCCCATCTGGAATTGCCAGCTGCCACCTCTCTGCCACATAGTGGCACACTCATATGAATGGCCAAGAGACTTTCCTTTCCTGGCCTCTTCCCAGCAGAGGGCAGAACAAGCTAGGCAGATGGGGTTTTCCCCCTTACACCAATTAGCTAGACCTCAGGGGCATATAGACTGTGGGGAAATGTCTGGAAACCCAAGGTAATGCTGTTAACTGCAGCAAGAGAGAGTGAGCCAGCCCAGGGCATCTCTGGCTTGAGAGACAGTAAGATGGGGAATTCAAGGCAATCAGATCTTATGGCACCTCTCTAAGATGCTTGGGGGAAGGCAGAGACTGGCTCCTGATAAAGTGAGGAATTTCGGCACTTTAGTTCTGACTTCAGCAGATGCCATCACAGAGTCAGCTCCTGAAGCTCTCTTTATGAGCATCCCTGTGCCGTATGGCAGATAAATACACTGAAAGGTAAAACTTGGCAAATTTTCCCTTTAGAATAGTGGTTCTTAAACTTTGAGCCTCTAGATGTTTTGGATTTCACCTCCCAATGCATTAGCCAAGCAGGCTGGGGCTTATAGGCCCTTTACACTACATAGTTATAGCACCGCAATTCACAGAATTATAGATTTGGAAGAGACCACAAGGGCCATCCAGTCCAGCCCCCTGCCATGCAGGAACTCAAAATCAAAGCATTCGCGACAGATGGCCATCCAGCCTCTGTTTATAGACCTCCAAAGAAGGAGACTCCATCACACTCCAAGGGATTCCATTGTCACACTCCAAGGGATTCCATTGTCAAACAGCCCTTACTGTCAGGAAATGCCTCCTAATGTTGAGGTGGAATCTCTTTTCCTGGAGCTTTCATCCGTTGTTCCGAGTCTTATTCTCTGGAGCAGCAGAAAACAAACCTCACTCAATATGACATCCCTTCAAATATTTATACAGGGCTATCATATCCCCTCTTAACCATCTCTTCTCCAGGCTAAACATACCCAGTTCCCTAAGTCGGGCATGGTTTCCAGACCCCTTTTAGCTGCCACAGCTGCATCCTATGGAATCCTGTGGTCTGTATTTTTGTGAGGCACTAGAACTCTCTGGGTGAGAATCCTAAATGCCCCTCTCTAAATTGCCAATTCCAGGACTCCATAGGATAGAACCACAGCAGTTAAAGTGAAATTCTAGCCCTATAATTTATAATATGAAATCCCTACATCTCTCAGAATCCCACTCTTACCATACTGGAAGTTGTAGTACAACGTATCTTTTTTCCCCAGGGTCTGGTTAAAGATTGTAGGCAGGAGGCGTCTCTTCACCAGGTGGGCACTTGCACATCCTCAGGCTCAGTAAGAAGTTCTTATGGAGCTGCACCTGGCACAAGCATTAAATAAAAGTTAATGGGAGGTGAAGTGTTTATCCCAGGGAATAGTATCATGCAGAGAGTCAGAGAGGTTTTTTTTTCATATTACACAATTAAAGCACTTTTGATACTGTAAACCCCAGGATTCCATAGGATGCAGTCCTGGCAGTTACTGGTATTGAAGTGCTATAATTATGTAGTGTGAAAAAGATATGAGAATCCAAAGGGGAGAGAACTGCAACCTAACACATCTAGAAGCCACCAGATCTTCCTATTTTGCCCACTGAACAGAAAGAAAAATATTGACCTAGGATCCTACCTAAAAGAGGCCCTCTTTATTACTATAGCGCTTGTCAGAAAAGACTAGCAATAACCCTGGGACAAAATGTGAAGTGATGATAAGCCTGCAGGCAATGATGAAGATGTTCTGTTCTTATGGTTTGTAGCAAACATGGGCATTAATAAGTGAAATGTGAGTTGCAGTCTAACATATCTGGAGGGCATCTGGTTGGGAAAGGTTGAACTCCAGCCTTCTTCAAGAAGACGCTCTGGTGACACAAAATTAATGCTGCACCTACAGAAACACACTGTGAAGCCGGAAACTCATGTTTATGATATCATTCCAACCAGAAAAACCAGTTGGCAGACTTGTCTGTATTTGCCTGGATTACCTCCCACAGACGCACAACTCTGGATGCTTGGAAAAAGTGGGTGGGGAGTGGCTTTTCATTACCAGATGGATTGTGTGATCATGTAGAAGAGCCATGCCTGAACTAGCACAAATCCCCAATACACTTTTAACATTCATTTCACATGAGAACTTCACTGTGTCAGGTGTGTTGGCTGCACATCAGAAGATGGCCATTGTACCATTTAGCCACAGTGCAGGCCAGCACCATTTTATATCTGGTCACTGTGCTGACATCTGCCAGGAACTGGGTCAGTTGGGAGAACTGGGTTTATTTATTTATTTTGAAGATTTATATCCAACCTTTCTCCCACAATGGGATTCAATGTGAGGCATGCCTCATCATTCTAGGTGGTCTTTAGGCATGGGGTGGCATCCTACAGTTTCCAACTCACCTAGGACAGCATTGTGAGGAAAGGCTCCATTTAGTCTATGTGGATCAGGGCAATGGACTCTTTCAGTCTACACATTTATAGTACTATGATTCCTCTCTAACTGCCATGAGCACATCCTTTGGAATCCAATGTTTTGGTGAGGAACTAGAGCTCTCTGACAGCATTCTAAATATTTTTCCCTAAACTGCAGATCCTAGGATGCCACAGGATGTTGCCATGGCACTTAAAGTGAAATCAGAGTGCTAAAATTCCACAGTGTGAAAGGGCTCCGTGTTCCTTCATGTTGTCATTGTTGATATGCTTATGAAGTCAGACAGCTGTTGGGCAGTCAGCCGAGTAGGTGGGGAAACAGTGCTGGCACACCAGAGACCACTGCAAGATTGGTGGAGGTGCAGGATTAGATGCACTGAAGATCTTCGTGAAGACATTAGATCTTGTTGAAGACATATGCCAATGTGTTTTGATTTAATAGACACACTGAGTGTGTGTATTGTGATCTGTATTTGAAAAAAATTACTTTTTTGCACTACAGCTTCCAGTTTGCTTGCTGTAGCTAGCACAACCACTTTCCCAAGCTCTGATCTTTATTTGTTATTTGCACTTCTTGTCACAGTAAAATTGTGGCTTCTAGCCTTGCACATACAACCTGGGAGAGAGATCAAAAGAGGCATCCGCACCTCCAACTGTGCAGAAATACTTTTGCTTACTTATGCATTAATGGTAGAAGCATGTAGCACATGCGTCCATACTTGGCTGTGTACACTGAAAGATTTACTAGAAGTGGATTTGTGTAAACTGTTATGCAAATGATTTTGTCAGTGTTGAGTATATATACTTAGATGACTAAATTCTTCAACTATATGTGTAGAATTGACTTATTTATAATGGCATATAAATCTTCATGGCTGTTTGGAGCACAAAGTAAGAAACAAGCCTCTACTCCAAGAAACTTAGACCTAAATATCTGTGACATGCAAAATGAGTTCAAAAGCAAACATTAGATGTACCTCATTCAGGTGACACATTTCAGCAAGCGAACTGAGCAGTAGGATGACTTCAAACATCCACTGTAAGACTGGGCATTTTAAGAAAAAGTGTACACTTTGAAAATGTTCTGAGCTGAAATCAGAAAGAGCCTGTGGCCTATGAAGTAGCTCCACACATCACAGGGCTTGAATCTAAGGGGACAGATGGTTTTAGATGTTGTTCCTGTGGTCGCTAATGGCTTCTATGCCAGGGGGATCATTTAATTTGTTCCAGGTTTTGATCCAGATTCTAAAGAAAGCATCCAAGGTGCTGAATCTATTGGGGGGAATATGATTCAGGACAATGGGCACCTCCTTTAACACTTCCTACCTGGAATGAACTTGTCACCTCACTGACATGGAAGCCACCAGTTACCATTGGGCTGATTTTATGAGTTTGTTTTGCTGCAGCTGCTATGCCAGGACTAACAATGGAAGGGTGATTAAGGCATGGCCCGCTATCCTTCCAGAAGTGGATCAGAAGCACATGATAAGCCCCACTTGAGATGATCTCTGGGACAAAACTTATATCTTGCAGGTGTCCTATGACCAACAATAATTTTAAATAAGCGGAAGAATTACAAACCAGAGAGATTCATGCTCAGCCAAAGAAAAAAGACATTTGATAGCGGGAATCGATTTACTCTCTACCTTTAGATAGCCTTAGCTATCTCATTGTTCCATCTCTTCCCCCAATTGTGGAATGAAGCCTATCAATGGTGACTGGTGGGTTTCATGTCAGTGGGGCAATGAATTCACTCTAGGTTTTACTCCAAGTTTTAAAAGATTGATCCAAGCCACTGGACCACCTAAAACCTAGAAAACATTCATTGCCCCACTGACATGGAAGCCACCAGCTGCTCCTGAGTCCCACCATGTTGGCTAGGACAGAAGAGGCTTTATGTGGGGCTCAGTGGAACTGCAAAGACATTGCACATAAATCATCCCAGGTTTGATCTGGCAGTAGGCTCCCAGAAGGAAGAAATGGGAAGAGAGTGATACCCAAATGCCTACCTGAGACAGTCTGGCCAAAGATTATGAACTGGTGCAAGGGCCAATGTTGCAGCTGTCAGCCCCCAGGAGGCTGGCTGCTATTTCACCCAGCCCTCTTTCTCCTTTCCAGCCAGCCACTCCCACTCCAATGTGCCCTTGTTTATGTGCCAGAAGCTGCTGGCTCTTCTGTTCTTGTTCCTCCCCACCTCACACCAACTGTCTACCAATTTGATCACATCACACAAGGGGAGAGCCAACAACAATGAAGTGCTGAGGCCTGTCACATCAAGAACTAGCAAAAACAGAACAATAAGATGCAAATGTTCAGTTAGAGATTAGAAATATTCCTTTTTTCTTGGTCTTTGGTTTTGACAACCACTCTGAGTATCTCCAGCAAGCCATTTGGGCTGTAAAGTGATCAGAAGTGTGGGAGATGGGTGGTGGGTGCGATGTGGGTGTAGTCTACTTAGAATTCTGCTTCCCCAATTAAACTTTCCTTTAGTCTCCAAATTTCTAGCATTGCAGTAGCTTAAAACTTCAGAGTTGATCATTAAGTAGAATTTAAGCATCCAAAATTAAGGGGGAGGTGAAGGGACAAAAAAGATGACCTCGAAGGAGCATCTTGTTGCTGGCCCTTTACTCGCTGGGTTGGGGCCATGGAAACTGCATCCTGTGCCCCCAACCCAGCATAATCCCAGCACAAGAAGAAGTGGCAGAAAGCCACTCCTTTTTGCACCGGGAAAAAGGCGCCTTTGCTGCTGTCATGGCTGTTTTTCCTGGTTTCTGCAATGTGGTGCATGTAAACACCACACCACAGAATTGCGGTGAAGCCAATGCATGTGTGGTCAGCCATGCAGCTTCCTGGTGGCATAGGGGTGTGCTGCTGTCCGCCACACCGCCAGGAAGCCACCTCTTTTTGCTGGTCCGTACCGGCCCAAAGTTACCAAAGGAATATGAACCCAGAAAATAAAAGAATTCTAGATGTGAAATATCTTTCTCTACAATGCTAGGAATTTGGAAAATTAAGGAAAATTTCACTTGGGAAGACAGAATTCTTGTTTGGAGAGGCAATGCCCTCATTTTGCCCCTCTCAGTAACTACACCTCAAGGCTTATGAAAGCTGTAGTTCAAAAACATATCTTTTCCAAATCTCCATTCAGCTCCCAATTGAGTATTTCCCTAGAGAGCCTTGCCACTCATGCCTCCCATCATGATGTCAGCTGAGACAGGTATCAAGTGTGGGGACCAATTAGTTAATTAGCATAACAATTATAATATTAGTATAGATGCACCATTTAGAAAAGGAAAAGTACCAGGTATGAAATGGGTTCTGAGAAGATCACAGTGGGATCTGTTGACAACCCTTTTGTGTTTGCAGGGCCCCTGCATGACAGACAAGTGTGGCAACAGGTTCATCAGCCTGTAAAACAGAACTGAAGAATCTGGTACGAATTAAATTGAGAACAAGATGATATCTGTGGGGGAAAACAGAATATGTTGCTGTTTCTGGAACACCTACCAAGGGGAAAACTGTGCATGACCAGAATTATGTAGTTTGGGGGAAATTTAACTTTCAGTATCCACTTAGTCAATGTGGGTGGTATAGTCCCCCAAAGTCAAAAGAGGCCCACTCTCAGGGAGAGGGAGGAAAATACTTGATGGTGTTCTGTTTGCTCTCCCAGTGGTATAGCTTTAGACGGGTTGTTTGATAGCATTTATGTATTGCCTCTCAGCCTACCACAGCCTCCAAGGTTATGCACAATTGAGAAAACCATTTAAAGCATAGATGAAAACTTTTTAAAAACAAACTAAAAATACTCCTTAAAAATGATTTGAACCAAAACAGTTAAAAGAACCAGAGCAGTTTCAAGGACAAAAAGTTGCCCCTATTTCATTTCTTCATCCACTCATCCCTGTTTCATGATCCCCCCCCCCCCCATGGCTACTCCTTGTAGCCACACTAGCCTGCTGTGCTGAATAGTCAGATGGACTATAACTGTGGGTGAATGAACCTTTTTCAGCCCATTCTCTCTCTCTCTCAGTCTCTCTCTTCCCAGCAAGCACACAATCCTGGGGGCTTCATCATACACTGCTGGTGTAATCAGGGCCTATGGGCTGGGTGTTCAATCTCTTCCCCATCAGGGTAATTAATGGGCTTCAAGGCTCACTTTCTACTGCTGACTTAATTGCTACAAGCTGCAAATGCCAGGGAGACGGCAAGGAACGCAGGCAACAAGCAATAGATTAAGCAGCATTCAGCAACAAATCACTAGCTTGCCATGGCTTTGGTCCCCAGAGTTTTGCTCTGTTGCCAGGAAATCTCCCATGCCCACCACCCAGCTCTATGCCCATGCATTGGCTCATTCCAGTTTGTCCCATTAAATTGGGTCTTGTTGGCATGCAGGGAGGGAGTATCCTTTCTGGAGTATGATGACACCATTTTCAAAGCTCTGGGGAAAACCTGGGCAAACAGAGACCTGTCACAGCAGTGGAAGAGCAGACTGAAAAATTTTCCATTTTCTCACCATTTCAGTCTGGAGACAGGGTGCTCTGCCCCTTCTGGCAGCATCATGAATCCTAGGCAGGCAGAGCTTATGTGATCACAGTCCAGCAATAATAAATCCAGATGATTGTCGGAAGTGTCCCTAAATGGATTTGCAAGCCAAACAGGCAATAGCCTACTCTTGGCTGGGTGAGACTGGGGGGTGGGGTGGGGGCGTTGTTTCCTAAATTGACAAATAAATTGGATTTGAGTAAGCAGGCTTCAGCTTCATTCCAAGGCACCACAGGAGGCTTTAAATGCAGGCTGGGGAAACTCTGGCACTCTATGAGGGAATCTACACTACAGCATTAAAGTGGTTCAATTCCACTTTAACTGCCATCGCTTTGTCCTGCAGAATCCTGGGATATGTTGTTTGGTGAGGTAGGTAGAAATTTCTATGGGATAATTCCAGTGTGGTAGTTCATAAAGTGGAGCTACAGTCCCTAAGTTTCCATAGGATGGAATCATCACATTTGAAGTGATATCAAACTACTGTAACTCTGTAATGTAGATACATTCCAGATATGGATGAATGGTTACAGTCATTCAGAGCTTAGAAAATTTAGATGTCTTTAGAGGTGACAGAAGTTTAATTTCTGTTCTGTTTGTGAGCTTCAAAAAGGGTTTAGGGGGACAACAACTCCCAGAATCCCCAACTGTGGCTATAGTATTTATTTTAAAAAGTAGTATTTCCAAGTTCTGCTTCATCACACCTCACCACTGGAATTTCTGTCTGAGACTAATGGGAAATGGAGTTCA
>CM034706.1:204315619-204326332 GCA_020142125.1 Phrynosoma platyrhinos | reverse complement strand
AGTACTGAAATTTACTAGTGTGTAAAGTTATTCAAACTCTGAATGATGGGCATGAAATCTTAATCTAGAGTACCAGTACTCAACTTTCCAGATGTTTTAGTATACACACATAGGTTCTTTATCACTAAAATGATGTCTTATTTTAGTTGCAGCATTCATGAAGCCTTGCAGAATCTGAAAGTTAATACAATTGTGAAAATCTGGAACTGGCTTCATTTTCATTAACATCCTAGAACAAACAGGTAAAACTTTGCTGTTGTATTTGTATGGTATTGTAAATGTTTGTCAGTAATTTTAAAAGATTGAAAAGTTTGAGAATTTGAGAATGAACTTGTTAGAAAAATATGTCCTGGAAATTGCTAAAAAAGAATATAATTGCACACAGAAATAATGCTGGTCTAGAGTAGCTAATGGAGTGCATCAGGGAATTCCAAAAGAAAATCAGCATGTGCTTCATAGACTACAGCAAAGCCTTTGACTGCATAAGACTATGGAATGCCCTTAATGCCATGGGAGTGCCAACGCATCTGATAGTCTTGATGAGGAATCTGTACTCTGTACTTGTATGTATACTTTTTATATCTGTTATTTTAATATGGCATTAGTTTAATTTACTTTTAAGGGGTGGGCAGGTTTGGTAATTAGAACTGGGTTGATCGTTTTAACTTGTATTGTTTTAACCTGCTGTATGCCGCCCCTGCTCTAGACTATAGCAGTGACTTTTCACCCTATTGCCATACAACCTTCAAATCCTGCCACTATTCAGGATAGCATGTTACTTTCCCAAGTAACTGTTGGGAAAGTAACTGTTATGTAAGGCCTGCTAGCTTCCAGGCAAAAATGCTGTTTCAAGTCTTACCTCTCTAATGAATCAATACTGAGCCTCTGTGCTGTTCAACAGACACTTGTCTCTTGTGAATCATGCATGATCATGAGAAAAAGTCAAGCTGGGATAAGAAGGAACCAGACAACCAGGGCTCAGCTGGTCTGGGGACTACTGGTCATACATACTAAGCCATGAGAACTTTGGGTTCATTTGTCACACGGATAGTGTGTTTAAGATGTTTTAAAAACACAAACAAACATGGAAATCAGTGGCGGATTTCAAAGTGGCTGCTCTGTTACTTAGGGCCTTTACAGACTGCCAGAAATAATGCAGCTTGAGTCCACTTTAACTGCCCTGGCTCAGTGCTAGGGAATCATGGGAACTGTAGTTTATTGTGAGCTCTCTGACACAAGGCTCAATGTCTCAGAAAAAAATACAGTTATCATGATTCCCTAGCACTGAGCCAGGGCAGTTAAAGTGGACTCAAGCTGCATTATTTCTGGCAGTCTATAAAGGCCCTTAGTTTTTATTGGATAAAAGATGCTTATCACAGTAGAATTCAAAGATATAGCTGTGTTAGTCTGGAAAATCAGACTACGGGCCTTTGCAGACTGCCAGAAATAGTGCACATTAAATTGAGGCACTGCCCTGGCTCAGTGCTAGGGAATCATGGGAACTGTAATTTATTGTGGCATCAGAGCTCTCTGACAGAGAAGGCTCAATGTCTCAGAAAAAATTACAATTCCCATGACTCCCTAGCCCTACTTGTAGTACTTTTGAGGCTAACTGAAAGAAAGAAGCTAGTAGCATGAGCTTTCATAGACTTGAGTCTGCTTCCTCAGATGCTCATGCTCATGCCACCTGTTTCTTTATTTCAGCTAGTCTCAAAGATGCTACAAGATTCCTTTGCACAGATGCTGATCATGTGTTAATTGCCTTCCATATTGGTAGGATGCTTGTACTAACTGTTTATGACCAGTGTTAATAATATAGTTGTTTCTGCACCCAGTTTTATTCTGACTCCAATCCACTGCTCTATATTAAGCATACATACCGTACTTGAAGCTCCAAGATTACATGCCATGAAATCTAAGGAAATGGCTTACTATCCACAAGAACTTGTGCTGAAATAAATCTGCTAACTTTAAAGGTCTCTTGGTTGTGTTGGATTGTTTCTGTGTCTTAAAGTCATAACTTAAGAAGCTGTCTTTGCAATCAAAGAGGAGAAAGATGAGACTTTTCTAGTCTGGACATTTCTCAAAAGGAAATATCTCATTAAATATATGCCTGTCACTAATATTGCTTCTCTCCCTGTTGTAAGAATATTTGGTAGTTATGCTAACAGAGTGCAGCAGGTTAATGCTGTGAGCCTATGGCTATAAAACAAAAGGAAATAATCTTGATGTTCATGGTGAGTCAAAAAGAAAAAAAATGCTTATTGTTTTAAGAAAACCATTCACAGACAGTAGCAGCCACCAGGGAGCCTCCATAATGGTCCTAGTCTCTTTCTGGCTGGATGAGAAGAACTAACCTCAGAGAAAGAAACTAAAACCTACATGTAGCACTCTACACATAGAACTAAATAGGACAAGAGGGGAAAACACTAGGGAGTATCTGTGTGCCTACTGCTCAACACTACCACCAATTCAGGTTACTTGCTACAACACTAGTTCTTTCATGTTCAAAACCTGTCTTAAGATGGAAAAGCTACAACTATGCTAAGGTGAAGAAGGGGAATCTAGATCAACTCATCTATGGAAAGATCACGTAGGAAAGGGACAAGAAAAACAAAAGCATGGATGCCTCTTTGGACGTATCCACACCGCACAGTTATAGAAGTTGAACACCATTTTAACTTCTTCATTCTATGGAATCCTGGGCCTAGTAGTTTTTATAAGGTACTCTGAATTCTCTGCCAGACAACTCTAGTGTTGCAATGAAAGGGAACACAGTAGAGAATTCTAAGGACCATGCAAAGCTACAAATCCCAGGATTCCATATGATGGAGCCATGGCAGTAAAAGTGATATAGAAGTGTGTGGTGCAGATGCATCCTGTGTCCTGTGCAAAACTTCAGCTCTGATAATGTTTTGGACCTGCATATAGTTCCATAAACTGGGAGTAAGAATTTTCATAAACTGGGAGTAAATAAATATCCCATCCCTTTCTAATTTCACTTCTCAGTGTCCCCTCTGTTTTGGTGGAATAATCTGCTCTTCTGCCCACCAGCAATTACTAAACCAAACATTCATTTCCCAGCTTTGAATGTTCTGGGCAGTTGAAATATTGTCCTGCTGGTTTCTGAATCTTGCCTATTCATTAACATCAGATTTGTGACCATATATTCTTTGGTGTAACACTATAGACAGTATAAGGACTTTGTTGACAAAAGATGGTATAAATCATGCTAGTGTGCTAGCTGGTGAATGAACCCTTGATTTTGCGGCTGGTGTTACTAGGCCCTTAGTAGTGAATATGGCAACAAAGCTGGCACATAGGTTTCTTGAAGGGCCTGGTTGCTAGGTTATCTTTCAGTTAGTTGGCCCATTGTTCCTGGAAAAATGACAAGGACAAAGGGCCTATAAACTTGTCCTTGTTTATAGGCAGTACAGTTATATAAACTACCCCAACTGATCCTACTCCCCCCACCATACAACCTCCGAGACAATGCCTCAAGTTGATTCTTCAAGCCTCCAGTCTCCATTTTGGGACTGGTGTTACTACAGATTCCATAGCTGCCTGTAACATACCACCAGGATTCTTTCTTGTCTCCTACCCCTTGTGTCTCATATTTGTAATGATCAGCTGGATGAAGAGGCCTGAATGACTTGAAACTTCACCTTTTTATGATGTTTTAATAGTCCCAATAAAGTGATCATCCAACAGTAATTTTTTAAATTTTTCAAATGGGCCAGCTGGACAATTCTTTTTTAATTATTATGTAAACTGTTTATTTACTTGCAATAACAGCTCACCTAAAAAACAGATGCTAAGATATACAGTAAACAAAAGTGTACAATAAATCTAAGAGTTTTTTTAAATTCTGTGTTTTGTTAGCATGAATATAGATGTGGGTGGTCATTATTTTTTGGACCAGGAATGCTTTAAAAGCAACTGTAATAATGCTAAGTATCATTATTTTGTTGTTTGTAGAGAGATTTTGTAGCACCTTTGAGACTTGGGACATTATCACACGTGGCCCAGAAACTGAAAATAAAGTGGAAATGAGGCATCCCGAAAATAAACGGGAAATAAACCTTGTTTCCGCAAATGTCATTACCTTAATTGCGAATTTACAGTAAGTGCATTGAATGTCCACACACAAGAGAAAAAACCCGTAAATGTACTAGAAATGAGCCTCTTGCACATGCGCAGATAGAGGAAGGCTCAATGGAACCATGGCAACAGCAGGGAAATGCTCCCCAATGTGCATTTGGCGATCACATTACGGTAATACATAATTACCATAATTACGTATTTGCATTTCCTCCAGACAACTGGATTTCAAAAGATCGCGGTTAACACCAGTTTCTGTCCACTTTCTGTCCAGTTTCTGTGCAACGTCGTGTGAAAACACGGGGCACTAATCCAGTTTCTGTCTGGATTTTGTATGGATTAACCAGCAGATTTGCCCCCGTGTGATAACGTCCTAAGGGGCTGAACTGACCGGCACTTTAGGCCAGCCTGGAGATGGAGTGGAGACATGGCAACCACACGCTGGCTGACCTGACATTACCCTCATGCTGCCGTCAAGTCACCCACCCAACTAGACGATGGGCGGCGAAAGGGTATGTCTTTGGTGCAGCATTTAGACGTGCTTTGGCAACAAGGGTGGCTTTTTTGCCACTCTAAAAAGGAGTGGAGTTTTGCCAGCTCTTTTTAGAGCAGCAAAGTGCCAGATCAGGGCTGTGGCATGGGTTGCCACAGCCCCGGTCCAGCAAGGAAAGGGGTGGTGTCCCACTGCCCCTTAGGGGCAGTCCTTTCAGCCCCTAACTGAAATAAAGATGTTGGCAGCATGAGTTTTCGTAGACTTCAGTCTGCTTCCTTATATGCACGAAAGCTCATGCTGCCAACTTCTTTATTTCAGTTAGTCTCAAAGGTGCTACAAGATCTCTCTACATACTGATTCTACAGGCTAACATGGCTATATCTTTGAGTTCTACTATTTTGTTGTTGTTATTATTTATTATCAAGTTGACTTCAACTTATGGTGATTATATGAATGAGAGAGCTACATGACCCCTTGTCATCAACAGCCTTCTGTGGTCTTACAAACGCAGGGCTGTAGCTTCCGTTGTTGTTGTTGTTGTTGTTGTTGTTGTTGTTGTTGTGTGCCTTCAAGTTGTTTATGACTTATGGTGACCCTAAGGCAAATCTATCATGAGGGTTTCTTGGCAAGTTTCTTTAGAGGGGGGTTGCCACTGCCATCCTCTGAGGCTGATAGAGTGTGGCTTCCTCAAAGTCAGTCAATGGGTTTACATGGCCAAGCAGGATTCAAACTCTAGTCTCCAGAATCATAGTCCAGCACTCAAACCACTAGACCACGCTGGCTCTCTTCACAACCATATTATGGCATGGATGACTCTGACTTTGATATTTTAATGATATATATCTTTGCACATAATCATTATTTACTACAGTACTATTGATTCTTCCTGTTTTCCATCAGGCTTCTGACTACCTCATAATATTTGAACAGCATGACAAGAAAAGAGTAGCCAAGACTATTTGCTTGCTACAGTTTTTCTCCTCACAGGTGCAGCAATTGCCCAACTCAGTGGGAGTCTCGGTTTTGGTCATGGGCTCCTTCCACCATCAGTCACTGTCTTCTTTAATAGGATCTGGGGCCAAGGGGAGAATGTCCTCAGGCTGACCTCTGCTCAGGCACTCACTCCCAGCCCAACCAAGAACAGCCCCCACAGACTTTGGGCTGGGAATGGCATGTGAAGGAGAGGAGAGGAGAGGGGGGATCAAGGGAGAAGGGGGGAAGGAGGGGCAGAGATAAGCACTGTGGAATGCAGGCGCTCCTCACAAAAGCACCAGCATCCCAGCAGCTTGAGTAAATTCCTGCTGTGCCTTCTCTGGAGGAATGTTTGCTGTACCCATCAAGAACACTCAAGCTGTGAGGAGCCCAGGGGGGAAACTATCTTCTTGATAGTACCATTACACCTAAGCACCGAAGAAAAGGCAGAGAAAGCAAAGTAATTCTGCCAAAATGGGGGATGAGGACAGATGCCAAATACCTAAGGATATTTGCCTCCCTCTGCTCTCAGGAACTGCTTTCTTTCATCCAGCAATGTCAGCCTTGATCAGCCAGTTAACCTTCCAGAAGGACACCTTCACGCTTAATCCTTTCTGCCCTACACTGCCTAGACACAGGGGAAACTACCCAACAGGCATCAACAAAGCCACATCTACCATCTCCTTCCTTAGACACCTCCAGTTGTTTTAGCTGTAGCTTGAACAAATTGGATAAAGTTCAACTGAATACCTTGGGAATGAAACCTGTTGCCCAGTATGCTCAGCAAGGCCTGGGTCATGGACCTAAATCCAATTGCTCATCCCAATGAGAGTAGAAACATATTAAGTCACAAATTCTATTGATTCTGTGGGTCTACTCTTGCTGGTGTAGCAGCTAGAGCAGGACTGTTTGTCCCTCCAGATGGTGAAAGTCCCAACATTCCTCACCAATGGGCATACTGTCTAGAGAGAATGGGAGTTGTGGTCAACAACATCTGGAGGTCCACAACTTGCCCACCCTTAAAGTAGAGCAACTGATTGTTATAGCCAGTGGATTTAGTCCACAATGGTTGCTAGAAAGGTGATATTTCCAATGGGAAGATATTTCCTTTCTTTCTAAGGCTCTATTCCAAATGGCTTTCCAAAATAAATGAATGGTCCAAATGTACAATAGTAAGGAATCCTTAAAGCAAATGACACGACCAAGAAAAATATACAATATGCATATAATCAAACTGAACAGTAAAAACATAATAATTGAATGGACATGAAAGACTGCTTTTCCAAACCTTGTCAGCAAAGACATCAAGGGAAGCATTAACAAAGCAATTCCATCCCTGAATGGGAGGGATAGGATCACTGCTAATACCCTTGGCTGGTGGAACACAAAAGCAGGTATGCCAGAAATGTGAACTTACACAGGCTGCATGAAACCATTATGTTAGTAGCTGGAGGCTGTCAGCAAAACCCTTAGTGAGAGGGACACACCAGCACAAAAGGGGGAAATCAAGTAGGGAAGGTATGTTGTTGCAGGGGAGCTGCAAAGCTTCATATGAATTATTTTATTCAGTCTCCTCCACCAGTACAAATTTTGTTGCTGGTTGTTGTTAAATGCTATCATAACTTATGATGGCGCTATGAATGAGAGATCTCCAAGAGTCCTGGTTATCAACATCCATGCTCAGGTCTTTAACATTCTTAATTGAGTATATCCACCTGTAGTGCTGTCTCTCTCTTTTCCTAATGCTTTATTGTCTTTCCCACTAAGTCACATGTCTCATGATATGTCCAAAGCATAACACCCTCTGTTTAGTCATTTAGTCTGATTCAGGCTTGGTCTGCTCTAGGTGGCACAAGAAAATAGCAGCTTATAGTTACAGTTGGACCTTTAGAGATGTATTTTAGGCATTCAAAGAAAAGGGGTTTTAAAAGGAGTTAAATAGAGAGTGCAAACACAGCAAATGTAAGAGTTTTAGACAGGAATAATTTTCAGTGTCTCTGTAATGCTAGAAATTAAGGAACTGAAGAAAAATTTAATGGGGGGATAGAATTCTTATTTGGTGGTAATACTCAAATTTTGAGAGCCAGTGTGCTGTAGTGCTTTGAGCTTTGGACTATAACTCTGGAGACCAGGGTTGGAATTCAGGATTTGGCCATGGAAACCCACTGGGTAACCTTGGGAAAGTCACACTCTCTCAGCCTCTGAGGAAGGCAATGACAAACATCCTCTGAACGTTTTAGGGTTACCATAAGTTGGAAGTAACTTGAATGCACACAACAAATCCTTATTTTGCCTGCCCCCAGCTTTGTCTTGACATTTGAGTCAGTTAGTGCACAATGAAAAGTGCACATGCAATAGTGCTTCAGTGGGACCTCCTGCTGAATAGAGGCAGTTCATCTATGGTGCAGTAATAGTCCATTTGGATTTCCTTACAGCTGGAGTGGGCAAAGAGTAGCCCTAACCCCCCACTCTCCTTGAGGTTTTGTAGCCATCAAACCCTCTAGACCCCATGGACTACTTTGTCTCTGGCCAAAAAATTAAAAAATTGGGGGGGGGGTAAATTTGCCTGTCAGAAAACAGTTTAACATTACCCACTGTTCAAAACCAGAAGTGGACTTCTGGCCACTTCTAATTTTGGTTTGTTTCCTGGCAATTTGGGCAGTCCATATGGCTGCATGAAGCTGTCAGAGGCAGAAAGCTAGCTTCCAGACCTGCCACAGTTGGCCAACCCTGCTGTGTAGGATAGGAAAGCATCATACACTGTATGACCAGAAGAAGGTGACTGGAATTTTGTTGATAATTTAGGAAGGTGCAGGCTATATTTAAGAAAAAGGCAATGACAAGCCACTTCTGAGTATTCCTTGCCTAAGAAACCCCTATGAAATTCATGGGGTTGCCCTAAATTAACAGGTGACTTGACACCATATATACACATAAGTGTAACTTACAACCAGTAATAATGTCATGTTTCAGGATTTCCAGAGAACCTCTGGGAGAACCCACAGGATGCCTGTCACTGTGCATCCTATTATAAGAACACCTCTTCTCCATTGCCTGCCTGCTCTCCACTGGCTTGTAAATGGCTGTGTTGGGAGGGCTGCAGCAACTCAAAATGTGGGTTTGAGGTATGAGGAGCTGACATGATGCAATTCCCCTTGTGCAGAGCTTTACTATATATTTCCTGATCCAGGATCTCAGCTTATTGTAAATGGCAGGAACTTGTTCAAAATAGAGCATCTGGATTATTAACTGGTTAATGAACTATGCTACAACAGTTTTAAAATGATAGTATTGGGCCCTGGTCCATTTCTGGACACAATTCAAATTCCTGGCAGGCATTAACCTTGAGGAGGGCAACCAAAATGGTAAAAGATTTGGAAACCATGCTTTATAAAGAACTAGGTACGTTTAGCCTGGGAAAGAGAAGGTTAAGAGCCATGTTTAAATACCTGAAGGGATATCATAGTGAGGAAAGAGGAAGCTTTTTTTCTCCTGCTCCAGAGACTAGGGCATGGAGCAACAGATTCAAACTACAGGAAAAGAGATTCCACCTAAAGAACTTCCTGACAGTAAGAGCTGTTTGATAATGGAACACGCTGCCTCAGAGAATGGTGGAGTCTCCTTAGGAGGTTTTCAAACAGAGGCTGGATGAACATTGTTGGGTGTGTTTTGATTGTGTATTCCCTGCACAGCAGTGGGTTGGACTGCATGGCCCTTGTGGTCTCTTCCAACACTAAAAATTTATGATTCTAAGCCACCTTCTCTTGCAAGAGCCTTTCTGAAATCTTCATGCCATTTACATTTTGTTGCTCTTAACTCTGCTTTTATTTGTAATGTTATACCTTGGAATCTTTGTCATATTTTTTCTTTGCCATATCTTATTGTCACAGAGTTTAATTTAAAACAAATAAACCACTGGGAATTGCTGGATTGCAGAACAGAGTAAAAATGATCACAATCAACTGTACACTTAGAATGTCAGCTTTCTATGTTCTCAGAATGATGACATAGTGCAAATTTGAAAGTTTGGGAAGAAAGACTCATAAAATAAAGTATCAGTTTTTATCTGGGAATGATTTTAAAAAAACCTTCCAGGGGTATTGCCTTAATTAGCATGCATTTCTTTGGTCTTGATTCTGCCATCATACCAAAGCATGTCAGACTAGTCTGGGAGCCCTGATCCCAGTGTGCCTCAAACAGCACTAAGTGCTTCATTTCCTCACAGTATCCCACAAAGCTGGATGGAAGAACAATCATGTTGTTTCCTGCTCCTACCCTCGTTAAAAATGTCTACTTCCTATGTGTTTCATTTTCCTTTGTCTTGGCCAGGAGTTCCCAACAAACCATGGCACTCACAGGCAGTTCCTGTGATGCCTATCAAGGTTCTCTGTCCCTTTGTAGAGAAGAAATAAATGTCTGAATGCACTCTTAACGGGTAAAAGGGGTATATGGTTGTATGCTTTTGAATAGATAAGTGTGTTGAAGGAATGCTTAAGGATAAGAGGTTAAGAGAGAGAGAGAGAGAGAGAAGGGAATCTATTAATTGGCATTCTGTGTGTGTATGTGTGTGTGTGTGAAAAATAGAGGAGAACTTACAATGTGAAGTACCGTATATGGAGTATGTGGTTCTTGCATGTGATTTCACAGAATCATAAAGCTGGAAGACACCACAAAGGCCATCCAGTCCAACCCCCTGCCATGCAGGAACACAGTATCAAAGTAACCCCAAAAGGCAGCCATCCAGCCATCCAGCCTCTGCGGCGATGCAGTAGGAGAGGGGGACTGTTTCACCTGGCCCTGAAAGGGCCCCAAACCCTCCTGAACCCGGCAAACCGGCGGCGTGGTAAGGTGGAGGTAGGCGGGACCACCTGGGCCCCATAAAGGCCCCAACTGAGCCTTCCTCCTCGACGGCGACGCAGCGGGAGAGGGGGACTGTTTCACCTGGCCCTGAAAGAGCCCCAAACCCTCCTGAACCCGGCAAACTGGGGGCGTGGCGAGGCAGAGGTAGGCGGGACCACCTGGGCCCCATAAAAGCCCCAACTGAGCCTTCCTCCTCGGCGGCGACGCAGCAAGAGAGGGACTGTTCCATCTGGCCCTGAAAAGGCCCAAAAAACCCTTCTGAACCCAGTAAACTGGTGGTTCCAAGG
>CM034706.1:204289175-204311428 GCA_020142125.1 Phrynosoma platyrhinos | reverse complement strand
GGGGGGGGGCTCCAAGTTATCATGAATTTCTTCTCTTCAGATGCATCACTTTCCATGTCAGGAAAACAAGAACCGGCGGGGACAGGAAGAGGCTCTCTCCTGCTCATGTGTTAAAGAAAATGAGGTCTAAGATTTTAATAGGGTTTATCTGTTCCAGGTACTATAGGACAGAGATTATTATGGCCACATTCTGTACTCACACTTCACACATCCAAAAGAAGGGCCAGATTTTGGAATGTTTCCAATGGAATGCCTCTGCCACAGTGGTGAAGCCAGGAGGGGAACAGCAGGAGGAGGGCCCAACCGAGTGTCATCCTCTTCTGGGATGTCTCCCAGTTCAGGCTACATCCCCTGTACTCCCTACTGATGCCACTGTCCATACAGAAAAAGGCAAAAGCAAACTGCTGTAGCTTCTCCAAGATTGTCTTTTCTTCCTCATTAATAATTTCTGCTATGTTGACCACACACTGTTGTTGGTTGGCCTCACGTGTCCTGGTTTGGATCTGTGAAATGTTGGTAGAGTGTGATATTTACTCAGGGATGCATTAAACAAGTCTAGGACAACAGCCACTCTTCCTAGATACCAGCTAGCTGGAAGTGTGGAGAAGATGTCTGGCTTTTGATAACCAAACAAGAGTTTGCTTTCTTGCTTCACGAGCACACTGAACAATAAGAAATGCAAAGTGAAGGAAAGGCCCCTCTAAGCTTTGGCACATCAAGGCCTCCAAGGGTCTGGAAGGCCCTGTCCATGTTATTCAACATTATTCCATTTTTTCCCTGCCTGGGGAGGTTTGCTGGGGCCACCCAAGCTTCCAGGACACAGCTAGCTGTCAGCACTTTAGATAACACTTTGGGAGCCTGCATGGAGCCGCCTGCACAATTGTTTGGGAACATTCAGGATTCGTTAAAGAAATGAATAGCTAACACAGCTTGACACAGCACGAGGGATCAGCAGAGTCAGTCTTGCTGAGAAGGAAGGTATTGCTAATTCAGAGGGAGCGCTCACAGAGCCAGGCACCAGGTGCATTTGGGCCAAGTTGGGCCAAGCTTAGCAGACAGCCCGCAAAATACATGGCTCCTGCGTGCAGCACCCGCCCTCCCCATAGGAGTCTTGCATTGTGGCTGGAACAAACATGCTCAGCAGTTCACCTTAAATCCTCCACACAAATGCTGAGGGCTTAAGGCACCAGGTGAGCTATCTTCCCCAATATTAGGGGCTGGAGAAAACCAGTTATTTTCCTCCTCCTTGTGTAGCCTTGTGTCAGTGAAAAAGCAAGCCGTCTTCTATGCCAGCAGCTGTCAGGAAGCTGAACTGAGAGCCAAATGCTGCCATTTCAAGTACTTTATAGCAGGGAGGGGCAAAGAGTGGGGAAGGTGGCAGCCTAATAGCAGACTCTCAGCTTTCAATCTTCTACTTCTAAAAAGCTGCATTTGCACTCTATTTGGAGTCTCTTGTGGCAGCAGGCTCCAGCTCTTTAAAATCAAATGGTGCTTAAAATTAATTCTGTTAAGTGATGAAAGAATTCTGATTGATGAATAATCTCTCTCGGCTTGTCTAGAGGAACGTTTGTAGACACCTTCCCCTGTGATGCCTGCACTGGTCTTGCTCTGTGTTCTTGTCATTCATGCTCTACCTGGGAACATGCTATGACATCAGGGAAGCTGAATTTGGCACCTTTCAAGCCAAAGGGAGGCAAGGTGCAGTGATACAAGCACCAGAAGACAGGGATGCCTCTGTTACTAGCCAGCATCCATGAAGATAAGAATGGCAAAGAGAATCCCAGAAGCAAATCATGTCTCTTCTAGTCAGATCATTGATGGGCTCAAAATGTAGTACTGTAGATCAAGATGGACAGAAAGTAGGTGCAATTGTTTAATAATAGCAACACAGATAGGCCCTTTCTTTCTAAATTAGGCTGTTCTAATGAAGAAAACTTGAAAGGGGGGGAGTTATGGGTAGACCAATGACTTGAATTGTGGTTGCTGCCACACTGCAGAATTAATGTGGTTTGACACTGCTTTATCTGTCATGGCACCCTCCTATGGAAACGTGGGATCTGTAGTTTATTGTGGCACCAGAGTTCTCTGACAGAAGAGGCTAGATATCTCACAAAATTACAAATATCAGAATTCCACAATATTGAGCCATGGCAGTTAAAGTGATGTCAAACTGCATTATTTCTTCAGTGTAGATTCAGCCTGTAAATTCCATTGTGGTACTGGAAACAAATTCTTGAGGCAACCTATTTCTTACTTCTAAGGGTATATCCACTCTGTAGAGCCACAGTTTTACATCTGGCCCTGGCTGGTGGGTTTGGGATTCTAATTTTTTGAAAAACAGATCAGAGCCTAGAAGTACAACGTCTGCCCATATCTGTAGATCTGAAACCCTTTTGTCAGTCTTAGAAGTCTTTCTTCATTCTGATTGCTTTCTTCTCCTTGAATCTTTTACCAGCAAGAAGGTGGTAGTATGGTAAGCAGATCATGTTAGCCTCACCAAAACTTCCATTTCCACTTTAACCTAAGCCTTAGTACAGCAAGAATTCTTTCAAAAATATAGGGAGATTTATAGGAATTCATTTGGTCCTTCACTCTCCCCATGAGATATAATATGTAACCTTTGTATGAAGTTGACGTGGGAACATTAGTTTTCTTATTATGATATTATGTGTCAGCATAAGATTTCTGCCATTTCACATCATAAGCCTTTTACAACCGCTAGAAAAGATTTCTTCACAGTATCTCTGATGTGCTGAAGGAGGAAAGAGTATTGAAAAGGAATCCTAAAACTTTGTAGAGAAGCATCTTACAACTTGGTCCTCTCCCGATATATTAGACTACACTTCCCATCACCTACAGTGAGGGTGGGTATTTGGAAGAAACCAGCGTGGTGTGCTGGAGTTATGAACAATACATCTGGAGGCGGCCTGGTTAGGAAGGACTGTAATGGGCCAGTTCATGTAGTCAAGAAAAGGCAATTGCCAAGATCCTACATAAATATCTGGAAGTGGATTATGCTAGACTAGAACTATGTAATTTCTATATTTCTATATTCATAGTGCAAGATGTGAGAAATGTTTAATGTACATAGCTGTCCCAATGCAACACTATCATAGATGTGTTATTGTGTATCTGCAGTGGTTCCACATGCAGAACTCTTCTCCCACCATCATCAACCAGATACATGTGTTCTATATAGTCCAAAAAGTCATTCCACATACACACTGCAACTTATACCTGTTTATGTCACCAACAGGATTCTGTTCCGTGTTTCCAAACTCTGACAAAGAAAGCAAGCTAAGCTGAGCATTCCTACATGTTCTTGGGAATCCCTTCCACTATCACAATAGCTGAAATGCTTCACAACAGCATATGCCTGGAAAGGTATAATCACTAGCCAGAACTACGGTTCCCTAAGGTTTCTCTCCAAATCTAGGATGTTAAAACACACACGCCACACACACCCCAGTTCAATCACATAGCATGCCATTCAAATCCTGTTCTCTGCTATGTTATTTGTGCAGTTTAACTGTGGGCCTCTTAGTGTCAACCACTAAGATAAATGGTTCATGTCTGTTCTCTAAGTACATTTATGAGATGTGACTCCTTGGCAACAGTCAATCAGGATGCTGCTAAGAACACAGCAGTTCACCATTATGGCCGATGGACTAGGTGACCAAGGCCAGAGGGTAAATCCTGTCATTTTAAGCACTTTTATTGTAGATGCAAGGAGGCTGTGACCTCTCAGTCAGAATAAAAGAGCACTGACTCCTGGAGCAAGATACATTCAAATGCCTCCTAATTTTACTTGGCTTCATATGTGGGTTGCAAAATCAATGGTGCCTGCATATCTTATACCTGGAAGTGTCAGATCTTACTGAAGAGTGAAACTTAAACTACAGTATATCTGTATAAAAGAGCAGAGCCCCAGCACAATTCACATTCCTACCCACAGAATTTTGAGAGACTGTTCATTTCTCCAGGAACTATTATTATCACTTCCTAAGGTATTAAATATGCCACTCTTCAATCCAAAAGGACTCCCAGAGCAGCTTACAAAAGAATTTAAAATCAGCAAGAAAACAATTTAAAAATCAATAAACAATACAAAATCATTAGGCACCACAGCAAGCAGCATTTCTTTTAAAACAAGATGAAAGCTAGGAAATCTAAAAGACCTGCACCCAGAGAGCAATCAGATCTGGAGACAAACAACTCTTCCTTGGTGGGGAGGGGGAGAATCCAAAGACAGGGCACCACAGTCCCCATCTTTGATCATTGCCTTCCCTGTTTTCAGTGGCAGAGGACAACCTAGGGCAGAGCCTCCAAGGGTGGTTTTCATACCAGATCTGGTTCAAAGGGGGAACATACCAGTTCTGAATTATTTTAGGCTATAAAGTTTAAAATCAAGAGGGAACCAATGTAATTGCTAAATGTGCAGCCCAAGGATGTGGACAGGATTCTTTGAGATCAACAACATGTGTGCTCTACACCTGTTCATAAAAGGCCAGAGAGGGATTGACTGAATGGGACATGGAAGTGGTTAATGCCTCTTTACAGTGAGTCAGGGTCCCAATAGACCTCAAGAAAGCTTTTGTAAGACCTTTACTGAAAACTTCACTTGATCCCAAGATACTAGATAATTATAAGCAAGTTTCCAATATTCCATTTTTGGCCAAAGTACTGGAATATCTGGTGACCTCTCAGATTCAGGAGTTCCTGAATGAAAAGGATTATGAAGATCAATTGCATTCCATCTTTAAGATCAGTTGTGAGAGAGAGATGGCTTTGGCCATCTTACTGGGAACTGGACAGGAAGAGTGCGTTCTTCTTGATGTTCCTGTATCTCTTGGCTGTTTTCCATACCATCAACTTAATAATAATAAATAATAATAATTTTTATTTTTATACTGCCCTGTGGCGGGCCAATCCGGGCGGTGTACAAGATAAAATACCATACAGCATAAAATCAAAATAATTCCCTCCTCCCCCCCCTTAAGAAAATTATTAAATCAAGATCAATTTAAAACAGCTACAACTAGGTAAAAACAACTTTACATAAATTTAAAATAAATACAAGCCATCATCCCCCATTGATTCGGACTCTAAGGGGGTTTTGCAGGTACAAAGGGGGAAGATCCCAGTGAATGATCCCAACTTCTGGGATGCTCTGCTGGGATGAAACTTTGAGGCACTACTTTATAGTTGCTCTCTTCCTTCCTGGGAAAAGTACTCAGAATGTTGTGCTGAGGGACACTTTTTCAATACATTGGCCATTGGCCTGTGGAGTCCCCTATGGTATTTAATATGAAATCGCTGGGACGAGTGGTCCAGAGTTTTGGGGTTAGATGTCACCAGTATGCTGAAAAAATCCAGCACTATTACTCCTTTCCACCTCACTCCAGAGAAGCTGTTTCCATACTAAACTGGTGACTAGCATCTGTAATGGACTGAAGGAGGGCAAACAAATTACAGCTTAATCCAAACAAGACAGAGGTGTTCCTTGTAATTGTAAGACAGATCTGGAAATAGAGACTTGGCCTGTACTGGATGTGGTTATACTCCCCCTAAAAATGCAGTTTGGCAGTTTGGGTGTACTCAGTCCTGAACCTGGAGACCCAGACTTCATCGTTACCAGAAGTGTATTTGCACAGTTAAAGCCAGTGTGCGTCACATGCCTTGCTTACATAGCTGGATTACTGTATTCCATTTTATGTGGAGCTGCCTTTGAAAAGTTGGCCCAAAGAGCTGCAGCCCGATTGTTAACAGGTGCTAGCTAAAGAGTGTACAACTCCATGGTTGCAACAGCTCCCCTGGCTGTCAGTCTGTTTTTGGACAAATTCAGAGTACTGGTTATAACCTATAAAATCCTATATGGCTTAGATCAGGGGTTGGCAACCTACGGCCCGCAGGCCGCACCCAACCCGCCAAGACCTTCTGACCAGCCTCTGCCCAGTCCTGCTGTCACCGCCACCACCGCTGCTGCCTTTCACGGCTGCTGGGGTCCTCCGAGGCACCATTTTGAGTTCCAAAATGGCACCCAGAGTCTCACATGACCTTTCCCGTCCTACCCCGCGACGGGAAAGGTTGCGCAAGAGTCCGGACGCCATTTTGGAACACAAAATGGCACCCCAGAGGACCCCCGTGGCCACGCTGGGCCTCTCTGAGGCCAGGTGCGGTCGAGGGAGCTCTCCTGGGGGACCTCCACAGAGTACTGCGCAGGCGCAAACAAGTTGCGACCGCCATTTTGGAAAACAAAATGGCGGCCATGACTCGCTTGCACATGCGCAGTACGCTGGAAGTAATGAGCATGCGCGCGCATGCATGCGCAGTACTTCCGGCACACTATGCATGCACGAGCGAGCATGTGCGTGCGGCACCATTTTTCCCCCGCCGTCAGCCCGCGGAAGAGCTCCGGACCAGCGGACCAGCCCCAGGTAGGTAAAAGTTGCCTACCCCTGGCTTAGATCCACAATACTGGAAGGTTTAGAAGCACAATATCACAATATCACCCTCTATCAGCCTTCCAAGCTCTCAGATTTTGGGGGGGGAGCCCCTTCTCTCAGTCCCACCTCGTTTTCAGGGACTTCAGGGATGGTTACTTGAAAGAGGGTCTTTTTCATGGCTACCCCAAGGTTTTAGAGGGAAGACTAGAATGCTTAATCCCCTTCTGCTGCCATGAACACCTTCTATTCCAAAAATATTTTAGGAATTTAATACAAAGAGTTTTTAATGGTATGTTGTTGTTTTACTTATATTGTTGCTGTTGTATCCCTTCAAGTCATCTCCAACTTATGGAGACCCTAAAACAACTCTATCATGGGGTTTTTGTTTTGGTTTTTGGTTTTTTTTGGCAAGATTGCTTCTGAGAGCTTTTACCTTCCTCTCAGGCTGAGAGCAGCTGACTTGTTCAAGGCCACCCAGTGAGCTTCCATGGCTGAGCAGGGATTAGAATCCTAGTGTCCAGGGTCACAGTCCAATGCCCAAACCACTACACCATGTTACCTCATTTTATTTATATCCTGTCTTTAAACAAATATTTAAATAGTATTAATTCTATACATTGTTTAGCTGCTTTTTGAAATAGTGTATATATGTTTCTGTATGTTTATAATCTGCTCAAGTTTTAATATTGTATAAACTGCCCTGAGTCCCAATATTAGGGAAAGGTTGGGATATAAGTGAGTAAAACAGCAGCAGCAGCAACAGCAGCAACAACAACAAGGAACCAATGTAATCATTAACTGGATTCATCCAGCACTAAGTTGTTTAGGCAATATATTTTGAGGCCATCTACTATCCTGTAACATATTGCGGAAATTCCAAAGGATCATATTACCAGAATTTAGATGACTTGTGCGGCATCTGCACTACAGAAATAATCCAGTTTGACAGCACTTACATTGGTGCTTTCTTCCTCCCTCTCTCAAACACACACACACACACACACACACACACACACACACAACCTCCTTTTGAGTAAACAGATGACTGCAAAGAGCCTGTCCTTGTTTTCTGTTTCAAATTCTTGTTGTTCACATAGGTTACTTATGATTTTGTTGTCCCCGGCAGATAAAGTCAATAGTCATTTCCTGTTGGAGCAAATTACACACCACCTAGTTCAACAACATAAGAAGACACCTGGCAAGTCATATCAAAGGCCAAGGTAAATGTTGTTTTCTTGAACTACATTTCCCATACTCCTCCAGCAAACGGCTATAATGCCAAGGAGGTTATGGGAGCTATAATGCAAAAAAAGATGCCCACCCCAAGACTCTGATTAGGAGGTCCATTAAGTCCAATATCCTATTTCTCACAGCAATCAGCTAGAATCCTCCAGGAAAGCCATAAACAAAGCATAAAGGAAATAATTCTCCTCTGCTATAGATCCATACCATACTGGACTGAGCACACAGAATCTAGCAGGACATCTAGCTTTCAGTTCAGTCTTTAATATCATTTGCCTTGGCATCCTCATGAGATCTAAATTATTGAGGAACAGACATTCCTTTACTGTCTTCTCAAAATTTTTGCAATCCATTGCACTTCTGTCAACACCAACAGTCAATGACCCACTCATTGCCTCTATTCCCACATGGCCCCCATTATTCCTCCCTAACCCCTTGTACTCCCTTTTCTGTAGGCAACTTCGATGTCATCTTTCTGTAAGTTACCCCAATCATTATGCCTGGTTGAGGTGAACCACAAAAATTGATAGGAGCTATTGCCCACCAGCATTTCTAGAGAAAGCAAAGCAAAGCAGCTTCATTTATATAACGCTTCATATCGAGCTATGGGATGTCTATGTGGTTTACAACTGTAAGCTCATTGCCACCCCAACAGTTGGGTACTCATTTTAGCGACCTCAGAAGGATGCAGGCCTGAGGACGTTATCACACGGGGGCCAGTTTCATGGTTAAAGAGATAATAAAGTGGAAATAAAGTATCCCGAAAATAAAGTGAAAATAGCACTAAATTGAGCAAAAGCATTTCTCGTGTAATTAGAATAAAAATGGAATTAAGTGAAAAGCAAAAAAAGACGTTTTTAACTTTCATACTCAAGTGGAAAAACCCGTAAATGTACTAGAAATGGGCGTATTTTGTTTTGCTTTTGAGTGACCAGACTCCTCCTTGTCCAGGGTGGGTCCTGCATTTCGTTCAACCTTCTCTCCTCTCCAGGAGGAAATGTCAAACCGTCCTCCATTTGGAGCAGGAGTAAGAAATATGATTTTCTATTTCTATGTGTGTGTGTGGTTTTCTTGAGTCCTGTCCTCCTGGACAGTCTTCCTTTGGGGTTAGGACCTCTGGTCCCCCTGATGCGGACAAAGAAGAGGGCAGCATCCCTCCTCCTTCCCTCCTCCCTCCTGTGGGCAAACCTTTTGCCGAGGGAATAAGCCTGCCGCCTCTTCAGCTGTGCAGATGTCTGTGGGGTTGTCCTTTTTGCCTTGGAAAGCAGCCACTTGCTAGCCTAGGTCCTCTTGCTCTGGGATGGGCTGAGAAGCAAGGCGCCCCAAATTGGGGTCTGACTCACTGGAGGGGTCCCCCTTTCTCCCACTTTGTGGTGTGCCTTCAAGTCGCTTCCGACTTAGGGCGACCCTAAAGCAGTGAACCTATCCTGGAGTTTGCCACTGTCATCCCCTGCGGCTGAGAGAGTGTGACCCACCCGAGGTCACCCAGTGGGTTTCATGGCTGAGCAGGGATTCTGTCCCACTTCCCCCCAAAAATAGGGACAAAGAGCAGCTTACAAATTAAAAGAACCCCCACCCAATCCTATCCATGGTGGGTTGTTGGCATGGGAAACCTTTTCCCTTCCTCAGCCTCCCCCTCGTCTTTTCAACTCTGCAGTCACTCTTTAGCTTGAGGGAAATGCGCCTGTTTGCTCAACTACCAGACAGGAAATTTTAGAAAGAGAAAAGCAGAGCAGCACATGTCTGCCTGGCATGTTGTCACCCAAGCAAACCAGGAAGTAAAAGCAGCCCCACAGAACCATGGGAAAACTGGGAAAAAGCTTTAAAGGAGATTTGTTTGTGCAAATTTGAATTTCACACTACAGTAAATGCGCAATTACTTTAAAAGCACAAATGCATTTCCTCTAAACTCCAGAAAATAAAAAAGATCTCAGATAACACCACTTTGTGACCACTTTAATGTCAGTTTCTGTGCGACGTCGTGTGAAATCGTTAGGTGTTAAGTGTGCTTTTGGGGAGGATTTGTGTGGGATAACCTATAGATTTCCCCCGTGTGTCCCCAATCTAGCCTGACCCCTGGCTAGTATTGAACTCATAACCTTGTGGTCTATGAGTGAGTGGCTGCAGTACAGGCATTTAACCACTGCACCACCAGGGCAAGGAAAGGAAAAGAAAAATATGAACAAGAGCTTAACATCTGTCCTTCCATCTTTGTGCACATGTGAAATGGCAGCACACTTGGATCTGAACACAGACTCACCCAAGTTCAACAAACCTATAACCTGTTTTTCATATTGGTACTTTGCCCTGAAGTATGCAAGGAAAAAGGTTGAAGTGAGTGTTTCTGAGCATATGAAGAATATGTTTCCCTCGCCCCTGAGAGATTAAAGGATGAGGTTCCCAGAGCTTTGAGGGTTTCTTTTTCTTGATTGTTTCAGCTCCTCTGATGTCCACAAAATGGTTTAACTGATGCTGGCTTCCTATGAATCAACATGACTAACAGGGAATGCTATGGGCATTGCAGTCAACATAGGGGTCATCTCTGCAGGTATTGCAATCAACATGTAGGTACCCTTTTTGTTCCAAGGGTAATGCTTGTGTTGCTAGCTATACTTTAATGGGGGTCAACCATGCCATATCCTGCCATCACAGTAGTTTTTCTCTTTGCGCACATATTCCCATTCAAAATGCTAATTATCCGTAAAAATTATTAGAGGTAGCTCAGCTTTCACACTGACATCTGCCCTTTAGTGTAGAACATCCTTCCTGAAATGTGCAAATTAACCAGATGTGACTGACAAAAATATAGACAGACTGACAGATACCTTTGCATTTTGAATGAGGTACAACCAACTGCAGTTGCCCACCTGGTTGTAAATGCCAAGTTGGCTTCTTTCTGGGAAAGCTTCTGATTGACAGAAATGTATATGCAGCTAATACCTGAAGAAGGAGGTTCTTCCTCAGCCAATTTGCAAAGTAAGTAACAAGGAAACAGCTGCAGGATATAATATAGGAGGTTTCAAGCCCAAACCTTGGTCAGTCTGTTGATCCTCCACAGCCTTGCTGTCATACCATGAGCTCTCTAATTTCACATTAGGTAATAACTGCAAGGAATGAATATGCCCCTGGTGCTCAGATAGACAGAGCTGCAACCAGCTGCTGCCATTGCAAGAAAATGCCACAGCCAATTTTGCTGTCTAGAGAGCTGCGGAGGCTGACAAACTGTAGTAACAAAACTGGATTCAATTTGTGAAAGCTGAGGGGCCAGCCCAAAACATTTTCCCACCTGAGACTAGCAACAAGATGACAATCCTTCCCTGCCCCATGCTAAGAAGCTGAAAAGGAAATCTTATTTTGTCCCACACTGAACTTGTACTTAGTGAGGGGACAGAACAGGCCATGAACCATATACAGTTTTGTCCTCCCAAAAGGGGTGGTGATGGGGGCTCAAGAGGATCAACTAAGAAGCATGCTCTGCTTCCAGAGGAAATCATCTCACTGTATGTAGTAATATGCTGGGTCTGGCCTGATGAGCACAGAGACAAGGCTAAGGAATAGGAAGATTGAGGAAAGCTCCATATTAGGTGGACCCAGCCAGCCTGGTTACTCCCCCAGTTCCTCATTTTCATTGTCATACATATATATTGCCCTAAATTTGAATGATATGACAGCTAAGGTGTAAGGTGTTATACATTCATTTTCTTGAACACACACATAGTGAAATAATTATCTGTAAGCTCCCATTACCTGCAATTATCTGTAACCCATCATGACACTACCTTTCTGCACTGGTGGGATTTGCATCCTCCTAAGAAGCAAGAGGTTATGCTGATGGCAGCAGTGCTGCTGGTAGGGTTGCCCATGTAAGACAGGCTTTTGCTGAGGAGCCAGAATAAATGTGCCAGTTACTGGGCAGCAGATGTAGCAGAGGGTGACACTGGCAGAGGATCTCTTGGAGACAATGGCAGTGGCACCATAGCTAACACTTGTTAGCACTGCACAAAGGGAGGCATGGTAAATCCCTTTTGAATGTCTTTTATCATGACAACTCTATAATGAGACAATCCAAAACAAAACAATAGATAGTGCCAGAATATGAGACTCCCAGGTCAGAAGGCACTGGACAAGCTAGTCAGGTACAGCAGAGGACAGCTATGGGTAGTGCTGTGGCTAATGAGGCAACTAGACTCAAACTGAAAGGACATTCAGGTGTTGATGTGCTCATTGGTGAAAGGAAAGTCTGAAGCTACACAGGAAAATGGAATGTGAGAAACAAATCAGAGGAAGCTAGGTATAATAAAACAAGAAATGGAATGCATAAACATTGCAATACTTGAGTGAGTGAGCTAAAATGAACAGGAATGGAACATTTTGAGTCAGATAATTATATAGTGTTTTATGGTAGTCAGGAAATTAAAATCTATGAAGAAATGGGATGGCATTAATAGTAAGATGTAGCAAACACAGTTAAAGTATATACAGCAATGTATGATAGAATAAGATCAATAAGACTTCAGGGAAAACATATCAATACAATGATAATTTAAATTCATGCTCCAACTACAGAGGCAGAATAAGAAAAAACTGAAAGATTCTGTGCTGGAGTCCAGGACAAAATTGACCACACATCAAAACAGGATGTCTTGTTAATCATAGGTGATTGGAATGCAAAGGTAGGAAACACAGCAGAATCAAATATCGTAAGAAAATTTAGCCTAGGATCAAGAAATGTAGGAAACTGACTGAGGGATGAAACAGACAAGCCAAATGAAGTGGCTTCCAGCTGCTTTGGAGGCATGCTGATTAAATAATGCATGCTTCCAAAATGGCTGGATGCTGCACTCCTGGATATCACAGCTGGTGATTAGGAATGCTGGGAACTGTGGTCCAACAACATCTGGTGAGCTGTATGACACCTGATTCCTGCTAACAATCTTCTGAAGAAACCAGGATCCTTGGGTTTGGATTCAATCCATTTACCAGTTTAATCCTCCCCTGCTTCCTCCTCCACCCCAGTAACTGGTCTGAACTGGCCAGCTGTTTTATTGTGGAAATCCCAACCCATTAACAAACATCCTCCAAATACAATATCCTCCAAATACAATTTGATTAGTTATCTGAGCTACTCACATTAGGAAGAAATATTAATTTGTCACTAGTCCAAACAACAAGTCTATCTTTAGAAGGAAACCAGTTTTCATTCATTTCAATGGTCAGGAAATATTGGGGTGTCCCTTGTTTCCTTTGGAATCATATGAATTACGTGACCAAAAATTGCTTTGCAAGAGAATTAACCCTTCCTCAGACTAAATGTTCAGCAAGGAATTCTGCATATATCCAAGAATCTTCTCAAGTAGGTAAAATGTACCCAGCTAAATTAGATTGACTTCTTGATTTTATTTGAAATCTGGTATGTAATTTTGTTGGTGTCATTTCTCTTTCCTTTTCACCTCTGTTTCCAAACTTTCTCCTGCAAATATACCACCTTATGTGTTAACAATTGGCTTTATTGGTTTAAAAAGGAAATTTTCCTAATATTTTTTGCTAAAATCTTCCACATGTCTTAAGTTGCATGATTAGTAACCTACTCCTTGTGTTCCAAGGATATTTTATGAATTTCTGTATAAGTTTGTATGCTTCAGAGTTTCAGGAAATAAATCTATTAGTCCTTTTTACCCTTTCTAGTTCTTTACTTAAAGGAAGGGTCCTTTACAAGTGGGTCTAGGAACACAAACAACACACACAGAGACCCAGAGGAAGACAATCTAGAGGGATTTTGTTTGTTGGTTTTTTCCAATCCAGGTTGAGACTTAATGCAAATCTTTCTGGAAAGCACTTTTAAGAAAAGAGACTCTTTCATTTTGGAACTACTTCCTTCCATGTAGTCACACTGGTTTCTCCTATATACATCTGCCTAGATACTGAGCTCTTCAGTCGATATTTGAGATGTGTCTGGCAGGAACTGGAGAAAGGACCTTCTCAATGGCTGCACCTAGGCTTTGGAACTGCTGCCTGAGGGAGACACATATAACTCTCTTGCTCCCCATCTCCAAATGACATGTGAAGACTGTCTTGTTCAGACAGGCCTTTAGCCTGTTGAGATAATCTGATGAGCTAGTAATTTTGTAATATTTTTAAAACCACCTGCTGTTTTTAACCAGCATTCGTATTTTAATGTTTTGGTCAACATTAGAGACAGAAAGAGAGTGCTAATTATGAGAGACAGAGAATAAACACAGTAAAAGAACTGTTCATAATCTTAATTAATTATTGCATACACTTACTGAGTTAGCCATGTATTATTACAATACAATGTTAGAATCCAAACTGTTTATACATGCACATGTGTGTTTGCCTTTCTGTGCATGTAAAATGCCTATTTAAATCACCTGATATCAGAAAAGATATCTTAATTTAAATTACATTTCTCTCTCTCAGCATTTTCATAATTAGCTCTTATATTCCAGTGCTGCCAGAAACTTTGCAAACATTCTAAAGTAACCTTTTTTTATCTTCTTTCCTCTCAAAGTCACTGGCACGATTCACAACAAAACTTCTGCTTGGGCAGGAGGATTTAGAGAAGGGAAATGGAGGAAGAGTGGAGGTGGAGAAAGGTACCAGCAATAGAAAGGGATCAGAGATAAATAACACACACACCCCAACTTTTTCTATGATACATTGTCTACCTGGGAACATGAGAAACTGTCACTTGGATTAGCTGTAATGGCCAAGCAATTACAGTTTCTGGCTTGCTCCATCTCTTTGTTGAAAGAAACATGAGTAGGAATAACTAGCAAACCCAGAAACTCTGAGGCACGCTGCATTTCCCTTGCACCAACTATTTTTTTTTCTTTCTGCTGGAACCAGGGCCTCCAGTCATAGATACCAAATAAGGATTAGGGACAGCCATGATGCCTACATGCATATAATCATGTTTTAAGAGAGATACCTGGAAAATACTAATGTCCTAGATCTTCCTCAGCCTTAGAACAATTAGGTGATGGTAACGAACAGGGCTCTTTAATTAGTACATAGTATTACAACTTCTGAATGAATGATTGGGTTGACCACAGAAGGGCATATCTGTGCTACTAGTATTTGGGCTCAGGTATCTGTCTGGGTTCCAGTTAAGACAGGCAAAGGTCAGCCATGGAAGAACTAAAAAACATGAACTGTCTGACCCCTGAGTTTTAAAAATTCCTGTTGAGTTATAAAGCTTAATAAGTAGCCTTGGATAAGAGGCTCTGGTGTCTTTCTCAGCCTACCCCTGTCTCACAGGGCTGTTGTAGGAATAACTGATGAAAGAACTGTGTTCTGAAAAGGGCGGTGTAATGCTAAATTATAATTAGCAACGAAGGAAGATATATCAAACCTGTCACATCTCAATCTGCTCAGAGTATTTTGTTGTGCTCTTTTCAGAAGATGGAGAGGTGAGTCAGTTTCTTCTGGACAGGTCCCACCAGGTTTATCTCCTCCCTGTTTATGAATACCTAGGACTTGACCCCTGAACCATGTAAAATCATATAATAAAGACAGAGCTTGTGGACACATGTAGAGTGCATTTCCTTCCCCAATAAATAACTACAGCTGACTGCTCACATAAGTTCAATGAGGTTAGTTTTTATGTGTATGATGTGGCATATTTCATTTATTGAGCATTTTATTGAGATTTTATGGCTGATTGTCTTTAAATCTTGTAAGCTCCTTTGAGCTATTGAGGAAAAATAGGGCAAAATGTCATTATGAAATAACTAAGTAAATCTGGGATTAGGGTGAAGGCTTACCAAATCAAGAGGTATGACTTCAGACAAATGTAAGACTTGCTGATTGATGATGTGTGGTGGAATGAGTGGGTAGGTGGTGGAGTGAGGGAGATGGCTTAGAAAGAGTCAAATATTCAACTACATCTGTACTGCCTAAATCCTGAAATGAGCAGATAAGAGATACTCAGCTGAAGAACCTGACACAGTTTAGAAATGTTTTCCTGGGCATACCTCACTCGAAACTCCCATTTTTCTCCCAGCATCCTCCCTAATAATATTTGCAGATTTCCCTCACTTTCAATTTCAGTAAACAGTCTCCTTTTGCTCCCTGCACTGCCTGTGTGGCAGAGCCCGGAGCTATTTATATGGTAATTGATTTGTCCTGCCAGCTTCTGTATCATGGCCACAGGGTCAAGTCATTATTTGCATTATTCTAGGTGAGACATGACTCAAGGCCTGTTCTCATGACCCACCGAGCATATAGTTTTTAGTTAATCCATGCTAGCCTTTGCTACGCTTCCATGAACTGAGAGCCATTTATGTGAATGCTGACACCATGTGTAAATTTGGCATGGATAAATTTTTTGCATGCTATTCCAAGATGAACATTAAGGGGACTAAAGCAAGCTAGAAGAGGCTGATCTATGTATTGCATTGGTGTTCACAAGACTGACTCATCATATCTAAACCTAAAGCAAGCACAGCGTGAGTCACAAATACAATTATTAGGCATTGAAAGAATTATAACATAAGGCATAAAAGAGAGTTGTACCTCATTCTGAGCTTAAAAGTAACATAATGATATTACTTGTAACATGCTATATTTTGGGCAGCAAGTGCATGACTATGTTATTTTGCAGGGTAACATAACAAACTGTAGCCAGGTCACTTGGGGGAAGTTTTGACTTTTTATCTCTTTCATAGATGAAAACCAGGAGACATGTGGCCAAGCCACATCACAGTATGGTTAAGATGGCAAAAGTTTTTAATGTGGAAGAAAGAAGAACATATAAGGTTTGGAGAGTCTACACTGGGTTGCTTTTGCCTGAGAGTCTACACTGGGTTGCTAACCCTCTGAGTTAATTGATTACAAACTACTTTTGGTCTTTGAACTCAGTTTGCACCAATGGAAGTAAGGTGAGGACAAATGTGGCAAATGTAGGAGGCAAAGAAACCAGGACATTTTAAAAGCAGGTGAAAAAGTGGGATGGCAGAGGATTCATTGGAACTATCCCTACCAAATCAAGACAGTTGGAGGGTGTGTTATTTTTAAGTAGATTATTGTAAATAACAACAAGAGCAACAACAACAACAAATTTTAAAAACCTAAAAATGTGTCACTCTTAATATAACAAGAAACAACGTAATGCCTCCAGAAATTAGTGACATTAACATATTCCTTTTTAAAAATAATGTTCTGGGCTTTGGCCTAATCTGAGCAAGAGAGCAAAGAGAAAGCAGCAGCACCCAGGTGCTCTGGGTGACCGTGCTGGTCAATACAAAGCCTCAGTGGAGTCATCCATTCCAGGAGGGGAGTCTGCCACTTCATTAAGCAGATGGAGGCACTGCATATTTGAAAGCACCCCCAAGTCAAAATGCCCCTGAACATGTTCAGGGCTGTCTGACTGCAACCTTTCTCCCTGGTTTGCTATTTTGGAATGTACAGAGAGAGTTGAATGGGGGTGGGGGGATGCATTCGGGCTTGAAGGTCTTTACATGCCTTTGGTAAATATTTGAATAGACTCTCAACTACCTCTTCCCAGTGTTCTACAACAGGCAAAATGAGATTAGGGCATCAGTATGCAGTACATGGCCCACATACACTCTTGTTGGGCCCCTCCAGGGAGTTCGCAGATGCCTTTCCCTGTCAAAGGGGTTCTTTTTCTTCCCTTCCCCCTTCCAAGGAACAATGTCATGTTGTCTTGCCCATGTATCCCCTTCACCTCTCTCAATCCCTCCCTCCTTCCCTCTTTCTGCAATCCTCTCCTTTCTTCCCCACTCTCCTGTGTCAAAGGAAGAGCCTTTACAGACTGCCAGAAATAGTGCAACTTGAGGCCACTTTAACTGCCCTGATTCAGTGCTAGGGAATCATGGGAACTGTATTTTATTGTGGCACCAGAGCTCTCTGACAGAGAAGGCTCAATGTCCTAGAAAAAAATACAGTTCCCATGATTCCCTAGCACTGAGCCAGGATAGTTAAAGTGGCCTCAAGTTGCACTATTTCTGTCAGTCCATAAAGGCTTGAAGTCTCTCAAAGAGGGGAAATACTTTCTAGGACCTAGATACACTACTCCAGCCCAGAGATGGAAATGTTAGAATGACTACAGGCATTTTCTTATATGAGAGGCAATTGGGTTGGCACTTTGAGAGAATGTGGTCAGGTCACACACATCACCTCACTTAAACAAGTCTCTGTAAATGCAAACCAAGTTGGCATTCCCAGCCAGGATCAAGTCCTGAATGGCAGTTGTTTTACCAATCCACCAATCTGGCTTTGAGCAGCAAGGCACACAGGCATGTTGAGGATGCTCTTCTATTTCAGTCCTGTTACAGATTACAAGCTCAGAGGTAAATAGTCAGCAACGGCATGGAGCAGCAAGGCCAAGAGGCTAGCATTAGGTACCTGCTGGAGAGCGCTATCCTGTTAAAGTAATCTTGTCCCTTGCCATCAGTTCCTTGCCTTTAATACTTGCCTGGCATGCAGATTTTCAACAAGCACAAGTTTTCTGTGAAATGAGGATTGAGTGATAGAACAACCCTCACTTGTAGCATTTCTGCTACTGTGCATTTGTTAGGAATGAGTTGGTAGAATAATAGAATCACAGAGTTGGAAGGAGCCTCACAAGCCATTAAGTCCAAACCCCTGCTTATTACAAAATCTCCATCTAAAACATCACCAGGTGTCAGCTTTGCACCCTCTTTCTGAAGACGTCCAGAGAAAGAGACCCCACCCCCTCTGTAGGCAATTGGTTCTATGGCTGAACCACCCTTACTGTCAAGAAGTTCCTTCTGATGTTCAAGCAAAATCTATCCTCTTGTTACTTCAGACATTAGATCTGGTCCTATCCTCTGGGGTCACAGAGAACAGGCCTGCCCCCTCTTTTCTGTGACAGCCCTTGAGACATTTAAAGAGCACTATTACACCACTCTTCAGTCTTCTCTGTATGAAGCTGAACATGCCAGGCTCATTCAACCCTTCCTACCTACCACAATCACAATTGTTTAAAGTTCTTGAGGAAAATGCCCCTACAGCTAAGTGTGTAACACATTTGTTTAATTTCTGCTTGCCATATCATGCTCTTATCAAAAGCTTGCCTCCCCCTGCCCCCTGCTAACTTTATACCAAAATTATTCAGACAAGCAGAGACTGGCAAGGCAGAGCAATACACCGTTTGCCAGAAAGGTACTCATGACAGTGACTTGGCACTGAGAAACAGGTCAAACTTCATAGCCAAACAGAAAATAAAGAAGAATGTGTCAAAAGTTACAGAAGAACAATGTGGCACCAGCTTCCCCTTAGTCTGTCAGAGGAGCTTCTTCCTCAAAGTTTTCAACAAGCTGATTATGGCAGGTAGTATTACTCCCTTATTCCTGGTAAGAAATTCCACAAGTACAATTTGCTTTATCATATAATCCTCGTGTTACAGAAAATTTGCACTTGCTGAATATTTGTGCATCATGCAGAACTCAGCAGCAAAAAAATTAGAGCAGGAGCAAAGTGAATCTAATTGGGAGGCACACCCCAAAGAGATAGCTAGTAGGATCATCAAAGCAAAATGCTGGGTTTAGATGACATTTTGGGTTAGATAAGCCAAACTTTTCCTAACAGATAAGACATACCCAGAAAAACTGTGTCAACAGATTTCTCATGATTGCTGCTAACTGTCATCAAATTGTTTTCAATTTATGGTGATCCTATGAGTGAGAGTCCTGAAACTCACCCTGTCATCAACAGCTCTACCCATATCTTGGAGACTCAGGGCTGTGGCTTGCTTGCTTGCTTGAGACAATCCGTCTGGAATGCAATTTTTCTCTTTTCCTACTGCCTTCTACTGTACCAAGCATTATTGTCTTTTCTAGTGAGTGATGTCTTCTCATAGGACGTTTTCACACAGGCGGCTCTAAAGCCGCCTGGAAGCCCCCTGGAAGCCATCAGGAGTCATTCCGGCGGCGAAAACAGCAGCCGCCGTAATGACTCCTGATTGCCTCCGGCAGAAGCGCCTGTAATTCCTTTTTAAAAAAGGAATTAAAAAGATGGGGCTAAAGCCGGCTAGCGGCAGGGATGGCGCAGGGATTGCGCAAGATGGGGCGGGGCTTGCTGCGACGTCGTGTGAACACGACGAGCAAGACCCCGGAGTGAGGCAGGGATGGCGCAGGGATGGCGAAGGATGAGGGGCTTGCTGCGACGTCGTGTGAACTTTTCCTGCACGGAGCCGGAGTGGGGCCGGATGGAGGTAGGAATGACTCCCTTTTTTGCCCCGTGTGAAAACGTCCATAATATGTCCAAAGTACAACAGTCTCAGTTTAGTCATCTTGGGTTCTATGGAGAGTTCAGGCTTGATTTGATGTAGGGCCCACTTAATTGTCCTTTTAGCTGTAAGGGGTTCACTGATCTCTTCTCCAGCACCACATTTCAAATAAGTTTATTTTCTTCCTATCAGCTTTCTTCACTGTCCAGCTTTCATAACCTTGCATAGAAATGGAATACTCAGCAAAAATAGAAGATATGATTTTTTTAAAGTCTATAAGGGCCAGGGAATGTATGCCAATCAGCAAACATGATAGACCTCAAGGAAATGGAGACAGACTGAGTAAAGAGTAGGTCAGGCTGCATTTGACTACTTTTCCATGGTAGGACCTAAAATGTATGCAGCTTATACAATCAGTAGTTTGAAAAAATATAAAATTTGATGTTGAGAATCAGAGTAGTCAGCTGGAATTAGAAGGTAATATATTAAAATGGCTTGAAAATAAGGCAATCTGGGGATGGAAAGTTATTGAAAATAAAGATATAACTTTTTCTCATGCAGGTTCATAGACTTCAGGTTAAGAAGCCCTGTTCTACAGGCAAAAACTAAACTAGTGCCCAGTCTAACAAATGTAAGGCCTATTTGTTTCAGTAGGGTTGATAGCTGCAAAACAATCTCATCTGAAATTTCTGTATCTGAAAATTCTAAAGCTAAGGCACATTTCAGATAAAAGGAAAATAGCACTTCATGTTAGAAATGGAACAGTCCAAGGTAGTCAATTGAAAACTTAAACCTGATGAAAAATACAATCCAAAGTACATTCAATTGAAGGCTAACATCTGCTGGAAATTTTTGCATTAAAATCATTGAGTGAGACTATTATAGATAATGAACAGAGGTGCTATCTTTTAGTAATAGATCCTAACCATGCTGTTCTAGGAAGATCTGAAGCTTTTGCTTCTATTTCTGGATAGATATAATTTGCCATTTCTCCCACACATCCCCAAACTGTGGTTAATCTTCATTCTAGTTTATTCAAAACAAGCCAACTTTAAATCTTGAGTTATGAAGCTGGCTTCTTTCAACTAAACCATAGTAAAGATGAAGAAACAACAATTTAGACTTCAGATAACATATTAAATAGCATTAAATCTAAAGCACAAAATCTTCTGATTGGCATGGATGTGTGGAAGCAATCAGTAAAAACAGCATTCCCTATTTCACAAGAGTTTAATGTGCCTTTGTCTGTTTTGTATACAGATTGTGGGGAAACCTGACAGCTAAACCATACTACTTCCAAGAAAACAAGCAATTAAGAAAATCAGTAATTAAGAGAACAATTGTCATAATTACCACTATGCAATATAGCCCATACAAAACTGCAGTGTGTTTGGTGGGGAGGGAGTATTACACTATTATCTGGAGAGAAAGGAAACGCTTTCTGTCTTCTTACAAGAATAACTGCTACTGCTGGCAACCTTGCTATTAAAAATATGGAAAGAAAGCTGAAAGGGCATATGGATCCACAACTATCCACTTCTGGCTTTAAAATCACCCACTCCTTAATTGTTGATGGTTGTATGGATCTGAGTATTGCTGATGAGAGGTGAGGGTGGGGTGGGACTGGCTTAGAGTTATATGTATAGACACAAGGGTTTTTTTGTTTACAGCATCCTCACTATGTGTATATATTGCTGTTTAAGGCTATTCATTCCCTTTCAATGGGTAGGTGAATGGTTGAGTAAGAAATGGGGTTTCAAAGGAACTATTTTCTTCAGCTATTTATTTTTCCCTCAAGCTGAAAACAGGCTGCTGATAATGAAAGCATGGGTGGGATTTTTTTGCCTGCATTTAGTTAGTGTTTTAGTGCACTAATGTAACATACATTTAGGTCAGAATTTAAAAAAAATCTCTTTTTCAACATAAATGTAATTGACATACGATTTAAAGGTTTTTTTGTGTCCATGAAATGTAATGACATTTTCCCACTAACTTAATTATCTCTGGCTACTAATAACTAAGAATTCAAGTACCCCAGTCTTAAGGTGAAGTTGGCAGTGGTTTTTTACTTTTGAGGGCAATTGAGATAATACAACCTTGTTGTTGTTCTGTTTTTCTGATTTGTCACATCCCTAATGCAACCCTATCAACATATACCTTCAGGATATTCTTATACTGAGGAGAGAAAGAGATGAAATAAAGCCATAAAGGGGCCTTAGTTTACAATAGAAGCAAAGTCCTAATTCACACACCAATACATGAGTATTAACTATACCTATCATGGAGAATCTTTGGCACGTGTGCCAGAGATGGCATGTGAAGTCATTTTCCCT
>CM034706.1:204253561-204276468 GCA_020142125.1 Phrynosoma platyrhinos | reverse complement strand
CATATCGCTTTCTTGCCACTTTTGAAAGCAGCGTGGGATAAGGTCCTAAGAGGAGTGTCTCAATTCTGTTTGTGGACAAGGTTGGTCTCATGTCCATGTTGCATACTGCTGGTTTGTTGTTTACTGCCTTCATGTTGACTTCAACTTATGGAGACCCTGTGGATGAGAGACATCCAAGACATCCTATCATTGACATTCCTGCTCAGGTCTTGCAGGTTCAGTGTTGTGGCTTCCCTTATTGGGTCCATCAATCTGTAATGTGGTCTTATTCTTTTCCTATTGTTTCTGCCTTACCTTCTACCTCATTTTCTAATGAGTCATGTCTTCTCATGATATAGTCAAAGTGCAACAGTCTCAGTTTAGTCATTTTGGCTTCTAGGAAGAGTTCAGGCTTGATTTGCTCTATGACCCATTTATTTATCTTTCTAGCAGTCCATGGTAAATGCAAAACTTTTCTCCAGCACCACATCTCAAATGAGTTCATTTTTTTCATATAGGTATCAGCACTGTCCAGCTTTCACACCAATACATAAGAATGGAAATACAATTGCACAAACCGTCCTAACTTTAGCATTCAGTGATATAGCTTTACACTTCAGAATCTTGTCTAGTTCCTTCATAGCTGCCCTTCCAAGTCCTAGTCTTTTTCTGATTTCTTGGCTGCAGTCTCCACTCTGATTAAAAATTTAGCCAAGATATGAAAAAATCTTGAATAGTTTCCATGTTTTCATCATCTACTTTAAAGTTATGTAAATCATTATTTTTGTTGTCTTGATGTTCAACTGTAATCCTGCCTTTGCTCTTTCTTCCTTGACTTTCTTCAGTAATGGTTCCAAATCTTTGCTATTTTCTACTAGTAGTATGGTGTCATCTACCTATCTTAAATTGTTGATGTTCCTTCCTCCAATTTTAATGTCTGCTCCCGCAGAATCTAGTCTTGTTTTGCATATGATGTTTTCAACATATAAGTTAAACAGATAGAATGATAAAATTGCCTGACCTCCTTGCCAATTGGGAACCATTCTGTTTCTCCATATTCTGTCCTGACAGTAGCCTCTTGTTCTGGGCATAGGTTAAGCATAAGGACAATCAAATGTTGTGACACACCAATTTGTTTAACAGCAATTCATAGCTTTTCATGACATATGACATTGCTATAGTCTATAAAGTGCAGGCTGGCTTTCTTCTGAAATGTTTTAGTTCATTCTATTAGCCAGCATATGATCCTTAGCATCTCTTCCTTTTCTTAAACCAGCTTGGACATCTGGCATTTCTCACTCCATATATGGTAAAAATCTTCAAAATGTGGTACTAGTGTAAAGTCAATTAGTGGTGTTCTTGCTTCAGTAGGCTGACCAAATGTTTTATTTATTTTTATTATATATGCCACCCAATGCTATAAAATGTCATGGAGATGTACTATAAACTCATAATTCAAAATTTTAAACTAATAAAAAGAATCTAAATAAATAAAATTATATTAAACAACTTAAAATAATTTTAAATGGTTTAAACAATGTACATATATAGATTTGGATGAAATATTACATCACAAATGCTTTAATAAAAGGCCATGTTTTAACTTGGCACCAAAATTAAATCAGCACCAGTCAAATCTCTAAGAGGAAGCTATTCCAGAGCAGGGGTGCCATTACTGAGAAGCTCCCACAGCATGTTGCATACACTGGCTGGACACAATGGAGGGAGCCTCCAGCAGACCTCTTCTCAGATAGAAGAGTGTAAGGACATGCACTCCTTCAAGTATCAAGGTCCCAATATTTTTTGAGTGCACCTTTAATAGAAGCTTGATCTGCAGCAGGTAATCATGTCTGCCATTCTGTGGAAAGCATCACTTGTGAATTTCTGCCCATTCTGCTTTGTTAAATATAAAGGTGTAGGCCACTTTTTTAAAAAAAAAAATCACTTGATAACCCTAGGATCAGAATTTAATACTCAAGATAAATGTTATTTGTATCCCAACCTTCAAAGCATTTTAACTTCTTACATAAAGGTTAGACTGAGAGATCAGATTTCCCAAAGCTTCATAGTGGAGTAGAAAGCTAAGTCTTGGGTGGGATTTTTTAAAAGACTTACAACTTACATACTTTGTGCATCCCATGCAAACTAAAATTTTAAGAGATGGTGGTGATCATCATCTATATTTGGCATTTCTTTTTCTTCAAACATCCATTGGGATCTATAGGGTAGCTGAACACTGTGAATTTAAATATCTGCATTTGTCCCCTGCACAGAAATTCAACAGATTGTAAGTGGGGGGCTATATTTATGTATATAACTTTGCCTCTATAGCACTTAGACCAACACCATTCTGGTTGCATTAATTGCAGCTTTTGGCATAGAACTGGTGTATTAAATAATGTATTGACATTCATGCTTCTCAAGATGCTGCAATTAGTGTTCTTCCTACTGTGTAAGCAGGTTCCCTTAAGGTGTGCACTTGAACTTTCAGATTTTTCTGGGGAGTGATAAATGGGATGGCCAGAATAGAGAATCAGACACTGTGAGAAGAGAGGACTTCCTGTCCACAAGTCTACTGATTACTGTTTAACAAGGGAGACCCAGTTTAATGGACATCTTCTGTTATAGTTATTAATGGCAGAGTCCAGATAAGGAAATAAAACCATCATTCTAAATGTCAAATGTAAGAGCATCCCCTTCAAAAACAAAGGACATTGGCATCTGCTTCAGACAGGCTACCTTTTCACTGTCCAAGGCTCTGTGCCTTTAACAGAAGCAGGACAGATGAACATTCAAGTGCTCTAGCTTTCAAATTTTTGGAGCTCTATACCTGTTAAACTTTTGTTGATTATGCCCCCATGAACAACACTGGAAAAAAGGTGGCAAAGCTGTAAACAAATCATCAAATGGGTAAGCCCTGAAGTCTTGAGAGCATGCATCAAGCACAGGGTGGTACCCTGTGGGTTAAAGCTGGAGTCAGCTCAGTTTTCCAACTTCATACTTCTGTCAGCACATTATGTAACAGATGTGATTTAAAAAGGCAATGCCAGGGTCGCAAGGTTTGCCACATTTTCCCAACCATGACAGGTTATGAGCTCTTCTTAGATTCTTCCTTGCTACACATCTCAGTGTTTCAGCGTGTGTGATTGTGAGTGTGGATTTTTCTCTCTCCTTAAGACAAACAATACAGATACCACTGTCTGTAGCATAACAGATTCCAGGCAGTCCTCCAACAACTAGGCAGTCTGCACATCTAAACCTCTGTGTCCTTTAAAATGCCATGTGCTATTTGGCAATCAGTGCCTTACCTATGGAATGAACCCTCACACCTAGCCCTTATGATGAAACAGACACCAAAACATGCCAGAGGTGCCAGGCCTATTGTAGGGAATGGATAGGATATTTTATTTCATAACATTTTTATACCACCCTTCCTCCAAGGCACTCAGGATGCTCTAAAGGGGCCTTCTCCAATTCTGAACTTACAACAACCTTGTGAGGCAACTTAGGCTATGAAAAAGTGACTGATGTAGGATCAGCCAATGAGCATAATGATGGGATCTAAGCAAGGATGTGAACCTGGGCCTTGCCAGTCCCACTCCAGCCCATTATTATACTTGATCTCATATTACATACAAATGTGCAAAACAAGAGAGGGGAACTTCTGGCCTCTGGGATTAATTCAGTCTTCTGAGAATCCTCATGCAAATGTCTTCATCCTTTTTCATGATGGGAAATCAGAGAAAAGCAGCTAATTTATATCTGGGAGGGTTTTACATGGCATAGGATTTCTCTTTTAAGATTAGCAAAGTTTTTACGTAGCACAGAAGCTCCCATCTGCAGACTGGCAAGGCTTTGTTATGCCTGACAACTGTTGTACTAGCACATTGGTATGATTTAGGTGTAGCCCAAGCATTTTGTGTCCGACCCATTACTAGAATGTGGCCTATGAGGCCTTTGCCAAATTGGAAGTTGGGCTAGAAAGGGTTCTGCTGTCAAAATACAGAAGGAAGAGAAATCCAGATTATAAATTGCAAAAAGAAAAACAAAACAAAAAAGCAGATGTTGTTGCATGCAAAAATCCCCATGACAATGCCATCTGAGGAAGTGCAAAAAATAAGCCAGACTTTATACTCACTTGTTGGTGAAAACATATTTGCTTTTTGGAATAGTTTTAATATCAAACCTAGCTCCAAAGCACTAAAAAGCTGTGGAATAATTTTGCCATATGTAAAAATCAGAATAGCCTTGATGCGCCTTACACAACAGGAGGCTGGGTAAGGGGGCTGCCCTAGATAACAGATGCAGGGAAAGTGGAGCAGCATTGAGAAACTAGAGAACACAGATGGGTGTGCCCTGTGGCCTATTCTATACCTTGCCAGGCTATTTTTGGGTTCAACAGAAGATACTGTCTACTGGAAGGGTTGGAGTAAGATTCACCATCTATCCACTTGGCTTCTGTACATGGAAGGGGAGAGGATCATGTCCTTCACTTCAGGCAGCAAAATCTATAATAAATTCAAGGCTTTCTGATTATGAAGCCACTCAAGCAGTCAAATGTCAACATTTTCCAGTGTAAGTCCACAAATGTTTTGGCATATGATAAGTATTCCAGTTGCACTCAGTGCAACTCACTTGTATACAATTAAATCACACTGCTAAACCAATTCACATTTTATATTAAATGTTAGCTATACAGCATAGCAGAGAGCTGTGGGATATGAATCTAGCTTCAGAATTATTTAAAATCCCTGGATAATATCCTTTCTAGTTGTGATTCTTTTACATCTTTTATGGATTATTTTTTTAAATGGTTATGCAATTTGCTGCTGGTTCTAGTCCCTTGAGTAAACACAAGAGCGGGCAAATTTGCAAAACACGTTTGTATGCCAAGGTGACTCTAAAGGCTCCTGCTATCAGGTAAACACATAATTAGCATGTTTGCAAATAAATTGATTATGCACATGATTGAAGCTGGTTCTGGCTGCAGTATAAATATCATGCCTTTTTTAAAAAGTTGCATAATGAGTTATTTACTCATTACCAAGCCCTTTTGTCTGCTAGGTTTCTGCTTATGCGCAGCCACTGTCAATACTCTTTTGTATACAGGTGGCTCTTGTGTTCTGGCTGCAATGCAGGTCTGCTGCATGTACATGACACATCTAGAATTGCATTTAGGTTGTAAAAACTCTTCTTCTTCTTCTTCTTCTTCTTCTTCTTCTTCTTCTTCTTTGCCCAACAAGCCAAGGCTATTTACCTCTTTGGTACACTCTATTTGTTTTTTTTTTTTTTTTTTTTTTTTTTTTTTTTTTGTATCATTGTTTAACTGCCTGGATTATAAATTCAAGATCATCAAGTAATTCTTGCTTATTCTATCATAAATAAAGGGGGGGGGCAATTTTGGTGGAGGTTCATCTTTTCAATATTTTGTTTCATACAAAAAGTATTAAATATTTATTCTTGAATTGCTTAAAGTAGCAGCTCATTGTATTCTTTATCAATATGTTGATACTGAGCACACATATGTACCATCTCAACAATCACTTTTGGTATTTTAAATGTAAGAGACAGCTCAGTAAAACTGGTTGTCAAAATCCAAATTTGCTCTTCTAAGAAATGCTACAGAAAAGCCCAAGTCATCTTTACATCTGTTCATTCTTTCTATACCCCCACAGTTTGCTTCAACAGCTAAACTCAGAAGGTTACATTTTAAAGGTTGTTTTACAGTTACAAGCACTCCAGACCTAGCTAGTTACTACTGATGTTACGGGTTATTAAAAGTAATTAGTTGTTTTCTCTATTTTCACATCCAATTAAAATAGGAGAGCCAGCACAGTGTACTCATTTGAGTGTTGTAACCAAAAATCTAGCATGGGGAATTTTATTTAGCTCAAACTGAGAGGGGGTCAGCTACAAGGACCCTGCGAGACTGTCTCTCACATGTATACCAAGAGCCGGTGGATCTAAGAATTGATGCAGAGAATTCTCCAATTAAAGTATTATTTTATTAAAGGGGCAAATCACACAGCAATTCACACATATACACTCACTCATTCAAAGCTCAGGAAATCAGGGGCTAGCTTGGAAAATATCTTGAGGCAAAACTACAGGTGATACTTACTACATATGTGGCTTTCTCTGGGATCCAACTGGGTGAAGTGGCGTGAGACACAACCATTCCGAGAGCATTGGTTTGAACGGAAGTGCCGGTAACTAGACTAGAGAACACAGTGACATAGTGTCCCCATGAACTCCAAACTAGCGACACTGAGGGGGGAAATCCAGGGTTTTTTAAGGGCAAGAACTAGTTGCAGGACAAAGGTGTGAGATTGTATAGATAGGGTAATCCGGTCTGGCAATATTCAAGCTGAATGGGAAAAGAATTAAGTCGTAACATCTGGGCAATTATCGCTCATTCCTTCTGATTATGGAGGTGATGATAGTCCATTTGCAACTCCCACACTGTCTGCCTGGCTTTGGGATGTTTTTTTCCCCAGTCTTTCAAGTGACCTTGGTATGACCTGCCTATCATCACCCAGGTGGCACTTGGGGTCCTCTGCAGGGCACATCTGGGGTTATGTGGAATATCACACACACACACCAAAATTCAGAAAAATGCACTTTGGCTAACAGTGTTGGACTTGGACATTGGGAAACCAAGGTTTGACTCTCTATTCTGCAAAGAAAACCTACCAGATGACCTTGGCCAAGTCACCTACTCCCAGTCTCAGAGAAAAGTGAGGGCAAACCTCCTATGAACAAATTCTGCTGTGGAAACTCTGTGATAGGTTTGTCATTGCAGTAAGTAAGAAATTACTTGAAGGCATTCAACAATAAATTAAAATAGTTAATTTTGTTGCTTTCAAAAACAGATACAATTACATCACAAAAAGAGACTGGAATCTTAAGATAACTTAGGGGCTTTGCAGACCGGCCTAAAGGGCCGGCCTAGGAATGGAGTTGGGGTGGGGCAGCCGCACACTGGCTGCCCCAACTCCACCCTAACCCCGTCCTGATGCCGCGCACCTGCTCTGTGCCGCCCCTTTAGGCTGGTCTGCATCAGCCCTTTGTTATGACTTATTCAAAATAATTAGAAATAACTAATTACAACTAATTGTTCATAATAAAAAATAGGTGAACCCTGCTGAACCTATGAGCTTGATGGAGGAAAACTGGTACAATACAGTATCCAGCCTCATCTCAGATAAAGTGCTTTTTTAGGAAATAAATATGGTTAGCTAGGGACTAGCTACCAGAAAGAGCATGCTACTATCATCAGAGTTAAAAAAAATTTGATAGAATAAAGCTATAAGGCAACCTTTCCAAAAGCTCATTGAGTTTCGGCCAGTAGAAGATACCCTAGTAATAAGCACACATGGTAACAAGTGAAATACACTGAGGTAGATCATTCTAATGTGACAGAAAGAAATCTATGGTGTCATAAATGGTAATGCTTAATATCATCAGAGAAAACATGCAGTAGGAATTATATAGGACTACAACATCCTGCAGTGCTGCATTACAGCACATCCTTCATATAGAAATGTCCCAATATATATGAGAGATAATACATCATGAAGAAGACAGGCAGAGACAAATAAGATTTGGGAGAGACATTTGGGGAGAGGAGACATCTTGGAGAGATTAATATATAGAATGTGCCATGCAGAAGAGAGAAAAGAGAAAACAAAAGCTCTTTCTTGTCCCAGTGAGAGGATGGAAAAAAGTTCCAGATGCTGGAGGTCTGTGATGATATAGGCTATGAAACTCCCATCTATAAAATAGTTTTTTGTAGTCTGATAAGTGTGGATCCCATTGTCACCCAGTGGCAGAGGAACCACTGCCTTCTTTTTTTGTGTCCTGGGTCAGCTGAGGTCAGCTGAAGTCTGAATATATTGCCCAGTGTCATGCCAGGATCCTACAGTGTAAACAATACCTTTGTAGCCATTTTTCAGTCTAGCATTGTGTTTCTGTGCTTTTTCTCTGTCCCACTCCAAATACTGGGACTAGCATCAGTCGCTGAGTTATCCAAGCTGTATTAGTCAGAGCTGAACCTGAAGATATTTGTTTGTACTGGAAATTTATTATAGGAAATATCTAACAGCATGGAAAGATTCATATTTCTGTATTAATAGTTCCATGTTTTTGAAAGTTGATTAATTTAGTTAATGGGAAAAGATGCCACAATACTTCCAAACATCCAAGGGTAAAATATCAGAAAATATGAATGACTATTGCCTCCTCAGACAGAAAAAGCCACAAATAACTGCTCCCACCTCTCTTGGTGAGCAAAAAGATCTATACTTTCACAGAAGAGTGATGGGGAGGGGAATACAAATAATCATAAATAGAGAAGGAAGAAGATGAGAAAATGGCAGAAATAGAAAATGTGAAGAATATAACATTCTTAGAAAGTTCTAGATCAAGGGTCGGCATTGCAGGATGTAAAGTACCAAGTGCATTTGACCATGTACAGAGTGCTTTCCCTTCTTCACCCCACCTACTATGTAAATTCACCCAGATGCAAAAGCAGCTTTGTGTAACACTGAATGGCACTTTTGGCCACAACTGATCCAGATCCAGAAGATGGATTTTCTGGATACCTTCAGGTGTGTGTGTGTGTGTGTGTGTTGTGTTTTGTTTTTTTTTAATTCTAAGGGTGCATCTGCCCTACAGAAATAATGCAGTTTAACACTGCTTTAACTGTCATGGCTCCATGCTATGGAATTCTGGTATTTATATTTTGTGAGATATTTAGTCTTCTCTGTCAGAGAGTTCTGGTGCTACTACAAACTGCAAATCACAGGATTCTATAGAATGGAGCCATAACAGTTAAAGTGGCATCAAACTGTATTAATTGTTCAGTGAGGCAGCTGCCTGAGTCCTACCGATAAGCAAAATTTGTAAAGGTCACAATTATAAAGTTTATTGAAGGGAATACCTGGAGAAGTATGGACTGGCTATGTGGACTGGGATCACCATCTACCACAACTAGCTGGGTGCTAGCACCAGGAATTGAAATATGTGTATTATATTGATATACAAACTTGAGGTCTCCAGGTATTTGGAAGTTTCTGGGTGTCATACCTGTGCAACTCTTCCATAAATGGGGGTTCATAGCTTATAACTGCAATAGATACCCCGACCCCGCCAATCTTCCACAACTCCAAGTAACAAACTTCTGATCGTCAGCCTGTGTCTCTCTCTAATTATACACTGATTTACATAGGGCTTCACTGGACAAGATTTTACTGTGCATCTTGCCCTACTGTGAGCATGGAGTTTCACATCTCTTCCATTCTATATTCTCCTGTGCTTCCCCACAGCTTTTCTCATCTTTTCTTTTTTAACACATGCAAACAAAATTGTTTAAAGAAAGGGTTATCTGCACTGGTGGCATCACTAGAGGAGTGCGGTGGGTGAGGACTGCACCTTTAAGGGTGTCACCACTGCTCCTCAAGTACCTATCTTTTGGCAGAAATGAGCTGTGGCATCCATCTGCTTCCCTTTGAAACACTTTAAGAGATGGTAGGAATGGGGTGAAGCTAAGTGGGAGGAGAAAGGAGGGCCCCCAGATTTTTTTAAAATTAAAATTTCAAATTTCAATTTTTTAAAAAAATATATTTTTTCTGAAATTTTTTATCTTTTATTTTTTTTAATTTTCTGTATAACCATCACAGTTTAACCAAATCTTCACTATGTATATGTAAATACATTTAGGTTGTGTGTATTATATTGTAATTTGAAGGCATAGTTTTAATATTGCTGGTTCTTTATGTCACAACTACTAGCATTACATTCAGTGGTATATGGGAATTAAGATTTACAGGTAGTAGTGCAAAAAAGCATTACTAGGGATTCTGTATGGTGTGAAATGGGAGGAGGTCAATGGGGGGGCACCATGAGTTACTACACCAGGTGACACCAACCCTAGGAATGCCACTGATCTGCACAGTGCCTTTAATTTGTTGGTGCTCTGATTCTCCATCTTGCAGTAGTTACCAACCTTGGATCTCCACATACTGGCCTTCAACTTCCAGAATCCCAGCCCATTGGCCATGCTGGCTGAAGCTTCTGAGAGTTGTGCAACACCATCTGGAGGCCCAATTTGGGAATCACTGCACCCAGTGACACATGGATAGAACAGCAGAGGAAGAAAGACTTATCACTTTCTGGAAAGAGTCTACTAGTTTTCTCAACTTTTGCTAAAACTAATGTTAACAACAGAAGTATGTTTGACAAACTGTCACCCAGATTATACCTCCAGATCCAAGCCTGCCTGGAAGATTACCCTGTTTTAAACTACTGCCACACTGAACTGCACATTGCACTGAAGAATTAATGCAATATGACACAGTTTTAACTGTCATGGCTCCATTCTATGGAATTCTGGGATTTATAGTTTGTTGTGGTCCCAAATCACTCTGACAGGAAAGGCTAAATATCTCACAAAACTACAAATCGCAGAATTCCATAGCATTGAGCCATGACAGTTAAAGCAGTGTCATACTACATTATTTATCCAGTACGGATGCAGCCTTAGACTAAAAAACCACAACAATTGAAGGGTTCCAGAAGATCCAGCTCCCACTTCCATAACAACATGTATTACTTTCACCACTGAATGGATATTTATTTGTCACTAGAGACTCCAGGGTCTAAAATTATAGACTGAACTATTATGGTAGTTCATGTATGTGCCCACATGGCCTTATAGGAGGTTATGCATAACTTCCCATAAACAACACAGCTGTGTTGTTTATTACTTATTTGCCAGTGTTTTTATCAGTAGGCTGATACCTTTTTAGACAATAGCTGTGGATGCAAGCTGCCTAAAGGAGAGGCTGATGCGAAAGTTTGCAGCACTCTCATTCACCTACACTGACTCAGTAAAGTGTATCAACTTTCCTTGAATTGGTTTCCAAGCTTTCTGCCAGCATAGCAGCAACATTCCAAACAAATATAAAGCTTATGAGTTAACAAAAGCCAAAGACTTTTATTAGTGGCACCACTATAAACACAACAGCACTCTGAACAGCACATTTGGCATCCCAGTGAACAGCAAAAGCTCCCCTGTGTCCTATAATTGGGGAAACACAGATTGCACCCCCTGTCTCAAAGATTATTAATATTATGGTGGGATTTGCTGCAGCCAGTCTAGTCAGAGCAATTTGTGTCTCTTGTGACACAATCAGCTAACAAATTCATGACATGGATACAGATGTTTAAGAACAGCTGTTTCCAGAAAAGTCCACAAAGGCAAGAGCAAACATGATTCAGACTGCTATTATGTCTTCCTCTTCAGTGCAAATTTAAAAATTTAAACTTATTCTGAGTGGGAAAGCTTCACATGCAAAGATTTCTCATTTTCTTTATTTTGGACAATACATGATACATGTAAGCAGCACCTCTAGATTTTACCCTGAACATTTACATCCTTGTGAAACCTTGACCATTACCATTATTAAGGTTCACAGAACTGCAGAGGCTCTGTGGTACTGTGACAGTAGGAATTTCAATCAAACATTGATCAGAATGGTGACTGCAGTCATGAAATCAGAAAAAGACTAGGAACGGGAAGGACAGTCATGAAAGAATGAAACAAGATCCTAAAGAGTAAAGACGTACAACTGAGCCCTTAAGTTAGAATCATCCAGGCCATGGTGTCCCCATCACCATCTAAGGATGTGAGAGCAGGGCAGTGAAAAATTTGCACCAGAGCTCTCTGACAGAGAAGGCTCAATGTCTCAGAAAAAAAATGCAATTCCCATGATTCCCTAGCACTGAGCCAGGACAGTGCCTCAATCTAATGTGCACTATTTCTGGCAGTCTGCAAAGGCCCTCAATTAGGGAGGTCATAGGCACAAATCTACAAGACTTAAGCAAAGCAGTAGAGGATAGGAGAGCTTGGAGATGTCTCATTCACAGGGATGCTATAAGTTGAGGTCTACTCAAGGGCAGTTAACCACAACAACAATAGCCAAAGCAGCAACCTCTTGTTTACTAAAATTCAAGTACATTGCTCTCTAAGAAGGTGGTCAGCCGTTAAACCATTAAGTCCAATCGAAAAGTACCTAATTCAAAGAGTTGGAGAATTTCAACCATTTTGTTACCAACACAAGGCTGATAATCCTCTGAAAAGCTTTTGCAACAAAGAGAACATGAAGAACAAGTGGACATTCATAAGGTGGAGACCAAGAATTTCCATTGCATTTTATGTGTATGTGATGGGAGTATTAATAGGGGTGGGTTCTGGGTTGCCTTACATAGATTTTAGAATTTTCCCTTGACATCTCCTTGTTGATTTTCCCATGGTGCTTCCTTATTTTCTGCAACATTAAAATCTTCCTGGCTTTTTATTCCCTAACTACTGTAACCCTCTGGATTTTTAAAAACTTCTTATTTTAACTTTCATTTTGACTCAACCCTTTGAAAGTTTTCACTTTTTAAAAAAATATTTGATGATGGTTCTTACTGCATTTCCTTTTAAACAGTTGCCCTGCTCATTTTTATTGCTGATTGTTATGTTTTTAAATTGTACTTATCTGCCTTTGTAAGCTGCCTTGCACTATATGAGGAAAGGTGGAGTATAAATACTTTAAATATATAAAAATGAGAAACAGCAGAATTGCCATATCCTACAAGAAGGGAATACATTGGCCTCAGCTTATTTGCATACAGTTAATTTGTTTAAATTACCCAGATGTAAAAGTGCCAACTTTACTGGCTTTGGAACAAAAGTAATTAAAACTTTATACCACTCCTAGGGTGAAAACAAGGTCACCATCTCTAGTGTTGACAGTTTTTGTTCAGATGGGAAAATTCATCCTTTACATCTCAGACCCTGACTTCAATCCCAAAGCTTCCTATCATCTATCACCATCAAAGGCTGGCATGTCTGGGCCCACACCTCAGCAAACATCTTACTAAGGCCTAATTTACACTATGATTTAAATTGGTTTGCAAATCAGATTAAACCAGTTTATATGTGCCTCGTTCATACTGGAGTCGATTTCAAACCTGATTGTGATCAGGTTGAATCGGGGTGAATCAGCACAAGTCCTCCTGAACTGGTTCTTTTGAATATGGATCTTTTAGAGGTTCTTTTGAAAAGAACTCATTTGCAACCATGCTGAACTACTGTGAACATGTTTCCAATCACATTTGGGTCACCCAGGGAGGGAGGGACAATGGGCAGAGGGTGGGCAGAGGGGTGGTACCCATCCCACCACAGGTCTTCTGTCAAACCACCATTTCCCCCCCTCAGTGCTGCCAGGGTTCCTTGGGGGGGGCATAGTGCTGGTTGTTGTTGTTGTTTTAATTTTTTTTACAGTTTCTGCGAACTGTCACTTTGTGTGGGTTCATGGGAAGGAGTCACAGGAGCTGTGGCAGGAATTCTCCCCTGGCATGTGTAGATCTGTGGGTGCCGTGGGGGATTTTTCCCTGGGATGCATGGATCCGTAGGTGCTATGGGGGATTTTCTCCTCGGATGCATGGATCCGTGTGTGTCATGGGGGATTCTCCCCTGGGATGCATGGATCCATAGGTGCTATGGGGGATTCAGCCCTGGGACGCATGGCTGTGGATTTGCAGTGCAGCCAAGTGGTCCCTTTAAATCACAATGTGCTCCCAATCAAACTGTGAAGCTGTTTTTGGTTCTGCCGGAAAATTTTCCAGAGGTAGGGCAAGTGTGTGGGAGGGTTGATCCTTGGAAGGTGCATGTGTGTGATCAGTTACTGTTGCTCCCATAGAAATAGAAATGCTCCTGCACTCTCTTTGCATCTAGCAGCCCATTTCCCCACACTGGGGGGAAAGAGGAGTAGGAGAGTGTGCATCTTACACACAACACACACACACACAAACACAAACACAAACACATACACATACAGAGGCCCATGGAAATAGCAACAGCTGATGCACTCAGCCACACTTCCGAGTGCTTGCATAACCGGAAACACGCCCAAGCACATCATGTGATTGACATGAAAAAAAGAAAAGAACCGGGATGAATCAAACACATCTGAGACTGAGAATCCATTTTGTTGTGGTGTAAAAGTAAGTGTGAATGTGAACTGTGTTAAATAGACATGGAGGCATTCAGTAATGGAAAATGTAGTGTGAAATCGATTCTGCGATCCCAGATCTATTCGACTCAAAAACTGGGTTTTTTGCAAGTGTGAATGAGACCTAAGATGATCCTTCATTCCCTCCTTTATCATTCCAGTATGCTTATTCATCCTCTCCTTTCCCTGTCCTAGAGTGGTGGTGTGAAGGAAAAGCATTGGATGACACTGCCTGTTTGACAATGTGTTTCTACTTTGTCTTTCACCCATGGAGCTCAGTGCAGCATATGCAGACATCCCCAGCAAGCACATTCCCAGCTAGATGCTGGCCAGGCATAGGTAGCTGAATATCAGTGATGGGACTACATAAGAAGCTCTTAGGTCCAAAACACACTGCAGAATAATCCAGTTTGAGACCGCTTTAACTTCCCTGGCTCAGTGCTCAGTGTTAGGGAATCCTGGAAACTGTTGTTATTGTGTCACCAGAGCTCTCAGATAGAGAAGGCTAAATGTCTCACAAAACTACACAAAAATGTCCTTTGGACTTTAGGCTACTTTTTAAAAGGGGTTAAGGGCACTCTGACCCCTAACTGTATTACTTCTAACTGGGTGCAAACCTTAAAGCTGTCCTTCTGAGGAACTACTATTAATTCTGTATGGATTTCATATGGGCACCTTTAAGATGCATAGTCATGGTGGTTTCCAATAAGTTATATAAAGTTTACTTTTAAAAAAATTAAAGATGGTTTCAATGACTCAGTGAGGAACAGAAATTTTAAGTAATCAGTGGAGCTCATCCAAATCAGTCCTTTTTATTATTATCATTATTTAATAAAAGTGAAATTTGACAACCTTTAGTTTCTCATCTCTCCTAGTTAACTGATTAACTGGGGTGATATTTCTTCTGGTTTCCCTCCTTTTTTATTAATATTTTCATTTATCTCCTTCTGTAGAACTTTAATGTTCCTTTTCTGCTGAGGACTGATGGAAGGGGCAACATGTAAATGTTTCAAACCAGTGTTGTAGCTGATAATTGCATTGTTTCCATTCAATAACTTTTTTTTAATCATAGAGCTCCTATTGTAATTAAAACATACAGTGGAAATGAAGAAAAAGCCCAGATGCTGTCTTCATGTATATATCTCATGTAATTAAAAATGGGGGAAGAAAAACAAATAGAGAATGTAGGACAGACTAGTTTTCATCCTGAATACTAATTTCAGTGCAGGGGTATGATAAGGATGCATTCATCAGTGCTAAAGAGGTAGCAAGAACAGAGCTGCATTAACTGCGAAAAGAATGATACATAAAATAGAAACCCAGCCAAATTTGTGGCAGAGGAGAGAAACAGCATAATTACCAAGAAACACAGAATTGTTGGGAGATCTCCTTCTCTTTCCTCTGACAGTTGTAAGATTCTGCTGTCCATACAGCAGTGGCAGAAGATCAGCCATATTGCAAAGTGTGGTACACAACTGTCAAAAACTAATTGCCTACCCAGCTCAAGAAGCAAAATGCTTATGCTTCCTACTCTAAAGCCTATTTCATATGAGGTATAGATAGCAGGAGGGATCCTGCTTCTGTGTTCATAGGGCTGTCAGATTAAAACTAGAGACAGCTCCTTATACTTGTAATGGTTGTGTAGAAAAACGAACTGTAGGCATTGAATGGTTATATGGAAGAGTGAATTTCAACAGGTAGAAATTTCCTCTTTTACATAATTAGTAAAAGTACAGGTGTAGTCTCGTTTGCACGCTGGCAATCCTATTTATTTTTAAAATGAAAAAAGACAAACGAAAACTAAAGTATTTCATTGCAGGGTTTAGTTCAGTTATCTTGTGCAATGCTCATGACTATTCATGGAAAGAACCAATTGTAGCATTTTATCAATTCTTTCTCTATATAGTACCTGTGGACAAGATGCTTCCATATAACAATACATAGCATTGATATAATGCCTTCCATAAGTGTTCCATCTGCATTATCACATGCATTATCTCACTAAACCTTTAAACAAGCCCATAAGGAAGGCAAATAGTATTATATCCTTATTACATATGGAATGACTCTGATAGTAGCTTACCCAAGAGCCCAATTACACTCCATACAAGAGATCTGTGATGTGATCTCTCAGCATTCTTATTTTTACTTTAAAACAGGTGATCAGAACAGCATCACTTAGAGAAGCTGCATTTAACTTCCTACCCCTGTGCCATTTCCAAAATGAACTCTCCTCCCCCCAAACAGGCTGCTGTTAGCTCTAAAAGGAAAATACAGTGACTTTGGGAAATCGAATTTAGATCAGGAAAATCTCATAATGGAATTATTAAACATGTTCTTCTCCAGTGCCCATGGTTTAACCAAATACAGGCCCACATTGCCTGCTGCTTTAGTAGCCATGCTATCTGGGGGATTGCAGGTTTTGCAGTCCAAAAGGTTCTGTGGGCCTCCCCCATAATGCACAATTTGGTCCTAAGTCTCTCAAGGAATTCATAAGAATCTATATCACACACACACACACATACAGATTTTCAGCCCTTATATGTAACTACTATGTAATCCTTTCCCAACTTGGTGTCTTCCAGCTGAACTTGGTTATAAATTCTATCATTCCTAGCTAATGGCTCTGCTGACAGAAGACAAAGAAAGTTTTAATCCAACATATCTGGATGGGGCTGGGTTGGGGAAAGCTGTGCTACATTATACCAGCCTGGCAGTTGCCTTCTGGACATGCACTTAAATTGGTCCCAAGAAAGAAAAAACTGTAAGCAAAGAAATACAAGAAGAAGCAGAAGTAATAAATGTCACTGGGCCTTCAAGAATGATGTTATTTGAAAAATTAGTCAAGAACAACCTGGAGATACAAGACTGAAAGCGCAAATTATGACTTCAGTGCTTAAAGAATTCAGGAGGTGGAAAATACACAGTCTCAAAGGTCACTACTGAGCAGGAAGTAAAGTTGGTGAGGGAGGTAGAGGGTGCATTTAAATAGAAGCAGTACTTAAGGCAGAGTTTGGGGACCCAAGCAGAAAGCATTCCTCTCCTCCCTTTTCAGAAAAAGGAATTAAGAATCAGGGAGTCATCCACTATCCTATCATTCCATTTACTGAACATGCCAAATATTTTAGTTTCGAAGAAAAAACACCTCAAGTTTCCTGATATCAAGAACAGCAATGCCTAGAATGTTTGCTCAGAACCACTCTAATTGGTAATGACTGCCAAAAAATGCTCTAACCTGTCTACTATGTAGCTTAAACACTCCTTCCCTCATATTTCAATGGTTTCCTACTAGTATTAGGACTTAAATTTCCACTGCATGCATTGCTAGCACATGGACCAAACAGAGCGAGTGGGATGAGTGTACACCTGTCCCATTGGCATCTCTCTGGAACAACAGTTTATAAATCATGGGAATGTTATCTATCATTGAGTGATACCAGAAGATGGGTTGACCAGACAATGCCATTAGAAATTAGGAGAAGCATTGTTAGGATGAGTCCAATTACCTCCTAAATGAGATTTGTATATAGAATATAAATTGTTGTTATTTTTAATCTCACTTTTTTCTCAAAATTGGGGTGCAAAGTGGCTTACAATTTAGAAGAATACAATTAAAAACATACAAAAGTAAGCATTAAAATAGAATTAAACTGTTTCAGTTTTAAAACACATCAGTCATTAAAAGAATAAAATGCAGTTTAAAAGGATTTTTGAAAACACCTTAAAATAGTACAATTAAAACACTACAACATGCCCAGTCCATTCTTTTAAGACTTTCTGTTTTAAAAGCATGTTTGAATAAAAATGTTTCAGCCTGCTGACATTCTGATCTCTGTGGGAAAGGAGTTGCAGAGTCTAGGGGAAGACACCAAGAAGGGCCTCCCTCATGTCTCCACAGCCACGCTTGCAATGGTAGTGGGATTGAGAGAAAGGCCTCTCCTGATGATCTCAGAGCCCTGGCCAGCTAATACAGGGAGATACAGTCTGTCAAATAGCCCAGACCTGACACAATACAAGGCTTTATAGGTCATAACTAACCCTATGAATTGTGCCTAGAAACAGCTAGTGGAGCTCTTTCAACAGGGGCACTGTGTAGTTTCCACCCCCACCCACCATGATTGTAAGAGAGGAACATCTTCCACTGGTCAGAAGCCAGTTTGTCACCACCCTCTTCCCCATTCATGGAATGTCCCATTCTGGGCTATTCGTCCCTCCTGGGCCAAATGAGGACACTGCTTGTATCTGCCAGTGGAGAGGCACCAATGCACCACCTGAACTCCAGCCATCCATATTCAATTCTTAATTAACTTTAAGAATGGGATTACTTCTCATGTCCTTGTTCTCTGTTCACCTATCTCGTGTATGTGGGGCATAGGGAAAATACCTTATGGTTTAATTTTGCCCAGTTTCTTTCAGTATGCTATATATACAACAAGAAGTGAGGATATCCAAGATTGGATTCTTCATGTTAATTTTCCCTCTGTTTGTAAGCATGATTTACAAGTGTCAGTTGCCTTTTTATTTTAAACTACTTTAATAGTTTAATAGTTTAATCAGGATGGGGTAGTTTAGTGGTTTAGATGCCAATTCTGACAATCAGAAGATTGGCAGGTTGGCAGTTCGAGGCCCGGGTGCTGCATGATGGGGTGAGCTCCTGTCACTGCCAACCTAGTAGTTCAAAAGCATGCAAATGCAAGTAGATAAATAGATACCACTTTGGTGGGAAGGATCAGTGGGATCACTAGGGGGTGCAAGGGGTGCAGACCACACCAGGTGACACCCTAAGTGTGTGTGTGTGAGAGAGAGAGAGAGAGAGAGATACCACTTCTGCTCAAACACAAGGGGGTATCATCAAGTTTTAATTATCATCTAGAAGTTATTATGGTATATTGATGAAATTTTGTCAGTGTCATCATTGGCCCCTAAGTGCATGATGTTGAGAAAATCAGCTCATTGTATGCTGTATTTTTGTTACAGGTTGTGCCAGAACTGACTAAAGGGGTATCATAAAGTTTTAATTATCACCTTTTAAAAAAAATTGACAGAATGTTTGTTTTGATTTGTAGTTGTTAACTTTTCTCTACATGGTCACTATCCAGATTTACACAGTTTTCCTAGCATTTCTTGACCCTCCGAATAATGTTATTGTAGAAGTCTGAAGATTTGTGCTTTAAACCACTTCAGTCACTTTAGTCACTTCTGGCACAACCTGTAACACAATACAGAATACAATGAGCTGATTTTCTCAACATCATACACATAGGGACCAGTGATGACACTGACAACATTTCATCAATATACCATAATAATGTCCAGGTGATAATTAAAACTTTACGATATCCCCTCTTACCTGTATCTTGGAAGAATTTTTTTGACCCTAAATATTTAATTTTATGAACCTCAGTGGAAGAAGAAAAGAGGAGCCCCACAATTGTTTCAAATTAAAATTTCAAATTTCAAAAATTTGGTTTTTTAATTAAAATTTTGATTTTTTAAAAAATATATATTTTTAAAATTATCTTTAAAAACATTACATTTTTACCAAACCTTGACTATGTATATGTAAATACATTTAAGCTATGTGTATGATATTGTAATTTGAAGATATAATTGTAATTTTGCTAGGTGTTTATGTCATAACTATTAGCATTATATGCAGTGGTATATATGGGAATTATGATTTACGAGTGACATTAGTGCAAAAAAAATTACTAAGTATTCTGCATGGTGTGAAATTAGAGGAAGAAGTCAGTGAGGGGGGTGACAACAGGAGTTACTGCACCAGGTGACACCAACCCTAGGAATGCCATTGGGGAAGGTAACAACATTTGGTGCAGTCATGCTGGCCACATGACCACCAGAGCAGTCCTCGGACAATTCTGGCTCCTTGGCTTAGTAATGGAGATGAGCACCACCCCCTACAGTCAGTTACAACTAGACATTCATGTCAAGGGACTACCTTTACCTTCTACCTTAATAGTAGTATGTATATGTATTGTGGTGCAGTTTGTTCGTTCAGCAGAGAGTAAGTGGTTGCAGAGTTTTTAATAATGGTAGATCCACGTTTCACATGTCATCGATTGTCATGTTTTATTATATTTGTTGGAAGTGTGTATTGTTTTGACAAGCAAGGATGTCTGGGTGATAGCTGAGGAATCAAATAAATAGATATTTAGAGTGACGTTTATGAAGAAAAATTTATCTCCTCGTTTTGGAGATCAGCAATATTGAAATAACAGGAAAGGCTATATTTCAGAGGAAGACAAAGGCAAATTCAAAGTGTTGGCCCTATAAGGATTAGTTCCTGACTATCTGACACACTGCATCTCCTGATATAAGCCTGCCTGGACCCTGAGATCCATAGCAGACATCCTTTTCTCAATCCCACCACTTTCACCTTGAACCATTTCATGATGGTGTTTCACAATACTGTCTCAGCAAGGCAACCCTGAAAGATATCATAGCTGATTGCATCAAAATCTGCTGATATGTCCAGAAGAACCAACTGGGTTATATTCCCAGAAGCAACAGAGGCATACTTCCCCTTTCCATTTCCTACCACAGCTTGCTTATTAGGTCACTTGAGATTATTACAATGCTAAAACTAGATTTGAATCTCTATCCTCCTTCATATTTTAGGGACGAAAGAAGTATGTTGCTTGTTTTTGTTCATTGCTTTTAAAAGGCCCTAAGTGTTTTAGAAGTGCAGCACAGCTATGAAATTGGTCCTTACCTTGTCTGGTTCCAAGGATGGAATGAAGGATGGGACTCCCCACATTTGGCAATGGATGGTGGGACATTCAAAACAGTTGAATGTCCCTAAACATTAGGAAAAGATATCTAGAACAATCATATAACCACCACACAGACTAACTCTATTCATTTCTCCAGAGATTTATGTACTTTCCAGGAGGAAAAATTCCTAGGGTCCTTTTACACTATCTGGTCATGGCATTACAGTCCACTTTAACTGCCATGGTAACAGCCTATGGAATCCCAGGAGTTGTAGTTTTGGGGGGAATATTTAGAATTTTCAGACAGAGAGTTCTAGTGCCTCACCAAACTAGAAATTGCAAAATTCCAGGGGATGCAGCCATGGGAGTTAAAATGGAATCATGGTGCTATAATGGTGCAGTGGGGTGCAGCAGCCTAGAAATCAGGAACCCACCAAGATGTATCAATTTCTAGGGCTGAATTATCCCTTCAGAGATTATAGGTCACTCTAACTCTAAAAATCATATACGTATGCCCCAAGTTTAAAATGCTTAGTTTTAGCCAATTAGTTGTTTAGCAAACCAGTTAAACTCTGAATGCATCTGAATGCATGTGACATTTAGAAGGTATTTAATACAAATAACTTTTCCTTGACTCAGTAGAAGTTCATAATCTTCTTACAGCCAGATCCTATAGCTTAGTTTTAGCTGATTCAAGGCAAACAATACTTTGCATTGCTAAAGTTAAAGCCACATTCCTTTAAATGGAAGGAAAGATACACTCTGGGGCTGAACAGACTGCCCCAAAGGAACAGCTCTGTGCTGCTTCTTTGCTCACCAGATCAAGGCCATGGCAACTGTACGCCACAGCCCCAATCTGGTGCCTTGCTGATCTAAAAAGAGCTGGCAAATTCTGTTCCTTTTTAGAGCGGCAGAAGGCTGCCCTTGCTGCCCTGGCAGTGGCTTTTCAGCGCTCCTTTGGAGTGCCCTGATGCCTCTTGCCATGTGGTATGGCGTGAAGCTGGCATGAGGGCAGAGTTGGGGCGGTCAGGGCACAGTCACAACGCCCCCACTCTGCCCCCAGGCCAGCTCTTTATGCCTGTCTGCTCAGCCCCTCTGTTTCTCTTAGTCCAAAGTTTCACTTTGAGTGCACTATTGTTCTTGACTCTGGCCCTTTTTCCATTTATTGTGTAAGCCTCTTAAATCGGGAATCAGAGTGGGGAGCACAGTGGTAACAGAACAACACTGCAGCACAACTGATGCAAGCTGTTCTGTGAGGCTTGCAGTGGACTTTGTTTTATTAGGTGCTGAATCCTGTTTAGCCAATGCCTTGGGGCACCAGCTCACCTTAATCAGTGCCTCAGTCAACATGTGAACAGTTAATTTTAGTGCCACTTGCATAGAACTCCATTTCTCAGGGGATAGACAGCTTTAAACAGTGACATTGGCAGAAGACTCAAAGTGATGCTGACTGAACATGGTCAGCTAGAGCCTATCTGAAAGCCTACTCTTTGGCAGCATGGACAGCAAAGAAACTATTTTTTTGCTGCCAGCATCACATCTGCAGGGAGCTGTCCAGTAGAGCTGTTCCAAGTTGTCAGAGATCTATTGCACATGTGCCCTCAAGTAAAAAATGCAGACCACTCCGCAGCCTGCTGTGAAGAGTTTACGGCACTTTGCAGATAAAGCTGCTTAGATCTGCCCCAACTTGGATGGTGTAGTTGATACAGTGCCAGTGGATGCAGCCTTGGTGCCTGTTTGTTCAGTGTTAATGGTTACTTCTTGTTCAGCCTGATGATGTAGGCAGTATCCACAGAGAGTTGAGAGCTACCAAATGTGTGAGATCATGATTTATCAAACAGGCCACAGGGGGACTGGCTGAGTGGGTAAAGGGGGTAGGTCAGTGCCTCCCTACAGCAAGGTAGTGTTCCAGCTTGCCTAAAGGAGGCGGTTGTGAGGCCTTTGTTGAAAAAGCCATCTCCAAATCCCTCTATAACAGATAATTATCAGCCAGTGTCCACCATACCATTTTTGGGTAAGGTACTGGAATGTGTGGTAGCTTCCCAAGTCCAGGGGTTTCTGTATGAAACAGATTATCTAGATCTGTTGTAAGCCGCCCCGATTGCTCTGCAGAGGGGCGGGAGATAAATAA
>CM034706.1:204226007-204237642 GCA_020142125.1 Phrynosoma platyrhinos | reverse complement strand
ATAACAAGGCCTCAGATGTCTCAGGTGATCTATTTTCAAGGTAAAATTATTTAATTTCATCTTGAATATGTTTTTTAAAACATTCATTCATGAGGAGATACAGGTTGAATCTCCAGGTATACATTTTTGGTAGATCAGGTCCAAGCTGCCAGGTTAATGTTGTGGGTGCATGGTCTGAATAAATGATAGACTCTACCTGTACATCAGCAATGTTAGGAAGAGATAATTTTGAAATGATGAAGTAGTCTATTCTAGAATAGGTGTAATATGTGTTTGAATAAAAAATCTACAGGATGGATGTAGAGCTCTCCAGGAGTCTATAAATCCATTGCTTATTAAGAGATCAGATACTGGTGATGTTTTCTTTTTCATCTTTCTGGGGGGAAGTGATTTGTCTAGTGTGTAATCTAGGACTTCGTTTGCATCACCCCCTATAATGATATTGCTCTCTGCAATCTCCCCTAAGGTTTTTAGAAAAGAAGCCAGAAAGGTGTGTTGGTCATTGTTTGGGGAGTAAAATGTGACCAATGTGAAGATTTAATTGACTAGGATGCCTTTCAATATTAAATAACGACCTGAAGGGTCCTGGATTACTTTGTTGACCTGAAAAGGACATGTCTTATCAAACAATATCGCAACACCTCTGGATTTGTTAGAATTTCTAGTTGTATATCGTGAGTCAAAGGGAGATCATGCAAGCTCATTTCCTGTGACCTTTCTATGTGTTTATTATATATAAAAAACAATGCTTGGTTTAAGTTTTTTTCAAATAATTATTAACCCAGGTATGTTTGGGGGAGGATCCAAGTTAGTTTACATTGAGAGAGACAATCTTAATTTTTTGTGGATTTTTTGTGCTGTGTGGCCATGTTTTAGAAGAGTTTCTTTCTGACATTTTGCCAGCATCTGTGGCTGGCATCTTCAGAGAATGCTGGCGAAATGTCAGAAAGAAACTCTTCTAGAACATGGCCACACAGCCCGAAAAACCCACAAAAAACTATGGATGCCGGCCATGAAAGCCTATGATTTCAAATCTTAATTTTGTCTACATTTGCAATAATTAAACTCTAAGTAAGAAATGCTCAAAAGAGACTTGAAAGTTTGTCTCATGTACATTATGCAGTGCCCTTCAAACCCAGGCCTTTTTAAGCATGAGGGTGGATGAAGGGGACTCATAAGGCTCCAGCTTAAGAAATAAACATACCAATGCCCCAAAGTACAAACAATTAACCATAACACAATACAAACAACAAGCAACAGAAGCAAACAAAGAGGAGGAGTATTGGGGTGAGTCCCACTCTCAATTGAGCCATTGAATGGTGATCCCCTCTAGGGTGGGGGAAGGGTAAGCATTATTGGCATACATTGTGGAGGACAAGATCTCAGTAATCAAAGATAGAAAGAGGAGAAGGCAAATTGGAGGATATAAGGATACCCATCTAAAAGATGAGAGGTGCTGATTAACAATAGGCATGTTAGGATATTACCATATATGAAGGCAACATGGAGACCCCTGGCAAGCCCGCCAAGGTGTTAGAGGAGTGACAGCAACACACACACACACACACACACACCACCCACCCCCAACCCAGGCAAGCCAGCCAAGGCACCAGAGGGGAGGCAGGAGGGGTGCTTAGGGGGGAAGCAGACAGGTGGCCATGGGCCGCCCCAGGAAGCTGCACCGCAGGGCCAAGGTATCCCCACACCCCGGCCCCGCGGTGCAGCTTTGCCGCCCCTGGAAGGAGCGCTATTTTAGTCGCCGAAGGTGCACCACAAGTCGCCAAGGGTGCACCGCAAAAGGCTGGTGGCGCACCTTCAGCGACTCTTCCGCCACAGCGTGTGTGGATGCTGTGGCGGGAAGGCATCGTCAGAGCCCTGGCCGTGCAGAGGGGCGGCGCTCCGACGATGCCTTCGGGAAGGGGTTGGGGCGCCCACCATGCGGCTGCCCCTCCCCTTCCTTGCCCCCAAAACAGGCCTTTGCTCCGTCTGCTTCCCCCCTTACTCACCCCAAACCCTTCCCCCACCTCACCAAGGGGAAAAGCCTGGGAAGGAGAAGGAGGAACACACGTGCACACAGCAACAAACTCATGAATAATCAAAGCTGTAAGTGTCAGAGCTGTGAAAGTCAAGGCCCAATCGTACATTCAAAACAGGAAAATAGTGGCACATTAATAGTCGTGCAAGAGTGGGAAAGTTACAAGAGCCATTTGCATTCAAGGGAGTGAAGGAGGGGATGATAGCACTTCAGTAATAGTTTTAGAGCAAGGACTGCAGTGGGAGAGAATTATCTAGGTATAAAAAGAGTTAAAACATAAAAATGAAATTTAGAGTGAGGCTATTTGTTTGCAAAAGGCCATGTTGCAAATGTAGAACAATTAACAGTTGTGAACAGGAAGACTTTTTCCTTCAAAGTTGACTGCTGTCAGTCATTAGGATTAAGGGGGGTTGCAGACTGCCAGAAATAGTGCAAATTGAGTCCACTTTTAGAGTTAGGGTTAGTGCTAGGGAATCATGGGAATTGTTTTTGTTTTTTTTTTTTTTTTTATGAGACATTGAGCCTTCTCTGTCAGAGAGCTCTGGTGCCACAATAAAATACAGTTCCTATGATTCCCTAGCACTAACCCTAACCATAAAAGTGGACTCAATTTGCACTATTTCTGGCAGTCTGCAACCCCCCTGTGGCAGGGAAACAAGAAAAGAGGTAGAAAGACAAGATGGTGGCAGAGGAGGCAAGAAAGTTGTGAAGAATACATCAGAAAGATACCAGATGTTAGAGCAAGGGAAGAGGGTGGGGGAGAATTGAGGCAGAGAGAGAGTTAAAACATAAAAGTGAAATTTAGAGTGAGGCTATTTGTTTGTAAAAGGCCATGTTGCAAATGTAAAACAATTAACCGTTGTGAACAGGGAGACTTTTTCCTTCAAAGATGGCTGCTGTCAGTCATTAGGATTAAGGTAGTGCAACAAGAAAAGAGGGAGAAAGACAAGACAGTGACTTGTGAAGAATAGATGAAAACGATACCAGATGTTAGAGCACGGCAGTTACGCTTAAGCATTCACTTTATGATGTTAAAAAAGTCAGGGAAGAGGTCTTCTGTGCTGTTGGTTAGTGTAGCTGTGTGGCTTTCAGCTGTGCAGGACCACCAAGTTGCTTATATTTCCTCTGTCTTGCTGGTATCCATGGTTCAGCCTGTTGCCTGGATTTGGATGCAGCTGAAGAGGAGACATTATTCTTCACCTCTTTCTCAAGGTTTCAGGGCACCTTAATGTCTAAGGCAGGGGTCGGCAACCTACAGCCTGTGGGCCGGGTCCGCCCCCAAGGCATCTGGACCAGTCCCCGCCAACCCCCGCCGCCACCACGCGCGCTGCTGCCGTGCCGCTGCTGCATGTGTCGCGGCTGCCATTTTGCTTTCCAAAATGGCGGCCACGATTCATTTGCATATGCGCAGTACTCCTGCGCATACGCAAATGAGCCGCAGCCGCCATTTTGGAAAACGAAATGGCAACCGCAACTCGTTTGCGCATGCACAGAGTACTGCGCATGGCCAAACGAGTCGCGGCCGCCATTTTGTTTGCCAAAATGGCGGCTGCGACTCACTCGCGCATGCGCAGAACTTCCACGTACTGCTCATGTGCTTGCGTGCTGCCATTTCCCCCACCCACCCTTGGCCCACGGAAGACCTAGAGGCCAGCAGACCGACCCCATGTGAGAAAACCTTGCCGACCCCTAGTCTAAGGCTTCACATATGTGAAAAAGCTGAGTTTTAGTTGAGGCAGTTATGACAGAGCTATTATAAAAGACGATTACGGTAGTTTAAAAAGGAAGCCCCATTTGTATTTTATGTTTGCTCATTGGAGTAGAGAGGTGAAGGGCTTAAAATTCATAGCATTTCCTCAGTTTCAAGGGAGATGTCTTGGTACACTTGCACACTGGAATCCTGCTAGGCAAGGTTTAGGGTACTGGAAAGCTTCTTCAGTACTTAGGGTTTTTTTTTGTTTTTTTGTTTTTTTGTTTTTGGATAATGTGCAAAATATATAATTATGCCCCGGGGGGGGGGAGCACTTGTCTCCGGTTAAAAGCCGACATCCAATGTGCTGTTTCTACTTTGTCAGCCAAAAGGAGATCCAGACCTGGGCAGGTGTTATTCAGCCAGGTGAGGAGGAATGAAATTATGTCCTCACACTCCTCCCATTTGGAAATCCTGTGAATTCTGATGTTTAAGCATCTATTTCTGTTCTCCAAATCCTGTATTTTGTATGTGGGCCTCATGAGAATGATCCTGTTCAAGAGCTGCATTAGCTGTATTTTTAATATCTCCAATGCATGCTGTCAGGGCAGTGAGCTTTGACTTCAAGGGCAAGTGCCCACTCTTTTTGTAAGTCCTGCACTAAATTTACACAAAGCCTTTCCAGGAGGTCTCAAAATGATGGGTCCGGTTTCGGGGGACTCTCATATCTGCCTCCCTTCCCTTGTGTTATCTCTGTGTCCTTCATTTGAGTTTTTGGCTCTTTAAGAGATGAGCAGAAACCAAAATTGCTTAATCTACTGACCTTTTAGTTCCTTGCATCAGACAGATATTTTTGATCTTGAAAGTTGGGCAAAATTCACTCCATTTAATTCGTAAAAGCTGAGATCCTGTCCTGCTCAAGTTTTATGCATCCACCATGATTGATGGCTAGCCATGCCCCCATCTGAATTATTTTTTTTAAGAAGAAGAGGAACAACAACAAAAACAACAGGAATGCCTAATGCATAGAAATCTTCTCCAAGATTAGCATGTATAGCGATAGTTCTCCAGCTGTTAGAGGGAGTGTGGGGAAGATGTCTCTTTACTTGGAATGTCCTTAACTGTTCAAATTTCTCCTCCCTGCCCCCCAAGATTATATAAATTAAAAGATCACGTGGGGATTGGTGTTGTCATCAAGTTAGGATATGGAAAGAGGAAATATATATAACTTGGACACACCTGAACCTTTGACAGTCATGACTAAAGATACTATTCTGTTGCTGTTGTTTCTCTCCTCATTGCCTCTTGGTCAGAACCAGCCCAAGACATCTTCTAACCAAGGAAGAGCAGTAAAAAGTGTCCTACTGGAACTCCCAAATTAAGGTGCATGGTACCAAAGAATTACTATGTTATTTTGGTGCCTGAGGCAGAAAAAAAAATCATTACTATTTCCCCCTCTTCATTGCAGTGATAGTCCAATGACTATAAATTAAATAATAATCTGCAGCCTTTTCATGGTACCATCTCTGCCTAATAGTGGCTTCAGTTCTCCTTTTGGTAACCTACTAGTTTGCCCCATCCTTCTTAATTTGTGTGTATACATGACACATATCCTTTTGTCTATAAATTTATTAAGTCTGTATTCTGGATATATACATCTATAATCTGCATAATGAGCCAGATTCCCCCATCCCCCAGAACTACGGTTATTTTGCACTACCCTATTATAATCAGACTCACTCACGGAAACCATGTGTCTCATATACATTGTAAAATATCAGATTCAAATAGCAATGTCAGTTCTGCTGTAGTGTCAACATGCAAGACAAATTCAGCTTTGCTCTCTCTTTCTTTCCTGCTTGCTACTGTTAATTACTTTTTTCTTTGTGGACATTTCTTTCGATAAATGTAGGAGAAAAAGATAGGAAACAGAAATAAGCAATCTCATCTCCATATATAAGAAGCATTGCTGAAAACAAAACATGGATGTGGAAACTTGACAGTTGAAGAACTAAGGCAGCAGGTGATGCAAAATTATCAATTTTTAGCTAAAAATGTTCAGGCTGCTTCCAGTTGTCACTCTTTTAACAGCACCAGATTGAAAGAGAATGGGAAAGTGGTTCTAAAAAGACTGTACTAACTAGGACAGAAGGTTGGCGCTACTGCCACGTTGGCACAGTTAATGGCAATATAATGGGACAATGCTGGCCCTACCATTAGAAAGAGTGAGGCTGCAGCCTTGGGCAGCAGAGCAGTGGCAGGCAGTAGTCCCTCATCCCCAACTGTTTGCCCTACAATACATCCACCTCCTCAGCACATAATGTCTGTCCTCCAGATCCTGCACCTTGGTGGCAGTAAGGCTTTATTATTGCTGGTTTGGGTAGTCTGGGATTGTTGTCTGCTTTCTCCCAACATGCCATAGACAGTGCTGTTAGGAAAGGCCCCTAGCCAAATGACCACACAGGAGGGAAGGAGAGAGTTAGGCAGCTCATTCAGGCCACATGCTCAAGCAGGTTTTACACAGGTCTCACCCTGAATAGGGTGCTCTGCTTACATGATGCACACTGATACCCCATTTGTTCTGTTGCAGTATTTATTTGAATAGGAGGCAAGCAGATGCTAGATAAAAGAGTCTGGAGGACAGCACTGTGTGCCAAAGGGCCACTCTTTTGCCTCTTAAGTTAGCCTGCTTCCTTCAAATGTGATGGTACATGGTGCATCACAAGCACTGAAGTAAGAGTCAACTGCCATTTGCATTGGCTTCTGTCTGTTGAGTGTGTGACTGTCCTCTATGGCAAATCATCTTAGGTCAACTCTGGGGGCTGCTATGTCATCCACACATTAATTCTGCCAGTCCACCTGGACTATTTAATGACCAGGATGGATGGATTGAAGAGTTCACTTGGAACTGCTCTGCTGCAATAAACACCAGAGAAATAACAGATAAAATGTACATAAGATCTACTGAAAAGGAAATGAAAACACAAAGATCTATATATCAAGCAAACAAATTCCTAGTTTTTCCATGTAGCCAGAATCTTACATGCAGATTCAAATCAAAAAGAATATAGCAAGCATTAGATATTTACTGAAAAGTATAACCATGAGCATAATGCATAACAGTCCTTAACATTTGTGAAGCTGCTTTTGCATTAAAAAAAAAAAAAAAAACTTCAGCTGTACAGGTAGAAAGAAAATTGGACAGGCTAAAATGGCAAACAGCACTAATGAGTGAAAGGCCAATATAATTTTTAGAGACACACACAAGAGCAGTGCACTTTAAAATGAGAACATACACAAAATTCAATTTAATTCTAAGAGGAGGCCTTCTAAATGTTTGAACATCAGTCTCCCTGGACCAAGCTGTCATCCATCTTCCATTTTGGATGCCCAGAGTTGTTCCAAGAGTACAGTACGTGAATATTTCCTCATTAAGAATTTGGATGAACTCACAAGTTCATTTATTATAGATATGCAACCTACTCATCAGAGAGCAATAGCTTTTGGTTATTGCTGACCGGAGACAGGGCCAAACCAATAGCCTCTACACTATTCCCAGTTCCTCAAAGCCATCTATTTTTATTATTCAATTTCCACACAGTTTTCTATTAATAGTTAGGGGATAAATCCTGAGGATGCACGAAAACCTTCTTGCTCTTCATTTATTTGGATTAAATTGTGGTAGCTCCATCTATGGATCTATGACAAAATAAATAGGATATACATTATAAAGTCTGCTACTTTCCTAAAGCCAAATTAAAGTCTTTTCTGGCATTAATTAACATAAAAGCATTTCCTTTTTTACTGTTATCTCATACAGAGTAATAACAGTAGCACTGCTTTAAAAATCTGTCCATGGTCGGGGAGTTGATATGCTGAGCCAGCCTGCTGTTAGCCCATCAGCATTAAAACATTGTTTTCTTGGGCTCCAATTTGTCTGTCATCTTTGTCTGCTGCCTTTTATTTATATGGGGAGATCTTTAGCAGGGACTGATAGCTGTATTCAGAGACAACATTGCCCTGATTAAGAAACTCAGTTATAGGCATTACAAAGTTAATTAACCATGTTTTTCTTGTTGCAAATCTCACAATTCTCAAACTATTTGATGTAGTAAGGACTGCAGACCAGTATAAAGGATGCTACTTCCAGATAAACAGTTTCTTATCTTAGAAATGGGCTGAAGCTTCCACCTGGAGGGGAAACACATTTTGCACATTAAATGTTTCACCTTTCCACTCCAAATATGACTTGATCAGAGTAGAAGGCAAACTCTCTGAAAATAAAAATTTGTGCTGTCAGTTTGGAAGGATATCAAAGGGATAATGCATTTTTCAATACTAAGTTGAGCCTGAGCGGGGTAGAAGCATCTTTTAACCCAAATGGGAATGCACAATATCAACTGCCACCACTTATGTGTGACATCTTGTCTGCAGCTTCAAGACAACAAGGGGTAAAGTTCCTACACATGTGAATGTAGCATAAACTGTTGCCTTCCCAATTCCTCAGGATGCTGGAGATGAATGAAACATTTCCCATTATGTGAAGCTTATTTACTTTTCTGGAATCAAGTCACCTATTCCCTTCATACCTTCTTTTCCCATTGACTTGATTACATCATCCCACCCCATTCCAAGTGATGGTGCCTCTGCCATCTTTGTTTTATGTTAGTACAACGTTTTGGGCATACTTCTTATCTGGTTTGCCCTAGTCTAAACAGAATAATTTCATTATAGTCCTTACCACTTTAATTGTATTATGTAATTGTGTGTGTGACATTAAGATGTAATGTTTCCATTACATTAAAACACCAGATCCTCAAATATTTTTCCTCTTCATTTTTAATTAATAGACAGAATCCAGATGGCACTGTTCCATTTGCTATTTGCTACTGTGACCAACTACCTTTGCTAATGTAGGGACCAGATTAATTAATAGAAAATAGAATATCAACAGCTGTTGGCTAAGGACCACTTCACTATTACCAGTTTCTACACAGAGACAATATCTGTGTAAAAAAAAAGTTAGTTTAACAGGCAGGATGATTATATGGTCCCATTATATGGGTGGTTGCATCAGTGATAATGCCAGTGTAACATAGTTATGATCCTATGCATCCCCAGCAATTAAGTGAGCCACAAAGGTCACAAAAAGTACAAGCAGAATAACACTGGTAGATACTCACGTAGCACTCTTTGAAATACTGAAGAGATTCATAAATTACAAAGTTCAATGTTGCTGCCCTACACTATCTATTGAGAGAAAGCACCAATCATGATAACAATTCCACAACATCATAATTCCATCCAATATTCACATCCTTTACATGCAACCAGAGAACTTAGCAGACAATAGAAAGGACAGTGTCTTTCCACTGGGGGCCACACTTTTCCCATAGGTTTCAAAAGCTGCCTTATGTGAAAGGACCATCCTGAAAGGCAGAAATTCAAACAAAGGTGGAAATAACAATTTCCAGTCTCCATCCTAAGGAATCCTGGGACTTGCAGTTTTACAGAGTATTTAGAATCCTCTGTCAAAGAGATCTAGTGCATCACCAAACTAAAAATCCCAGGATGCTGTAGGATGTGCCCATGGCACTTTAAGGTGATAACAGTGGTACAGTTATATACTGTATGACACACTGCTCTTAAGTGACCATGTTGTCACTAAATCAAAGATTGCTGAAAAAGTTAGTCTAGATAAGATGTAAGAGATATTAAGGTATGTCTCTCCACTAGAGTTTTTTTTTTAACTTTTAGAAGCATTGTGATGAGACCCAGTGTGGTGTAGTGGTTTGAGTGTTGGACTAGGACCCAGGAGGAGAACAGGGCATGGAAACTCACTAGTGACCTTTGGCAAGTCACATCCTCTCAGCCTCTGAGGAAGGCAAAGGCAAATCCCCTCTGAATAAATCTTGCCCAAAACACCCCAATAGGTTCACCTTAGGGTTGATATTAGTCAGAAACTACTTGAAGGCACACAAGTTTGGTTGTGAACAAATTGTGATGACTATTAGTGGGGAACAAATAAAATTAAATTGTTTACAGGGGGAAAAAGTGATCCCATTGATACAGGATATACCTGGACTTCAAAGTACCATTGATACTATCTCTTATCAAAGGCTTAAATATATATATGGATAAAATATAAAACAAGATCAGCAGTTGGTTAAAAAGCAGAAAATACAGAGTAGGCATAATTGGTATAAAATATTAACAGCTGCATCTCAAAGCTATTTTACACAGCAGGTGAGTTCCTCTTCCAACAGCATGTTCCAGAGTTGGCATTACAAAGTGTGAAAGGAAATTATAAATCCCTAATAGGTAAGGATATATAAGGGGGAAATGGACTAGTACACATATCTTACTTGAGTCTGCCTTGCCAAACTCAGGCTAGCAGGTCTCTCTCTCAGATGAAGCTCGGAGGCCCAGGAGCCCTACTGACTCTAGCATGTGCACAAGTTATCCCACATGGAGTTGGAAAACAAAATTACATTTCCCACCACCCAGCCCTCTGTGATCCACATATGGTCAGAGAACACGGCCACACCAAACATCATTGCTTCCTGGCTGCACTGCTGGAAGGAAGTTTTCCAATTAATGCTTCAGTTGAGATTTGTGCCTTTCGCCCCTGTCCCCATCCCCATGGTTTTGCGCCCCCTCCACACACACACAAAGAGAAGAATTGGCTGAATGTGTGACTGGCTTTGATCTCCTCCCTGTTTCCCACAGTGGGGGGAGGAGGAGTGAAGTGCTCTCAGCAGGTGCTTACAAGAGCTGGCTGAATCCTGACCTAGGGACTCAGCAGGTTCCTGGCTTTGGCCTCCTCCCCTTTCCCAGCACAGGTAAGGGAGAGGAAGTGCTGAATGTCCATGGCAGCTTCTGCAGGCAACAGCTGATTAGGCTGCAAGCTTCGAACACCAAGTAGGAAGTGACATAGATTGGTGATTCCTGATCAGGGATAACAGGCAGTGATTCCTCTGTGATTTGGATGCTATGCAGTGAGGCACAGTGGACAGGGGACTCTCTCCTTACCATTTTCCAAGGAGCAAAGCTTTGGCAAGGGGATGTCTGGGAGGTTGTATGGGCCAGATGGAGAACCATCTGCACTTGTTGTAAAAGGGGGCTTTTAATCGAGGTGGGTTTTTAATTGCTTTTAAGGTTGCTTATTTTATTTAACCAGTTTGGATCTTATAAACTGTTGCCTTTTAAATTCATTTTATTGTTAGACATTTTGGAGGAAAAGGCATATTGATCTGAAAACCAGAAAACCCTACTTCCATGAACCAGATTCAGCATGCATTGCAAAGGTTCCTCTCCCTGCCACAGAGGTTGTATGACTCCCTTCAGCAACATGAGGGACTCACAGCTGGGCTTTCTGACATAACTATGACAGCTACCTTACCTATAGCACCAGATGAGATGAAGCCTCCTTGCAATTAACTTCACACTTACAGACCAGGAAAAAAAATGGATCTTCAAAATTAAAGTACTTTTTAAGTGCAGGGTTGACCTTACGATAATCAAAGTCAGCATCTTAACTGCTAAACTACTGCATCCTAGAACAACACAAATCCTAAGCTCCATGTTATCCAATTGCTTGATAAATTTTCCATACATCTGATCCCTAGTTAATTACCTTATTCTATCCCTTTCTTTCTCCACCATCTCTGACCTTGATATTGCACAACCTTCCTTTTGGATCATAATCTCCTTTGGACTGCCTTTGGAAGGCTTTATTTCAGTTTCTGTTTGGAATTCCGCATATCAGGTTGTTCCTTCCACACAAGGCACCTTGTGAAACCATGCCTTGTGGGGACTCTGTTAGGTTTAAATGGGATATAGAGTCAATGTTAAAAATGTTCAAATGTAAAAGATGTGTGTCTGTATTTTTCTTTGCTGAGAAAAGTTGT
>CM034706.1:204200028-204220687 GCA_020142125.1 Phrynosoma platyrhinos | reverse complement strand
TAGAAAGGGGGGGGGTCCAAAGGAGCGGCGGTTTTATTTTTCATTGAGTGGGTGGGTGGGTGGTTCTCTGAGGCAAACCAAAGGTGAGGGATAGAGGCAGAGAGAGAGAGAGAGAGAGAGCCGTTGGAGGCGCGCGCGCGCGGGCGAGGAGGCGCGAGGCACTCTCGAGCGGGGCCGCGCCCGCGCCCGCGCCCGCTCCAGCCGCGGTTGGACTTTCTATACTTGTAACTGAGGGAGGGAAGGCAGGCAGACGTGCGCGTGCGCGGTCGTGCGCGCGTTAAGTGTGTATGTGTGTGTGTGTGAGAGAGAGAGAGAGTTGTACTGGCGCGCGCATGTGCGCGTTCCCCGGCGCAGTGAAGGAGTGAGCAGCAACGGTGGCGCTGGGTTTGTTGGCTCCTAAGGCCAGGCAGCAATAGCAATAGCAATAGCAATAGCAACATGCGGGTGGCAGAGGCGGCGGCGGCGGCGGCGGCGCCTCAGGCGCGTGTGGTGAGTACTTTCTCCCCCCCCTTTTCAATCTCTTGCCGCCTGTTGAGTGTCGTTGTCATTTCTTTATTATTATTATTATTATTCAAAACCTTGACTTGTATACATACATATATATATATATATTGCAAATTTCCTCACAAGTTGAGCACCTAATCTTCGAGCACAGTTCAGCCTCGAGTCGGTTCCTGAGGGAAGTAGTGCCGCCTCGTTCCTTCGTTCCTTTCTTTCTGTTTTCTTTCTTTCTTCCTCCCTTCCTCTTCCATGGGTGGGAACTCCTTCTTCCCTTCCCTTCTCCTTCTCCTCCTCCTTCTTTGCCTTCTGGACCCGATTCCACCATGGGTTTCCATGCCTCCCCTACCTGCCTTGCCGCCATTCTCCCTCCATTTCTTCCCTTCTTTTCTATTCTGGAACCCAGCTGAGTTTCATTCCCTTTCCTTTCCTTTCCTTTCCTTTCCTTTCCTTTCCTTTCCTTTCCTTTCCTTTCCTTTCCTTTCCTTTCTTCTTCCCAACCTGCGCCAATAATGCCGGGCTTCATTGGGCTTTTTTCCCCCTCTGGGAGGGTGGTTGTCTTTTCTTTTCTTTTCTAATGTGTGGCTGTGTTTGTTTTAGTGGATCATTATGACTTGAGGACTCCATTATTTCTTGTCTTCGGGGTGGTGATGGTTCTCTCTTTGGTGGATATTATGACTTGAGGACTTGGGTTTGTACCTGTTTTGGGAGTGTTGCACGGTGTGTCTTCCCCTCCCTTTTACCCTCCGATTTGTACTTAAAGATTTATGTTTAGGACAGGCTTAACATCCCCATTTCTCCCTATGTTTTTAAATTAAAAAACAAACAAACAACAAAACATGGTGGTGTTGGTTGTAGATGTTAATTAAAATGCCATTTAAACATAGATCTCTTTCATTGGTGGGTGGTTGGGGAGTTTAAAATCAAGCGAGCCTTCGCTTAATTTTGTTGTTGTTGGGTGTCTTGAAGTTGTTACCCCCATCATGGGGTTTTCTTGGTTAGATTTCCTCAGAGGGGGTTTGCCATGGCCATTCTCTGAGGCTGAGAGAGTGTGACTTGCCTAGGCTCACCCAGCGGGGATTCGAACCCTGGTGCCCAGAGTCATAGGTCCAGAACACACTGGAGAAATAATCCAGTTTGAGGCCTCTAGCCGCCCTGGCTCAGTGTTAGGGAATCCGGGGAACTGTAATTGTGGCACCAGAGCTCTCTGATAGAGAAGGCTAAATAAATGTCTCACAAAACTACAGTTCCCAAAATCCCCTAGCATTGAGCCAGGGCAGTTAAAGCGGTCTCAAACTGGATTATTTCTGCAGTGTGTTTTGGAGCAAAGTCCAAGGTTCAAACCACTACGCCACAGCTGGCTTTCTTTTGCTTAATACCTGAAGGAATAAGAAGGAAAGCGTCAAGTTTCCAATTCTAATTTTATTTTCCCCCCCCCCCTCCCAGTAGCTTGGAAAGGTAGATATATTTTCCATGTTAATGAAAGTGGCCTGGTGACCTGAAGGACGTAATGGACACACAGACAGAGAAAGAGTCAATAATGGTAACTGCCTGCAAGAAAATCACTGTATTTTTAGCCATGGATCAGTCTGCCTGGCTTTACCTGCGGTGCCTACAATCTCAGACTTTCACAGTCAGGAATGTTGCCTTGCCTGCTTCTCCACCCTGAGACAAATGTTTAGAAACAAAATCTTTGGATTTCTCCCAGGTCTACCATACATACAGTCTGGAAAAGAGAAGCAGCGACACCACTCTGCTAACAGACCCTGAAACCAGATGCTTTCTGAATGCCAGTTTCCCCCTTTTCAAAAAGCAACCAAGACTGTTGGGCTTTTTAATCTTCCTTTTTTCTTCTCTTGCTTTGTTCTTTTTGACTGCAGATTGATGGAAAGGAATGAAAGAAAAAAAGAACAACAATGAGTTTCTTGGCTTTGGTTGAACTGGTTTGTGGTTTTGCACTCACAGGCAGGTTTAGAAAAGGTGCCTTTTTTTTTCTTCAAAATCTGTTCTTAGTGCTGGAAGTTAAAAAATGTGGGGGTAAGAAACACTTTTTTTCGGTTGCTCTGACAGTTGGTTATTTGCATTTGTCACTTTGTTTTCTTCAAAGAATAAACATTCCACACACCAAAAATTACGGAAAGCTTTGCAAGTCCTTAGCATTTGCATATTTTGTTGCTCTGATTCAGGTTTCCATTCCTGGAAAAACGTTTGTGGAGCACAGCCACAAAAAAAGGCAGCCATGTTAAATAGTCGTTGGCAGTGAGTGTTAATTACTGAACAAAGTTTCCCTGTGCTGTTGGTATGTCAGGTGTCGGGGCAAAACAACCCTTAGAGCTCTTGTATAGAAGGAAAATAGCAGAAGGTTCCTTCTTGATGTATAATGAAAGAACAACCGTGCACTGTAAATTTTCCCCTTTTTTGCTTTAATATGCTTATGAGCAAGATCTAAACTTTTGCCCCCTGTTGGACTGGCAGGAGTACTTTAGATGAGAAGAAAGGAGCCCTTTTAAAATGCGGATAGTGTAGGCACTTTGTCAGCCAGCTCGCACTCAACCTGTTGGTTCCTTTTTAACCGAAGCAATGACTGGCGGATTGTATGAATTCCCAATACTACCTCTGAACATCAGGAATTAGAGTAGCATTTTCAGTCTTACACTTTCCTGTTTGTTTGCTTGTTTTTAAATCTCTTGCTGGTATTGCAAGGCTGTGCAAGAACTGAACTACAGAATCACGTTCATAAATCTGAGTACATTTTTGTGCAAGGCAATGTAGCTGGCTGAAATATTAATAGAATAGAAGAAAATGAACATGTGAAACTAATTGTTATTTCCAGTATTTATTGTTTTCATGAAGGAGTTAAAGATTTTAGAAATGCATCCTTGAATTTCACCCTGAATTTAAACCTTGAAAAGAATTTCGCCCTTGAAAAACACAAATTCATGTAAATAACTTGTATATATAATGGCTGATTATTATTTTTTTGAATTGCTTCAAGGTGTATTGAAGAACCATTCTCATTTTAGCTGTTTAGATGTTATCAGTTGTAGTTGTGATAACTATTGTTAAAATGGCCACTTGTCAAGTACAAAATGAACTATACAGAATGATTATTATAAGTATGCAAAGGCATCTTGTAGCATATTTGAGACTAAGGGGGGTTGCAGACTGCCAGAAATAGTGCAAATTGAGTCCACTTTTAGGGTTAGGGTTAGGGAATCATGGGAACTGTATTTTATTGTGGCACCAGAGTTCTCTGACAGAGAAAGCTCAATGTCTCAGAAAAAAAACAACTCCCATGATTTCCTAGCACTAACCCTAACCCTAAAAGTGAACTCAATTTGCACTATTTCTGGCAGTCTGCATCCCCCCTAAATGAAAGAGAGACACATGAGTTTTTGTAGATTTGAACCTACTTCCTCAGATGCATGGGGATCTGAGGAAGTAGGCTCAAGTATGGCAAGGTCATGATACCAACTTCTCTCTTTCAGGTAGTCTCAAAGGTGCTACCAGATCCCTTTGCATACTGATTTTCCAGACTAACACAGCTGTGCCTTTGATTATTATAGGGTTAACCACTAATCAGTGTTGAGAAATTAGCTATCTTAATGTTGGCAGGGTTTTGAAACTTCTGAATACAGTTAGCTCAACCTTGTTGTTAACCCCATGTCTATGAATGTGATCATATTTGCTCTTTCCACTCCTATCATGCTTTGTTTCCATGTGGTGTACTGACTGTGGCTGCTTCCTACATCTGAAAGAGAAATAAGCACCTGTGTTCACATACCACAGTGGTGGCTCTGATGTAATAATGACTGAAATTCGGTGGCTTTGCAGTGGGGGGGGGTATTTCTTTTCTGTATAAGTTTTCTGGTTTCCTAGGGGTAATTTCTCACCACCAGTGGAAAAATAATTGTCTAATTACAAATCTGAATTAACTCCAGCATGGAAAAAATGAACAAATAAGAGCATAATCCAGCAGGAATGTCTCCTGCTAAAGTATCACTGAGCACTAACGTAGAATGCTGTGGCATAGGTGTTTCCCTATGCAATTTTTGTAAGACTTTGGCAGTAACAGCAGTTAATATCCTTTTATTTGCTTTTGTTCATCTTTCAAAAGGAAATGTTACATGTCATTTTGAGATTGCCAGCACTGTAGGCTGTTTCTCTATGTCACTAGATGACCTGGGGTGACTACCTTCATTTTAAAAACTGTACTTAAAAATCATGTTCTGTAGATAGCACTCATTATCTTGATGCTTGACTCAACAGTGGGCAGTTTTACATTGCTGTCAGTGTACTTTAATCCTTGGTTTATTGCTTTCCCATGTGTCATTGTTTTAGCATTAGCTTTAAGAATGCTTACATTCAAGTGTGTGAACTACAAACTCAGCTTTGTAAACAAGAAATAAATGTAGTCTGTCATCACAACAGCCAACCTTGTAGAGAGATCTTGTAGCATCTTTGAGACTGAAAGAAGTTGGCAGCGTGAGCTTTCGTAGACTTCAGTCTACTTCCTCAGATGCTTTTGAACAGGCAACCTTGTGATCCAAGTAGGTTGTAAAGCACTGTCATTATATTTGAGTTCATGAAAACTCATGCAATAATAAATTTGTTAGTCTTGTATAATTCAGTTTTTAGTGTGTTGACTCTGTAATCTTATAATTTGAGGGTGATGTATTGTGGCATTCATCCCATTTCTTGAAAAAGACATTCTTAGCAGAGTTAAAATAGCTTCTTTCTAAAGAGCTAATGTGGCCTTTTAGAACAAAAGGTTACATGCACACACACACACACACACACACATGTATGTATATGTATATATTCAGCTTGGTTATAAATATTGCCATCTCCCCTTTTTGCTTTTTATGTGTTGCTTCCCTGTGATTGTATGTTGGCTTTTTGGCAGAAACTATAAAAGTTTTGCTTCTGTGCTTTTGCTAAAAATGTCAAAATATTTGGAAAACAAAGTAAGGATATTTCTGGATTTATGCCTTTGGTTCACACTGGCTAGAAGAATGTTTGGGTTATTTTGATCCTAGCTTGCTTGTGATAGTGCTTATGAGAAAGCCCAACCGATTCTGTGCTTTTTGACTGTGACAGCTGTTTGAGAGTGCATCTCTGAGGAAGGAGAAAGACCTTAGCTTGTGTTATAAGAGAAAAACTTTTGTCTTAACGTCCTTATAATGTTGGGGTGAGAGGAGACATGCTTAATGGAAGATGATTATTGCTGAGTTCATGCCCTTCTATAAATCCACTTGTAATATAGCTTCATGCATTTTCTTTGGAGTTGACATACTTAAACCTGTAAATGGCAGTGATGGAGTTTGCTAATGCTGTACTGCCAAGGAAGCACAATTACTGTCCCCTTACGTTGCTGTTGTTGTGCCCCTTTGAATGAGCAACCTCCAAGAGCCCTAGTCATCAGTTGCCCTGCTCAGTTTTTGCAAATTCTCAAAAGTGGCTTCCTTGATCAAATCAGTCCACTTGTAGTGTGGTCTCCACCCTTTTTTCCTACTGCCTTCCACTTAACTAAGCATTTACTAAGCATTACTAAGCATTTCCAGTGAGTCCTGTTGTCTTGTCATATGTCCAAAGTATTACAGCCTCAGTTTAGTCATCTTTACTTCCTTGCTTCTAGTGAAAGTTCAGGCTTGTTTTGCTCTAAGATTCATTTCTTTCTCTTTTTAGCAGTGCATGACCCCATTATACATTTCAATATTAGCATTCCCTCTGACAGCAAATGCTTTTTAAAAGACATTCTGCAGCTTCCTTAAGAAATATAATATTGGTAACTGTATGGCCTACATAAATATAGTACTTTATTTTATATTATACCCTGCGTAAGTGTGATGTAACTTTTCAATGGGTATAATATATTCAGGTGTTCCCTCAAATAGAAATTGATTCCTCAGATAATAAATAATAATAATAAATTATTTATAGCCCGCCCCTCTGCAAAGCAATCAGGGCGGGTTACAACATTTTTAAAACAGTACAAGTTAAAAACATTCCCTCCACACATGATCCACCCACCCACCCACCCCTTAAAACAAGATTAAACCAAGAAGATGTTAAAACAACACTAAAATTGAGGTTAAAACCAACAACTCAGAATCAGCAGACCAATAAAGCAGGGTCACCCCTCCCAATGGACAGATGTTATCCTGGGAAGGCCTGCCGGAAGAGATCCGTCTTTACTGCCTTCTTGAAGGCAGTAAGAGTAGTAATCAGACGGATCTCATCCGGCAGGCCATTCCATAGTCTGGGAGCGGTAGCAGAAAAGGCCCTCTGGGAGGTCTGAGATAGCCTAGTTTTTATTGGCTGTAGCAGATTCCTCCCAGAGGACCGAAGGGCGCGGAGAGGATTGTACGGGGAGAGGCAGTCCCTAAGATAAGATGGACCCAAGCCATGTAGGGCTTTAAAGGTCAAAACCAACACCTTGTAATGCGCCCGGAAACTAATTGGCAGCCAGTGGAGGGATTTCAGCCCTGGTGTTATGTGCTCCCTCCTTGATGGTCCTAGAAGTTATAAGAATAACAAGACAGCTTAGTAAGCTGTTCCAGCAGAGTGTGAATAACATGTTTGTAGCTGCACAGTTTGTAATTGACACTTTTGTATAATGTGGTTTGCATGATTATAAAAAGGTTGGGTTGTGTATTTTATATGGTAATAAGATTGTAAAGTTACAAAACTATCTAGTGTTTGTTGGATCAGCTAACTACTACCAGGCAGCATTTTTTTTTGGACTTGTTCGTATATTATGAAGGGCAACCCTTTTTGCATTCCAATTTTACAGTGATTTCTAAAGTGCTTTTCAGAAGAGGCTAAGAGTTAAAACTATTTAGTTCCCATTATGCAACACAGAAATAATAATAATAATAAAAAGCTGTATCTAAGATGTCAGGATAAAAAGCTGATGCGTAATGCTAATCCAACACAGAAATATTAAGTGTCTTTTTACAGTGTAGGGTAAGAGGGTCACACTGAAATTAAAGAATAGTTTGACAGTTGAATTTGAAATTTTATGTATCCAAATTGCATAGTTGCACAATTCATGCAGAAATTTCGTGAGACATAATACTCATACAAGATCCAAGATCCACATACATAGACTTTGAGGCATAAATGCAATAATAAGTGGGTTTCTGCTACAGTCTTGCGATCCAGTTTGTTTTTTAGATTTTTTTTAGTTCTTTTGGCTATAGATAATGGGGAAGGGGGCATATTTTAAAGTGTTCAAAAGACAAACATAATATAGAGACCCTACATCTTTTTAAAACAGTTCCTCATAGTTCTTATGCATACCATTGTTTTAACAATCTGAATTAGAGATGGGCAGCCATTGCCCTCCAGATGTTATTGGCCTACAGTTCTCATAGTCTTTCACTATTGTCTATAAAGGCTAGGGCTGCTGGGAATTGTTGGCAAAAAAATGAATAAATGAGGAACTAAAGTTGCCCATTGTTGGTCTAATTGTGGCATTGTATCATTGGAGGCAGTAATACCTGAAATTTTGGTAGTCTGGACTGAGAGGACTTAATGGTCATGTTTGTACATTTATACACCACCTTTCTAGTTCATATATTTCCAGTACACATTCAGTACTGATAGGATTAGCATCTGGTCAGCTTGGGAGCAGCAACCGAGCAACTGGTTGAGCAGCAATCAAGAAGACTCCCACCCATGCCTGCCATGTGGCAAAGGCCAGCACAAGGGAAAGGTTTCTCGGTCACTGCTCAGCGTGCTGCTCAGTTGCTGCTCCCAAGGTGACTAGGTGTGAAGGTATAGGCTTCTCCCCAAAGACTCTGAATTCTTCTTTGTTGTGTCAGAGAGCGGCCCTGTAGTTGCACCCTTAGAAGAGAAGGACTGAGGGTTCAATCACTTTTAAGTTTATAGTGCAGTCACCTTCTCAGGGTACCAGAATTGTAATTTAAGGGCTTGGTTAGAGCTGTATAGCAGATAATTCATTATTGGAGCCCATGGTAGTTATCTCTTGCTTCGAAAAAACGTGACTATTGTAAACAACTCACATTTCTTCTTGCAAATCTTTTAAAAATATTTTCACTTCTATCAAAAATCAGCTTATTGTTACTATTTTTAAAAGGAAGATAAGAAGCCTTGATTATTTTTTGCTCAAGTTATTTTTGCTATTTAGAATATTCTCTGTACTATTTGTGGATACAGGTCTGAAGTGGTATTAATTGAATAACTGACAAGGCTACAGAGAGAATGAAGAATAATTGCAGTTTACAGAAAAGATATGGTTGTTTGTTGAATTTCAGTTGTAGATCTGTGTGTTTATTAATATGTGTTACCAGTAAGACTAGCAACAAAATGCTACACCAAAGATGGGCCCTTTTTCAGTGTTCTGTCCAACCATCCATATACTTGTCCATTGTACACAGTTTTTAATTCCCTCAATAGTTGGTCAGAATTTCATGGTCATTTAGCATGCTTAGTCTTCACAGGGTTGTTTTTTGAGGTTTCTTCAAGCCTACTGATTTCTCTTCTGCATGAACGGTAATGCTTGGATTACATAAACCTTGCCATTCACAGTCTGACCATTGGAAATAGATTCCCAAAGTTATTAGTTTTAAGGGGCTACAGAACAGTTTATGATTATTGGAAATAGAGGGAACAATGGTAATCTATCATAGTTTTCACTTATTTGCATTAGGCTTAATTCATTAAATCCAAGTTGAATAACTAGCCAGAGTAGGCAGCTTATGTATAATGTCTAGCAAATACCTAGCAGAGATAATATACAGTTGCCCCTCCTCATTCGCGGGGGATCCGTACCAGACTTCTCTGTGAATGAGAAATAACACGAATATTGGAGACCTATTGAGTATAATGGTGGCGCGCGAACCATTTTGTCCCTCATGGCTTCCTGTTTGTGAAAAACCGAGGGACGCAAATGGGAAGTCCAAGAACCATGAGGGACACCTGTATTTCAAAATGGTGATGATTTTCAACACAGTAGAATAAGCAAAATGGCATGAGTTTGTTTAACTTATTGCACCACACTCTTTAAATGGAGCTAGGTTACTTTAACAGCTCTGACTGCCTCTTGTTGCATTCTGGGGTTTGTAGGTCACCGAGGCTTAAAGGCTCTCTGGCTGAATATTCTAAATCAGGGGTAGGCAACCTTTTTGAGTCGGGGGCCGCGTTGCTGTCCCTCAGACAATTGGGGGGCTGAAGCACCAAAAATAAATAAATAACTAAATAAAAATAAAAATTAAAAAATATATTTTTTAAATTAAAAAAATATGCATGCACACTCTCTCAGCCCCAGAAAAGCCATGGCAAAAACCCTGTGGAGATTTTGCCAAGAAAACCCCAAGAACTAGTAATAACAACAATAATCAATATTTTCATTGCGGGCGGCGGCGGCAGGACTGGCTTGGGGCCGGTCCAAAGGCCTCAAGGGGCCGCATCCGCCCCCCCCCCCCCCCCCCCCCCCGGGCCTTAGGTTGCCTACCCCTGTTCTAAATGCTCCTTCCTAAACTACAAGTTCCAGAATGCAGTAAGAGGCAGCCAAAGCAGTTACAATGACCTAGCCTCATTTTAAGAGTGTAGAGCGATAGTCTCCCAGTGTTGGTTTCATTATGCTTTTTTGTCAAGGGGAGCTAGGGAGGTGTTTTACCAGCTATTCTCCAAGGAACATATATGGCCTTTGACCCTCTTAAAAAGTCCTTAAAACAATTTTGTGAAATAGATGAGGTTAACAGACTGCTCTGCTGGTAAATTTGGGGGTTGAATCCAGGTCTCTGTGGTCAAAGTTCAGTACTATATACTAACTATAGGATACAGGTTTTCAAAATAAAATATTAGGAACTGGCAGGACTGGTAGCTGAGCATTCTGTAGAGCTAGTGGGCATTTCCAAATAAATAAAGATGGTGATATTGCTCCTCTACATTCTATAAGGTTTAGGAGATTTGTGGTGAATGGTTTTTCTGTCTTGTTTGGCCTGACTTGTTAGATGGATAATTTGTTTGAGTGGTCTTGTTTAGTGTAGACATTTTTAGAATGATCAAATAACACCTGTGCAATTGAACACCATAGGGGTTATTTAGTCATAATTACAATGGCTCAGCAGTAAATTAACTGTACCTGAATCAGTGCAGCTAAACATTCAGGAGTCCACAAATTTTGGTGTGGTCATTAGACAGCCATTCTTTCTGGTTGCTAGTAGCCCCTTTTCTCCCTGGTGAAAAGAAACACAGCTCCTCTCCTCAGAGGGATATTGTTTTAATGCATGTGAGGCTTCAGAGATTACAAAAATAAAGAGATCGTTTTTGTTCAAGGCTTGGATTTATTTAATTTTTCCTTTGCGGTTGCAGTGAAGTTTGAAGTTCTTCTGGTTTTTCCCTTGAAAGAGAATTGTTGGCAGTGGAGACTTAGGGCCTTTGCAGACTGCCAGAAATAGTGCAAATTGAGTCCACTTTAACTGCCCTGACTCTGTGCTAGGGAATCATGGGAACTGTAGTTTATTGTGGCACCAGAGCTCTCTGACAGAGAAGGCTCAATGTCTCAGAAAAAAATACAATTCCCATGATTCCCTAGCACTGAGCCAGGGCAGTTAAAGTGGACTCAATTTGCACTATTTCTGGCAGTCTGCAAAGGCCCTTAGGGCCTGAACAGACTGCCAGAAATAATCCAGTTTGAGACCTCTTTAACTGTCCTGGCTCAGTGCTAGGAAATCATGGAAACTGTAGTTTATTATGGCATTAGAGCCCTCTGACAGAGAAAATCCTGAAAGTAAAAAGGAGCGGATTTGGTCTACTTTCTGTTCAGGTTAACAACACTAAAATACCAACACGTGTGAAAATCAACCCACTTTTGTGGGTTTTCCCCAGCTTTTAAATCCCGTTTTTTGCATGGGATTTCCCCTGTGTGATAAAGTCCTGTGTTAGTATCTTTGTGTTGCAGATAGATCTCAGAGCAGCCTTTGCCACCTACTTTTCAAGCAAGTCACACTCCTTTGCTATGAGTGCAGGGCAGAAGAGGAGCAGCAAAAGAAATTCCTATAGACACCAGCAGTACAGAGGAAGGACTGACCACCCATTGTCAGGAGCAAGTTGAGAGGGATGTGGAAAAGGGAAATAGTAGAAGGACCTTTTTCTGTGGTGGTTCTCCAAGTTTTTAATGAAGAAAATGTCTCCTTTGGCAACTACCACCTCCAGCACTTGTTGGTCTTAGAACGTAAGCAATATATACATCATAAGTCACCAGGTAGCATTATACTGGAAGAAGTGGTTCGGACTCTTTGCATGAAACATCTAACACCTGAAGATACTGTGAGGCAAGGGATGTGATGCATCTCTCCTCCAAATGGGCTGCATCACCCATACTGGGGTGAGGAACCTGACATTCAGGGTTCAATGCCAGTCTAGAGTTCAGCAACTGACTGAGAAGGACTGTGTTTTAAAACAGCCGGAGTTTAAGAAAAGTGAAGTTTGTAGCTATAGGCAGCCTCCCATCCTAAAAGCTAAGTGAACTATGCAAGGTGGTTAGTAGCAGATGAAAGTTCACTTTCCTGCTGATTCCCAGTCTTGAACTATCAAGCTAAAGCAAAGTATCTACCAAAACTGATAAATATAAAATAACTCTTTCTGTGCCTCTGGATAGCTATTTAAGTTTGGTCATGACACTAGGAAGAAGTCTAAAACTCATCTGCCTTGTGGCAAAGGCTAAACTCACTACACTTCCTCTGGAGAACATAAAATTCAGTCAGGTTCACATGGGGAAACAGTCTTACAGGTAGCCTGGATGAAACTGTAGGGTTTTATAGGTCATAACTAGCTCTTTAAATTCTGTCTAAAAATGAGCTGGTAGCCAGTGAAGCTGTTGCAGCAAGGGAGTTATATGTTGCCTGTAACCAGCCCTAGGTTTCTAAAGCCAACATGAAGGAAGCTTGCCCCCTTTTTCTCTGCACTTGCTGGTTGTGCAGGAAGGTGCATTTTTGCATTGTGATTTGTTAACAAATTTAGAGAAGGAAGAGTGGCTGCACTCTTGTCATTAAAGAATGAGCCTCAGCTTTGGCTGACAGAGATATCATAGACAACAAAGTTTGTGCCTGTTTTGTCCAATCTGGTTAGAAGGAACCATCTTTACAAGCAGTAACAACAAGAAATACATGTAGGACTGTTGTACATGATGGTCCCTGTGTCAGTTTTGATTCTTACATATGAGTGATATATGAATTAAGTGAAAAGGCCCTTAAAAGCTTTCCAATTCAGAACCTGAATAGGCTAGAGGAAAAAAACAGAGATTTATTGACATCTAGGTGATGTGATTCACTAGTATTCACAATCTTTAGAATTTTTGTTGAGAGGCCGGATAGCTTCTCTGACTTTGCTTCTAGCCAGTGTTGGAAAAATGAGTTTAATTACTGTTCTGTACAGTATACAGATATATATTGTTGGAAAGAGACATAAGGTGAAACCCTTGCCCATCCTAAAATATTGAGTTTGTCAGTGAAATCCTTGAATTGATAAATTGGCTCTGAAATGGGGGGGGGGAGAAACACCTTTACGTCTAGGTAGGATTGCTGTTGACAGGAGGTCTACACAAAGAAATAATAATTTTACCTTCAAATTGTTTGCTTTGTGAGGGAATGAATGGAAAGTCCTTTTTTTTTTTTTCTTTTGCTGGGTTGGGAACTGGGTAAAGGAAGTGTTTCCCTTTCTGCAGAGATCAGAACTGTTTTAGGCAGCTAGGAAAGGCTTTATGATTGGCTAATTATCTTCTTACATTGTACTCCAGAGGAGGAAGCAGGAGCAAGCACCTGATGTTGACAGTGGCTGATCTTCCATGAATAGGCAAAATTCTCTGCTACCAAAATAGATAAGCTGTTGCTTTATAAATAAGAAAGGAGTTGGGGGGGGGGATTTCTTTCACCTTTATAAGATTTATTTTAGCTTGTGTTTTAATGGATGAGAATCTATTTCCTTGGATGTATCCAAGGTAGTGGATTGTAATCCATGACAGCTCTGCTAAAATAAATCTGATAATCTTAAAGGTGAAAGAAGTTGCTTCTTGTTCCCTTCACCCTTCTTCTTTTGATACTGTAACAGATTAAAATGTTTTTTCATTCTCTCTCTTAAACTTAATTTAAAAAGTTAGATGTGACTGCTAATGCAAAGCGATCTGTGGCTTTCCCCACCAGCCAGGTGCCCTCCAGATATATTAGAATACATCTCTCATCATCTCCAGATAGCACGGTAGATTATTGGCTAGGAAGGACAAGAGACTTTGGGCCTTTGCAGACTGCTAGAAATAGTGCAGATTGAGTCCACTCTAACTGCCCTGGCTCAATGCTAGGGAATCATGGGAATTGTATTTTCTTCTGAGACATTAAGCCTTCTCTGTCAGAGAGCTTTGGTGCCACAATAAACTACAGTTCCCATGATTCCCTAGCATAGAGCCAGGGCAGTTAAAGTGGCCTCAATTTGCACTATTTCTGGCAGTCTGCAAAGGCCTATAGACTGCCAGAAATAGTGCAGCTTTAGGCCACTTTAACTGTCCTCGCTCAGTGCTAGGGAATCATGGGAATTGTATTTTTTCTGAGAATATTGAGCCTTCTCTGTCAGAGAGCTCTGGTGCCACAATAAACTACAGTTCCGATGATTCCTTAGCACTGAACCAGGACAGTTACAGTGGCCCCAAGCTGCACTATTTCTGGCAGTCTGTAAAGGCCCTTAGATTAGTACATCTGAAGTGTGGCGATAGGTCTTGTGCTTGCTAACCTCTTATATAGCAAGGTTAAAATATATGGCAGCTTGCAGAGCCCTTGCATTCTGCTGACTGCTTGAAACTCTGCTGGAAGGGAGTCCTTTCCTTTAATCTGATTGTAGAGAATAGAGGAAAACACTCATCTTCAGCAGTTTTCTTAACAGGCTGACAATGTGTGAAATTTTAGCATAGGAGCTTCTTGCATGAGTGCTACATAAAACATGTTTTGGGTGAAGAGGAACTTTCTTTTCCTCCTCATCCACCCACTTTCCAGAATTCTCTCACTTCATAGGGCCAGTTTAGTCTAGAGGCATGTTTTCATTTGTTCAGTAATGCACTCCCTTTTTTGGCTACCTTTGTGTTTACTCTGACACAAAATTTAACAACATTTCACAGTCAGATGCATGTAGAAGAGAATGATGGGAGGAATTATTTTAGAGAGGTTTAGAAAATTAGCAATGGGAATGATAAAAATAAGCCAGCGGGGTGTAGTGGTTTGAGTGTTGGACCAGGGCACTGGAAGACCAGGGTATGAATCCCTGCTCAGCCATAAAAATCTGCCGTGTGACCTTGGGTAAGGCTGCTTCTGTACTGTAGAAATAATGCAGTTTGACACTGCTTTAACTGCCATGGTTTAATGATATGGAATTCTGGGATTTGTAGTTTTGAGAGATATGTAGCTTTCCCTGTTAATGAGCTCTGGTGCCACAACAAACCACAAATCCCAGGATTCCATAGGATGGATCCATAATAGTTAAAGCTACATCAAGCTGCATTAATTCTGCATTGCGGTAGCAGCCTGAGTCTTACAGGTAGTTAGGCTGTTATAGGAGGATATGGTGCTTGAGGTACCACAGTAGGAGGGCCTGCAGTTAGTGTAACAGTATAAGGTACTTCATGCTACAAAACCCCTTGGACATGTAAAGTCAAGAGTGCTAATCCGGCCTTTTAAAAAGTGCAGCCTTATCCAAAACACCACTGTGAAGAGCAGATGAATCACCCACCAATAGTTATTTGTCTATACTGAACTTTAGTTTATGGTCATCCTTTTGTTCATAACATCAACCCTGGGTGTGGTAAGAAAAAGTATAGATGTGTGCCATTTGCATGTTGATAACACCTAACTCAGCAGTTTCATGCTAGATGTTGGGAAGCATATAGAACAGATGTGGAGGTCCATAGAATCATAGAGCTGGAAGAGACCCCCCAAGAGCCATCCAGTCCAACCCTCTTTTGCCATGCACGAAGTCCAAGCACTCCCTGTGAGAGTCATCCATCCAGCGTCTGTTTAAAAGACTCCAAAGCAGGATTATTTATTTACTTAGCTATGTATATCCTATGCAATATCATAAGATCTCTGGGTGGCATAGAAGAAGTAAACAGTTTAAGCAATTTCAGAAACAAGCAAAACAATCTAAAAACATACTAAACTGAATACCATATATACTCAACTATAAGTCAGCCTTATGTATAAGTCAAGGGCAAGTTTTGGGGCCAAAATTATGGATTTTGATATGATATTTAGGGATATGTAACAAAGGGTGTAAGTGACGAATTTTACTGTTTTCGTAGAGAAATTTCCTATTGAGATCCTAATAAGCCCAATTCCTTGGTACTCCTTTGAGGAGAAGGACCAAAGAGGTGCCACCACTGCCATTTTCCCACCTAAACTATCAAAAAGGCATAATGGTGGAAAGAATAGAGGGGTTTGTCACTTCTTTTCGATGTCCTCGGCATGAAATTACCTTTCACTACTGTACCCAGAGAAGGAGAAGAGTTAAAATATAGTACTTACATTGACCCGTGGATAGGTTGACCCAGTTTTATGGGGTCAATTTTTGACTAAAATTTCTACACTTATACATAAGTATTTACAGTAATTTAAAAGTGGAATAATTTAAAAAGTTAGAACAGTGTGAGACACCCCCCCTCCACTCAACTAATATAGGCATTAGGATGAAATGCAGGAATTAGGATGAAATCATTAGGTCCACACTTTAATGCTACTGCCCAACAAAAGAGCAACTCCCAACACCACTTCTGGAAACAACCATCACTTGAGGTAAAAAAATGATATTATATGGGTATAGTTATTTTGGGGTCTAATATGAGCTTTGGAAACTACTCATAGCACACAAAAAAAAAAAAAATAGCAGTACTGCTCTTCTAGCTGAGGGGAGGGGAAATCATTGGGAAATATGTCAGTTTGCAAAACTGAGTTGATCCACAGCTAAACAAATAACAAGGAATACTTGACTTCTTTATTGACCAAGCAGAGTGAAATGCAAGCAATTCAAACAAAGTGATCTGAATTGTTGAGCCCTAGAACAGTAAACACATGAACTTGTTAATTCATATAGTTGAGTAATCCTCCTCAAGTGTAAAATCTTTTCAGTCTAACAGAAACAGCATTAAAAATGCTGTCTTGATGGGTCTGTGACCGCATAATAAAATATTACTATTAAAATGCTGTCTACATAATAGCAACTGTGTTTATTAGTATTAACTGCTTTTCTGCTTTGACCTAGAAATGAAATGTAGTTTCTTTTTACATATTTTTTTGTATGATTAGTTTGTTCATGTCACTTCTATGTGCATGCATTGGTTTGTGTATTTCCCCTTCTGTTCATCTGTAATACTGCATTTTTGATAAATGGTATTTAAAACGAGTACATGTATTAGCTCATTTTGTATATTGGTTTGTTTTTGGATGGAGACTGCAATAAATACCAGATTTTGGATTCTTATGTCTGAACCATCTTTAATCTTTTTTTCATTTTAATGTTTTTCTTTGCTTCTATAGATTATTTATTTGCTGATTTTTGTTTCTCTGTTTGAGCTAGCTCTAGGGCAACTTTCAATTATTGTAGTGTTAGGTACAAGGAAAATTAAATACATGGAAACAGGTATTCCTCTGAGATGAAAGGCTCTTGATTTTTTGTGGGTTTTTTCCGGGCTGGGTGGCCATGTTCTAGAAGAGTTTCTTCTGACGTTTCGCCAGCATCTGTGGCTAGCATCTTCAGAGAAAGAAAGCATTTTCTCTGAAGATGCTAGCCACAGATGCTGGCGAAACGTCAGAAGAAACTCTTCTAGAACATGGCCACACAGCCCGAAAAAACCCACAAAAAAAACTATGGATGCTGGCCATGAAAGCCTACGGCTCTTGATTTTATTTTCCATACCTCCCGTTATTATCACAAACTTCTGGGGGAAAGCTTCATTTTTTTAGTGACATAAGAGATTGAAGACACCAATTCCATGCCTTTCCCCATCCCACTAATGATGCCAAATGTGAGGACTTCACTTATGCAGCTGTTATGACACCAAATGTGGAAACCTTCTTGATGTCCTCATGGTTCCTGTTCAAGACCTTCTTTGTATAATCCAACCAATGGACACTACCACCCTTGAACCACTGCCACCACAGATACTATGTGTTTGAACTGATCCATACCAACAAAGCTGTTGTGGCGTTCCCAGAGGGACAAAAGTATAATACAAATCTAATTTATTAAACAGAAGTTCATAATATAGTTAAAGATTACTTATTTAACACATCTAAATTCTGACTGACCCTAACTAATTCTAACTTGTATATCTTGCACATATTCTTAACTTCCACACTAATCTCTCTCACTCTTTTACTCTGTGATACATGCCACCCTTTTAAAAATTCCTTCAAATATTCAGTCACTGACTAGTCACTACCAATTTTCTGTATTCTCATCCCTTCCAACAGATCCTTTCCTTAGGAATACACTTACCAGCTGACTACGTCTATAGGTCACTGTGAGGATTCACACTCTAAATACCTTACAGTTGGCCCTTCATGTCCATGGATTCAACCATCAATGACTTGAATTTTTTAAAAAAGACAACCCCATAAAACAAACCTTGATTTTGCTATGTTATATGAGGGGTGTCATTTTACTGTCCCATATATATAGTGGGACTTAAGCAACTACAGGTTTTGATATCCATAGGTGGCCTGGAATCAAACCCTGGTGGATACCAAAGGCCTAATGTACTATATAAGCTGTGATAACAGCTACTAGCTATATTCCTAACCATCACTGTATTTAAATAACATTTTTAATTGATTATTTAGCTATTTAATAACACCAGCAATTGATCTGGTTACAATTGGATTTTCAATACCTAGCTAATTGTAAAATGAAGTGTGCTTAAAGTATCACAGATAATACACTCTGAAACACTTTGGCCTATCAAACCCCTGTATCTGCACAAATAAAAACAATTATCTTGTGCTCAGTCTCTTTTAGGTTCACTTTGTTCTTTCTCCTGATGCTGACTAGCCCAAACATGTGTCTCTGTTTGTCTTATCAGGTCAGTATAAGATGGGAGGGGGAGAGGGAGGGGGAGGGATTAGGAAGTGAAATGCCTCAGGTCAGTCAAGGCCAGCAGTGAAGGCCATATGTAGGCTTGGCTAAACTGGAGCCTTCTCTTTCTTCTTTCAATATCTGCTGCAGCTGGAAGCCATTGAGTTACTTAGAATTATAGGAGTTTATCACACGGGGGACAACTGGAAGTATAAATGGTAATTAACCTGTTAAAATCACACATTTGCGATTAAGATTTTCACATGATATCACACTCAAAGTGTGATTATCCTGGGAATATCCTATGATAATCGTCCAGTTGCGCTAACGGTTTTCACATCATGTCATGATGAAAAGCGATTAAAGTGCCATCCCATGAATAACCAGGCAATAAACGGCAACAAATCACTCACAGGACTTTCCACTGAATAATTTTTTGCTGTTTATTGCCTGGTTTGTTGTTGTTAACTGCCCTCAAGTCGATCTCGACTCATGGTGGCCCTATGAATGAGACATCTCCAAGACCCTCTCTCCTCAACTGCTCTGCTTAATTCCTGCAACCCCTTAATACCCATGAACTCCTTAATAGAGTCCATCCATCTAGCGAGTGGCCTTCCTCTCTTCCTACTTCCCTCTACCTTCCCCAGCATTATTGTTTTTTTTCCCAAAGAGTCCTCCCTTCTCATGATGTGTTCAAAGTATTACAGCCTCAGTTTGGTCATTTTGGCTTCCAGGGAGTTTTCCGGCTTGATCTGCTCTAGGACCCACTTGTTTGTCCTTTTGGCTGTCCATGAGATCCTCAGCACTCTTCTCCAACACCACATCTCAAATGCATTGATTCTCCTCCTATCATCTTTCCTAACTGTCCAACTCTCACATCCATGCATGGTAATAGGGAATACAGTGGCTTGCATGATTCTCACTTTTGTTCTGAGTTGTGTTTTACAATCATTTCTAGTTCTTTCATAGCCAACCCCCTCCCCATTCTTAGTTTTCTTCTGATTTCCTGACTGCAGTCCCCATTTTTATCAATGTTTGATCCCAGGTATGGAATTTTTTTTTTTTACTATTTATATTTTTTCATTGTCTAGGTTGAACTTGTGACAGTCCTCGGTGGTCATTATTTTTGTTTTCTTTATGTTCAACATTAAGCCTGCCTCTGCACTTTCTTCTTTAATCTTCCTTAGTAGGTGTTCCAGGTCTGTGAGGTTTTCTGCTGATACAGTGATGTCATCTGCATATCTTAGATTGTTGACATTCCTTCCTCCTATTTTCAGTCCTCCTCTTTCTGTGTCCAAGCCAGCTTTTCTAATAACATGTTCTGCATACAAGTTGAACAGATAGGGTGAAAGGATACAGCTTTGTCTGACTTCTTTGCTAATTGGGAACCATTCTGTTCTGTTCTGACTGTAGCCTCTTGTCCAGAATACAGATTCTTCATCAGGACTATCAGATGTGTTAGCACTCCCATGTCTTTAAGGACATTCCATAGCCTTTCATGATCTATGCAGTCAAAAGCTTTGCTATAGTCTATAAAGCATATGCTGATTTTCTTTTGGAATTCCCTGGTGCGCTCCATTAGCCATCGTATGTTTGCAGTGTGGTCCCTCGTGCCTCTTCCTTTCTTGAACCCCATTTGGACCTCTGGGATTTCTCTCTCCATGTATGGTTGGAGTCTATGTTGCAGAATTTTGAGCATGATTTTGCTTGCATGGGAGATCAGTGCTAAAATGGCTCCTGTGTGTGAAAATCTTAATTGCATTCTAATCATGTTTTAATAGCAGTTGCATGATTTTGATGGGTTAATCACTATTTAAACTCCCAATTTCCCCCTGTGATAAATTCCATAGAGTTGGAAGAGACCACAGGGGCCGAGTCCACCCCCCTGCCAAGCAGGAACACCAGTGAAAGCACTGCCAACAGATGGCCATCCAAGCCCTAGTTAAAAATCTCCAAAGAAGGAGACTCCACCACACTCTGAGGCAGCATCTTTCTCTGGCTTTTCTTCGCAAAAGAAGATTCAGGAAGGACTCACCCCACGCTTTTTGCAAGTGCGCTGATGACTAAAAAGGCCAATCCAAGA
>CM034706.1:204182844-204197214 GCA_020142125.1 Phrynosoma platyrhinos | reverse complement strand
GTATGAGCTGCTGGATGTCTTTCATGATGATTATTCCCAAATAGGAAATGCCTGAGGGATGAAACTGCAAGCCCATTAGGTCTTGCCAGGACTTTTGCTGTTGGTATGAAGTGTTTAGAGCCATTAATGTGGATTTGTTAAAGTTAATTTTTAGACCTGAATAACTACCAAAGGATTCAGTTGTTTTTTTTAGAGGCAGAAATGATAATTCTGGGCGCAATAAAAAAAATCAATACATCATCAGCATAAAGCACAACCTTATGGTGTTGGTTGTTGATGCAAAGGCCAGTTGCTATCAACATTATGCCATATCATGTTAGCCAGTGGCTCTAATGTCAGTGCAAATAGGAGGGGTGAGAATGGGCATCTTTGTCTGGTGTCGCTGGAAAGTGCAAAAGGTGTTGAGTTGAGGCCATTGACCAACAGTGAGTCTCACCTCTGCCTCCCTTCCCTCATGTACTTTGTTTGTGTTTTTGACTCTTTAAGAGATGAACAGAAACCCAAAATTGCTTAAGCTACTGACCTTTTAGTTCCTTGTATTAGATGGGTATTTTTGATCTTGAAAGTTGGCGAAATTCACTGCTCAAGTTTTATACATCCACCATGATCAATGGGTAACCATGCCCCTTTTCTGTAAACTTTCTTAACAGCTTAATTTTTTTTATAACTGTTTTGTCACTTTTGCCATGGTTTCTTTTGTTGCCCCCTCCCATTGACATGTTAAATGTGTTCTCCTTGGAGCAACCTAGGTAGGGTTTCCTTCTTTTATGATAATGTTGATTTTAAAAAACAATTAGCTGTGCCATTGCATGCTGTAATTGGAAATGATAGAAGAAAGCTGCATAGAGAATGGCTTTGGAATGTGTGACATAGAAATAAAGAAACAGCTTGAAGAAATCTGCAGAGCTGCCATAAAGAAGTTGGGAGGAGCTTGCAAATATTGGAGAGGGAAAGGCAAGACATATCAGTGAATCTATAATTTAATCTGGAAAAGAAATGAATTGAGAGAATGAATGAATGTCTTTGAAAAATGAACATACTAATTTTACTGACTAGATCGTTTTTTAGAACTCCTTGGCCCAAATCCATCTGTTGGTCCCAGTTAGAGTAGAATCATAGAATCATTGGGATCTAGAAAAGTGTTGTTTTACCAAATTTGTGTTGATTCAGTGGGTTTGCTTTGATTGACAATAAGCTTTTGATATAAGACCTTGCTCCCAAGTGTATTCTTTGATGTACATTACTTATTTCTGCTGTGAAGTTGAGAGCCATTCACTTGCCCAAGACAAGCATTCTTTTTTTTCTGACTAGAAATTTAAACTCTGAGTGCCTTCATACTGCACATTTATGTAACCTTGGTATCCCTTTAATTGCCATGGTTCTATCATATGGCGTACTGGGATTTGTAATTTATTGGAAGACTTAGACTTCTCTAGTCCATTCCCCTGGCAGGAAATCCTAAGTACCACATTAAACTACAAATTCTAGGATTCTGTAGGGCAGGGTGCAGCCTTTGTATCTCAGTTTTGTGGTCCTTGAAGCATCCCACCAATCCCTAAAGCCCTCCAACCCCACAATATTTTTAAACAAGAAATGGCATGGTTTTCAAGCAGTTTTTGCCCTAACATTTATCAGAAAACAAGCAAAAACATGCAAAATACCTCTCACCCACAAGCCATTTAGAATCCTGTACTACTTCCATATACCTCCATTTTATCCTGCATTCACTTCAAAATGTGAAAGGAAGAGGTGCACCTTCACGTCTTGTTGCTGTTTTAAGGTCTACAGAGGAAGTATCTTGATTTTCCTTTGATGCTATAATCAAAATATTGAGAGGAAGAGAATTCCTTCACTTCTTATCACCATTTTGAGAAGGTCTGCAGAGGAAATGGGAAGTATTTGGACTTACAGGGGTGGGGGTGGAGTGGGGAAATTGGTCTTTGAACCCAGTGGGGCTGCCCACTCCTGCTTTAGGGTGACCATGGCAATTAAACTGCTATTGAAGTGCAACAGCTGTATAATGTGGATACACTCCTTGTGTAACAAACAGATATACAGTCATTCCCTCCATTTTCACGGGGATCCGTTCTGGACCCCCCTCACAAAAATGAAAAAAAATGCAAATATTCAAGCCCCATTGGCTTATATAGGCACATGTTCCCATGCGCGGCCCCATACGCACACACCATTATTTCCCTCCTGGCTTCCTGTCTGCGGAAATTCAAGACCGTTGATGGGAAGTCCGCAAAATAGGAGGGACGACTGTATACATGTTCTTTCACTGCAGACTGTACTACTTTTTATAATATCTTTCAGTATCCTGATCAAATATATTATGATTAGCTTACAGCTGGTGTGGAATTGAATTGCTGCCATATTCTAGCAAATAGCAAAGTGCTTTTCATGTTGTCTTTCACTATTTTATAAGTTTATTCATTGATTTTAGAATGGATGTTCATTCTGAATGAATATTTAGAATACTTTTATCGTATACCTGAAGTTAGTAACAGTTACTTTAACTACTGATTACATGGGCTATGTCAAATTTGGCATCCCAGTTAGAAAAAGCCCATTCAGTCAGTTAGACTTATATAAATACTGAGTTCCTATTCAATCGTTGAGTCTGCTGTGTTTGAGACTAGCAATTGGGCTTAGCCAAATGTAGTAATCTCTTATATGATAGAATATGTTTGCTAAAATTTGTTTGATATTTTGACATCTATTTATAATAATAATAATAATAATAATAATAAATTTATTAATATCCCGCTTATTGACAAACAATCCAAGCAGCTTACAATAAAACCCATATAACATATCCCAAAAAGAAAAACCAACCCACCCCCCTTAAAACAGCATTAAACAGTACATAGTTAAAATAGCGATAAACATAAAATTAAAACGTAACAGTATAAAACATTTTACATTTAAACCTTTAAAACAGGTTGCAATGCCCTAATCAACCTCTATTGCGTTCCCCATCCATCAACAACTGATGGGGCCACGAGAGGAACGCAGGAGTCAAGGAACCCCGGGCCGGGGTGATTAGTCTGGAAAGGCCTGCCGGAAGAGGTCCATCTTGACAGCTTTTTTGAAGCTGTCTAGTGATGTCAACTGACAGATCTCGTCCAGCAGGTCGTTCCAGAGTTTGGGGGCGACGACAGAAAAAGCCCTCTGGGAGGTCACCGCAAGCCTAGATTTTTGAGGCTGCAGCAAATTTCTCCCAGAGGACCGGAGAGCGCAGGGAGGATTGTATTTAATTTTTTTTACTAATCCTTAGTGTTCAGTGTTGGGTGAATGGTTGCCTTCTGCTTTTGGTTTATGTTTGTGTTGCTGTAGTTTTACAGCCTTACAAACAAAAGTGGTCCTAGTTCTGGATTGAACCTTAGTTCTGATGAATCATGAAAGATTCTAGTGTCAGAATTCTGGGATTTTTAGTTCAAATAAGTAAGCTTTGGTTTCTGTAGTACAGGGACAGGCAACCTTTTTGAGACCTGGGTCGGTCTCCTGTAGTCCAGGTCTTGGCTGGGCCGAGGGAGGAGAATGGCTGCGGCGCATGTTGCAACCGCCATTTTGGAAGTCAAAATGGCGGCTGCAACGTGTTTGCGTATGCGCAAGAGTACTGCACATACGCAAACGCGTCGTGACTGCCATTTTGACTCCCAAAATGGCGATTGCAGCGAGTGCGGCCGAAAACACGCCCCGACGGCGGCGTGCGGCGGTGGCACGCAGCAGCAACCTTCGGCCTGGGCCGGTAAGTCCGGGGCCCGGGGCCTTAACCGGCCCCTGGGCCGCAGGTTGCCGGTCCCTGCTGTAGTACCTCAGCAGCTTAAGAGCCACATCAATATTGCTCATAAGAAGCCTAGGACTGTCACATGTTGTCATTTCTGCTCATGAATCCACCTTTCTGAGGAGCCCTGTACCCCAGGGATACAGGAAGTTCAAGCCCTACTTTGGCACCTTTGCCCCAAGGTAATGCATGAACATAGTTTTACTCATCTTGAGAGGCATCAGAATTCTATGTGGGTTTTCTGTGTCCTTTGCTTTTGAGCCATTGGCCTTTGCAGATTGCCAGAAATAATGCAGCTTGAGTCCACTTTAATTGTTCTGGCTCAGTGCTAGGGAATCATTGGAACTGTAGTTTATTGTGGCACCAGAGCTCTCTGACAGAGAAGGCTCAATGTCTCAGAAAAGACTACAGTTCCCATGATTCCCTGATTAACTGAGCCAGGGCAGTTAAAGTGGACTCAAGATGTGTTATTTCTGGCAGTCTGTAAAGGCCCTTTGTGTGAGCATGCATTTATTTATTATGCAACAGTACATTTTTCAGTCAGCACCAGGAAAGGACTGAAATGGGCTTTCGTTGTTGCCAGGTTCCACCACAGAAGTATTGTGTATACTCATGTATAAGTCTAGACATTTCAGTCAGAAAATTGATCCAAAAACCCTGGGTTTACTTATCCACAGGCCAGTGTAAGTATAGTTTGCTTCCCCAACCACAGACTTGCCATCTGTGGATTTGAGTATCCATGGATGGCCCTACCCCATTTGGCCCAGTGGCAGTATGTAAACATGATGGGCCACCATTAAAACCAATGGGACTTGAGGTCCTGCAGTTTTTGGCATCTGTGGGCAGTGTGTGTCTGGAACAGAACCCACACTGATAAGAAGGGCTGACTTTACTTAACTCATTATAAAAAACAGGAACCACTTCTTCTCTGAGTAGAGTGGGAAAAAGTGAGAGCTTAGTCCATCCTGGAGGAACCTAAAAAAAGCACCAACCCTCTCTACTCTCTCTGCTGAGGCACTGCTTCTAGCCTTTTTGAATGCCTGGGTGGGAAAATAACAGTGCTGGCATTGTTTTCCTCTGCTTCATTCTTTACATCCTTTGTCATATGCTCCTTAGTTTTACCATTGACTTATCCACAGGCTATATCTAAATCCATAATTTTGGCCCCAAAACCTGCTCTCCACTTGTACATGGGTATATACAGTGTGTATTGTGTATACATATGATTGGATAGAACATAGTCTGTGGTTGGGCAGTTTTTACAGTGGCTGGAAGTTGGTTACCATATCATGAAGTGTAAGAGAATGAGGGGCAAGTCTTCTAAGTGGCACTCAGTGCTCTAAAATTGTTGGTTTTCTCAGTATCCTAAATGATTTGACAGCCTGTTGGATTCTAATTGCAGAGTGTAATTAAAATAAACACCATAATGGTAATCATTTATGTATTTTGCCTTTGGCTGAAGTTTTAAATTGGGCAATGTGATAGTTCAGTGGCAGTATTTTTATTACTGTTTCTATTATTCTGCATGTTTTTCAGTCCAATAGTATTTTTGAAAGTGGATAAAATATTGCTGCACAGTGTCATTCTAGTTTTTTCATTACTTAATTGTATATTCTAGTAATAATGTAATTATTGCTTTTAACAAAATCTGCTTGACGTGAGTGTTTAATTCTATCAGACGCAAGCAGTTGCTGATGAGGGGAATAAATGACAGGTTATACATGGATATGAATGCTCAATTATTAGCTTCTTTGGAGGAAGAATATTTTCCCTCTGTCCATTGTCTAGCGTTGCAATTAAAAACAATATGTGTGTGTCTGTCTGTATGCACCTTCAAGTTGCCTGACCAACTTATAGCACTATACCAGAGTTCTTTTAAATGACTGCAGTTCATGGTTTTTATTTTGTTTTTGTTTTTTGTGTGCAGAAAATTTGAAAGAAAAACATTTCTCCTTCTTTAGTTGCCTTTACTTATCTCTTCTGGCTATTAACCCCTCTCTCCATCCCACACACCCTGTGGGTGAGGTTTGAGAGACTTCTATGGGTCATGTTCTTTCCCAGCCTCCTGTTGTTTCTGAAAGGACTGTAGCAGGGACCGGCAACCTATGGCCCGGGGGTGGGCAAGGCCCCGGGCCCCGGACTTACCGGCCCAAGCCGAAGGTTGCCACCGTTCACCGCCGCCGCTTGCCGCTGTTGGAGCGCGTTTTCGGCCGCACTCGCAGCGATCGCCATTTTGGAAGTCAAAATGGCGGCCGCGACATGCGGCGTGGCGGTTGCAGCCACGCACACTACGGTGGCAGCCGCGTGCGCAAGGGGCTTGCGCACGGCAGTGGAGGGTGTGCACGCGTGCGTGAGCACACGCGCCACCATTCCCCCCCCCTCGGCCCAGCCGAGACCTGGGCGACGGGAGACCGGCCCAGGTCTGAAAAAGGTTGCCTGTTCCTGGACTATAGCCTATCAACTACTTGGATGGACTGATTAGCAGTTGGCTTAATGATCCAGGTTTGGTGGAAACTCCTGGTAATGTAGTTGGGCTTGCCTGACTTTGATACTGTTAAAACTTTTTAAATTTTATTATTTAAACATTTATGGTAAATATTTTGGAAAATAAAGCCCAAATTCAAAGTTGATGGTCATAACAGGTTCTTAATTCTTGTAACAGTGGTCACCTAATACTGAGAGTCATCCTGGTGCATTTGGTACCTGCTACAGAGCTGAATTTTGAAAAACACAGGCTCCCTATCTGATTACAATCTCATTCAGAGATGTAGACAGTCTGGTAGCCTGAACTACTTGATGGGGTACCTCTGAGTCAAAAATGTCATTGACATCTTTGGCAGAGTGCTGGGATACAAATATAAGAAGCTTGCATCTATTTTTACTTCTGTGCTGAGTGTCTTTATACGTTTTGTTCATGAAAATTGAAACTTTACAATAGAATGCAAAAGCAAGAAAGGATTATGTGGCACTATAATAAATAAATGTGTTATGGCATAAGCTTTTGTGTTAATCATCAGTATCTAGGAAGGTAGATAGCTGGTTATTCCTGTTAGCAAGCTACTTCTACTAAATCCATGTGAGTTTTCATGTGCAGGGAGCATCTCATCAGCATCACCATAATTTATTTGTACCCCACTTTCCCCTCCAAATTGACGTAAGGTGGCTTACATAATAAAAATGAACAAAAAACAAATACAGCGGTGTCAAATGCAATGTAAAAAGGTAACATTAGGGGGGAAATGAGAAAGATTGTGGAATAAACCCATAAAACTCAATTCAAGATCTAAAGACTATCAGTTAATAGAAACAAAATTATAAACAATTTATCAAACAATCTAAAAGATAAAAATTTTACCTCAGTTCCAGTTGTCAGATCCTAACCCATTTGGATGTAGCAATAGCAATAGCATTTACATTTCTATGCTACTTATCAGTGAACTTAAGCACTTCCTAAGTTGTTTACAATGTGTAAGCTAATTGCTCCCAACAAGCTAGGTACTCATTTTAGTGACCTCAGAAGGATGCAAGGCTGTGTCAACCCTGGAGCCCTGGGGTTGAACTCACAACCTTGTGGCTGCAATACTGACTGCAGTACTGCCATCAAGGCTCCCTTTGTACAATGCACTGTCAAGAAAGACAAATCCATCTAAAGACAGCAGGCTGTGAGAAAATCTAGTCACAGCCAAAAAATATGATGAACCACTGTACCCTGAAACTGCTCCATGTCAAACCTAACTTCTTATCATGTGTTAATATAGAAAATCCCGTCACCACTCTCAAAATAATTTGTTTGTACTCCATTTTTTCCTTCAAAAGGAAGCTTAAAGCTCTGACATAATAAGATTTAACAAAAAGAAAAAAAGAAAGAAAAACAGAGATACAACAGTGGTCCAAGTACAGTGGATTCATCTGGTCTCCTCAGGAGTGAAAATAAAGTTTAATTGGAGAAGTAGATGACACAGTTCTTATTCCCCCCAGACCTGTTACATAAATTGTTCATATTCTGTTTCTGGGCACATTTCATAGTGCTAACTGTAACATAGAAAGCTCTGTATCTCTAAGATCCATGCTATCTAGCCTGCCCAAACTTACTGAGCTCTTTAGGAAGGCCCTTTCCTGAAGGATCCTGCTATCCTAATAGGCATGCTTGATGGGGATCATGGACATGGGAATAGGGGTTGGGCGATTGTAACTACCCCAAGACAAGGCTGGAGGGTCTGAGCCCCCACCCAAAATGCTCTGACAAAACTGGACCACCAAGACATCTTTGGCTCCTCAGGCTTTATCAGTCAGGAGTGTACTAAATAATCAAGTGTTAAGAATATTAATACAGCTATTATCGTTGACCCCTCTTATGAGTAATAAAGGATGCCTGCTGTCTATCCCATACACACTGAATACATGGAGTGGACCTCTGTGTACACATTGTGTTTCATGTTGTGTGTGAATGCTAATGGATGGGAAAAATAATTTGCCCTCCCCTGCATGTATCTGTAAATAGGCAAAATCAATAAACAAATGGCCCAAATACTCTATAGGCCACAAATCCTGTCTGATCTTGGAAGCTAAGCAGGTTTAGCCCTGGTTAGTAATTGGATGAGACTGCCATTGAATACCAGATCTTGTAGGCTATGTTTCAAAGGAAGATACTGGCAAAACCATCTCTGAGTATTCCTTGCCCAAGAAAACCCTATGAAATTCACGGGGTTACCCTAAGTTGACAGGTAACTTGAAGACATACGTGCACACACACACACACTGCCAATGTTGAGCCATCCCTTAAAATCAGTTCTGGTATCCCTTAAAATCAGTTCTGGCTACTTCCAGATTGTGGACTTCCCTTTTAAGGAAACCTGGACTTGACCCTTCTCTGTTGTCTATCTATTGTGAGACAAACTTTTATTTCCAGGCAGAGGGACTAATTGATTGGGTTTTATTTCTGTTTTTGATGCTTTTTGATTGTATGTTTAATTAGTGTTTAATTAGTTGTGTTTTAATATTCAAACTGTTTGAATTTGAATTATGTATTGTTCATTTGTTCTTTTTGGGAGCTACCTTGAATCCCACTTTAGCATAATGGAGAAATACATTTTTAAAAGGTTGTATATTAAGCAGTATTGTTCATTTGTTCTTTTTGGGAGCTACCTTGAATCCCACTTTAGCATAATGGAGAAATACATTTTTAAAAGGTTGTATATTAATCAGCATTTGACCATGTAATGGACTAGATTTTGCTGCCACTTTAAGGGCTTTGGATAATTCTAAACCTGAAGGGAGATTCACAGGCTTCCTAATGGTGAGATTTACTGGCAGAATTCTTTCCCCCCATCCCTAGGTTTCATGAAAGCTGAGGTAGCTTGATATGCCCAAAATATTTTGAGCAATTAAAGTAATTACTGTACTTCCTTTTAACTAATTAGTGGATGTAAGCAACGCTTTAGAGAAGGAGAAAGGACAAAGCGCACCTGTGCTTGCGTGTATGAGAGAGAAACACACGTGTCTTAGGCATACAAACACAACCTTGGTAAAAGCTTTGGCCGAAACTTTTCAAGGTCTCTAAACAATATAAAAACATAAAATAATCCTGTTATGGATCTATTAAAACATTATTTGGTTCACTGAACATTCAGTGCAAGCTCCTCCTTGGATGCCGTTGCTTTTAGAAATATGTTTTTAAAAGCCCCAGCAACATTGCCTGGACAGGTGGACATCAGGGAATTTTATAGCTTCATTTTTATAATAGTTTAGAATTAATATTGATTCAACTCAGCAGCTTCCTAGCACTATTGTATCAAAGGGTCACTTCCCAGCTCTACTGTTAACATCTTCTTCCACTTTGCCCCTAGTGACTCCTTCCATAGAGGACTTTTCAAAAAAAAAAAAAAAAAAAAAAAAAAAAGAATGCTAGGGTAAAGGAATCAGGGGGCTCTCATCCTTGAAAATCCATTTTTGAAGGTTTTATAGCTTAACCTAGGTTGTTATGAGGCTTGGAACCCAGTGCATACATTCTTGGGATCTAGAGTTGCATGCTATTGTGAAGTCTGCTGTGTTCATTGATTTGCTTACCATTCTTGTTTGTACACATTTTATTAAATCATTTTTTACAATTGTGTTTTGTGTGGATAAGCACATCTCTGCTTAAGTAAGCTCTTTGCTTGGCTTACTGTGCTGTTTAAAAGAATCTATGAATCAAAAATATTTCTGTTAACAGTACCAATCTGGGTTTGTTTAAAAAAAATAAATGGGTATCTTCAGGAAAGGCTCTGAGGACTTAAGCATTAACAGTGCATTCTCATATCTCAGTCTTTATATTGGGATATATAGATTGTTCAAATTTTGTTAGAAATATTTTGGAGAGGCAGTTTAATGCCATTTGATACTAGAATAAAGGTGATAACTGCATTAACTTTTGCTTTGATTATTAACAAATGCAATTGGATCAGTTTTGTCATTCAGACATAGAATGACAATGATAACAAACAAGAACCAGTGCAAATGAGCCTCCTTTAGTAATTGAATGTTGTTTTTGAACAGGCAGAACTGAATGGGAGACATGATATTTTTGGCAAAACAGCCCAGTTCTGAATTTCTGCCAAATTCTGTTGTTCTTGTGAGGTCTTGTTATTAGGGCAGACTGAAAATGTGTATCTTACCCTTACAGTGCCTGTTGAAGCAAAAGTAAAAAATAGAGATGACATGTTAGAAAGATCTATGAATAAAAGGCAGAGGGAGTTACTAGACTATGAACTGTTTCAGTGATTTCCATCAGAATGTTTTTAACTCTGTATGTTTTAAAATGCTGTAACCCGCCCCGATTGCTGAGCAGAGGGGCGGGCTATAAATAAAAATTTATTATTATTAAATTTATTATTATTATTATCTGTTGAAGCAACCTTGCTAATTTTTTATTTGTACTCATGGCAGGGAGAGCAATTTTCTATCTGTAACAGGTCAGGGAAATATAATTTTATTTATCACAGTGATTTTGTTTCAGAAACTAAAACTGGATCTTCTGTCTGCTTTGTCCTAACATTTTGCTTAAGAGTAGAATGGTTGGGATGTGCACTTACTTAAAACCACATTTGCAGACTTTACAACCACCACTATGATTGTTAGCGTGGTGATGCAGCGTGTGGGAACCACGTAACGTGAAGCACCAGGATCCAGACTGTCTTTGATGAAGCAGGCAACGTTGTCAGCTACAGGAAAACTCCTTTCCCCTCCAGACAGAGCAGAAAGAGACTCAGCAGATGTCTCACTAACAGGCTTTTAATCTTCAGACGTTCTATGTACAAAGGCTATGTACAATGATACACCAACACACTCTCCAGCAATCTCCACCTTCCACAATCAACCCACACATGTGTCCAGAGGCTTGTCCCTTATATAGCCAGTGCTCCACATGGCTTTCTGGCCCTGCCTCTTCCTTTTGGACACCTGTCAATCATCAGTATGACACATCATGTTTGCAGCCCTTTTGCAGCATTTACTGTGCTTTACAGCACCAGGTGACTCCCTGTCATTATGTCACCTCCTGTTTCATCAGCCTTGGTGCTGCATGACTCAGCAGTGGCCAAATGCTTAGTCATCATGGCTGCTGCCATTCACTGCATTGTGCATTTTCATTGGAACATTATTCCAACAATGATAATTAATACAATAATTGCATTCTTACGTTGCAAAAATTGAGCAATTGTTCAAGAAACTCAATAAATATTAAGAAATGCAAGATGCTGTTGCCCAGCTAACTTGCAATTACTAGGAATATTACTGGCATAAAATTGGAAAAAAGACAGCTTGGTCAGTTTACTGACTACAAGCTTTAGGAATGAGAACGAGTTTATCAATAAAAGCAATAAAAGCATTAAAGCAAGTGACACAACCAGCAAGAACACTTCCAGCTTCTAGTGAATGTCAGTTTTTGTGCTTCATATTTTAATTTCTGGTCACATAACACAACAAAATATAACACAATACAATAATGAAAAATATTTTTTGTGATATTTTGGTGTGAAATTCAAATCTTTGTATATGGGGAGAATGTTGTTAGGAAAGCTGTATCATCACATTTTTCCATATTGATCTATAATTCTGAAATACTTTGGGATTGTTTATTCAGGCTTTTATGCATATTGTAATACAGCTATTTAATTTATGTCTCAGTAAACATCTTAAATGTTAAATATTGCTTAAGTCAAAGGCAAGCAACACACTTAATGTGACTAGCTTGTTCTCAAGTGAGGCCTGTTATGCATTTTAAGGGAAATGTAGTGTAACCATGTTAGTCTATTGCAGCAAAAGCAGCAAAATCCTGCGGCTTCTTGAAGAAAGTTTTATTATGGCATGTTTTGGTGCTGTTTTCATGAAATGCATAAAGTATATCTTCACCTAGTAAAAGCATATAGACTTGTGTGAGACCCATGTGTTATACTGAATGTTTTATTCTATTTTTATTACATGTACATTTTGATGTGCAGCAAAATATCACAGACTTGTTGAGTCCCGGTGTTTATTGCATTTGTGCATGTATCTGTGTAATGTACTAAACCAGGGGCTGGCAACCTATGGCCCCCCGGGCTGGTTCAGGCCCAGGTCGCCGGACTCTGCCGCTGCGCATTTTGCCCTCTGTGCGGCAGCGTGCGCCGCGGCCGCCATTTTGATTTCCAAAATGGCGGCTGCGACATGAGCTGCGGCAGCTGTGGCCGTGCGCACTGCGGCGGCAGTGTGTGAACATGCGCGCCGCCATTCCCACCCCCCTCGGCCCGGTGGAGACCAGGACTTCGGGGGATCGGCCCAGGTCTCCAAAAGGTTGCCTACCCCTGTAGTAAACATTGGAACCTAAAATTTTTCTGTCTGTATGTGTATCTCTGTGTATATATAAATACTTAAACTATCCACACTGAGTATGTCTGAGGAAGTGGTCTCTAACTTAGAAAAGTTCATGCTGTAACAGATTTGGTTTTTTTTTAATGTTATCATTTATTTTAGAGGTTGGATTGTTGACCTAACAACAGTTGTGTTGTTAACTTAACTGGAGTTTGATGTGCAATATTTCTCAAAGTTTCTATTTTCTGACTGTAAAATAAAAGCCTAATCTTCACATTTATGCACAGTTTTCAAGAATACAGTACTGTGAAAATTTATGAAATAATTGGAGAATATTCAGTATATTTATATTACTCACTTTTTAGCAGTATTTCTATTCTGTTATGCTACAGAAATTTACACTAGAGTATACAGTATAGTAGACTATAATGAAGATTATACATTTATGTACATAATTATGAATAGTTTTATATTTATACAATCATATTTTAAACATATGGTGTAGAGTTTTAATTTTTTGTAATAAATGAAAATAGCAATGCAACAGAAAGACGGCTCATATTCAGAAGGCAGGTAAAAAAATTACATGTGTTTGCCTGCCTTCAGAAGTAGGAAAATAAATGAGCATCTGTTCCAAATTTGTGACACGACTATTGAAAAGGCCATGCTTTTTATAGAGGCTAACCTAGTAGCAGAGTCTAAATATTGGTAAATTCATATGGAAGTCTCTGTGAGATAAAACACAGACTATTGCTTTATATGTCTCATCAAGAATTTAGTCTAGAAGCAAACTGACAACTAGTGCAGATGATTAAAATAGGTGTAACATTGCACCTGTTTTGCATCCATCAATTGTCAGTGTGTTCTGTAGTAGTAATTTAATCTGGAATTCACCAGATCTTAGATGAAGATAGGTAGGTCTCTGATCTTCCAGCAGCAGAGATATCTGACACAGTAAATGAATCTAATAACAAACACTTTCTGCAAAAGTTCAGACCATTGAGTTCTTTCTTGAGAATCTGTGACCATTATAGGGTTAAGAAGAAGCCCAAACATACTTTCAGGAAAGTTGTTTCATCCAAGCAATCTACCGTTGTCCTCATGTTTGGGGTTTTTTTGGGGGGGGGGGGTTGGAACTGAATTAAAATATATTCAACCTTACCCTATTGTTATGGATCCCAGATAAGTATTTGGGATTCCCACCACCTCACTTAAATCTCAGCAGAAGAATTGAGAGTCACAAGTACAATGATGAGGAAACTCCTGTCATTGGATCACCTTCCCCAGTGGTTCAATGCAGAGTGGATATTAAAACACAGGGAGACAGAAATCAAATTCTGAGGAACCATATAGGAAAGTTCTTATCCAGAGAAACAATAGTTTCCTACTAGACATTCTGCCATCTAGAAACAAGAGACATCATATACTGTGCTTCCAACTCCCAAATGGAAACAAAAGTGATTGATTCAGAAGACTGAAAACTGTAGTGAGATTTTGAAGGACTAAACAATAGATCCTGCCTGATAAGGATAATCTATATGTGTTGTTATTTTTTAACTGAAAGCCTGGCTGGAAATCAGATTGAATCTAGATCATCAGCTTCATGCAGAAACAGGCTGGAGTTGTCCAACTACCACCACATACAAAGGCAATTTGGAGTCTGGGAGATAAATTTGAATGGATTCAAATAGTTTTTCCTAAGATGGAGTCTAATGATGGAGAATGAAATATGTTATTGAGGAGTCCTGTTTCCC
>CM034706.1:204157370-204174891 GCA_020142125.1 Phrynosoma platyrhinos | reverse complement strand
TTTTGGGGAAGAAAATGTGCGTCTTATAAGGCGAAAAATACGGTAGATTGGACTATGCTATCAAGCTGGGAAATGATGGTACCTGTTTGGTAGCTACTTTATCCATTTTCTCAGGAGAAAAGAGAATATGTGAATGGGATCTTTTAAATAATTTAGGCTATATTGCTTGAGATGGATTGTAGCAATTAATACTTTTGAATGCATGTTTGAGAAGATAGACTGGAGCTCATTGAATTATCAGAATGGATAGGTCAAACACCCACCCACCCAATCCTCCATATCTACAGTGCAAATACCAGCCATATGTGCCATGTTGAAAGCAGGTCCACAAGGAGAGTATCATAAAAGCAAATAGATAAGAAGAGTGAAACAAGTGAAGCAGACCACATACTATACTCATATGGAAATATACATCCTTTATTAGTTACAAGCTAGTATGGGGCCTGAAGGAAGGTATCTTCTTAAAATTTATTAAAAACTTAAAAGCTTATTTGCTGATTAGTCTGGTAGGTTTTAGGCTTACTGGGACTCTGAACCTCTGTGGGAATGGGGGCGGCAGCAAATTGAAATGGCCTCTCCCAGATTAAAATGGTCTGACCCAGATAGACTTGAATGGTTTCTTTGGAGACTTTACTGTTACCATGACAGGCAGTTTTGTTGCATTTGGACTCTGGAATAGGAAATGGCTTAGATGGTTCACATGATTGTTCCTGAGTGCCCTTTCCTGCTAAGTAGAGTCAAGCAAATCTTAATGGATGGTCTGTGCTGGGAGTAGATCAGGGGGGAAATCCATTTCGCTTTGGTTGGGCTTCTCTGTGGCTTTCAGTACCATTAATAATGGCATCTTGCTGGACTACCTCAACTAGCTCCATCCACACTGCAGAAATAATCCAATTTGACACCACTTTAACTGCCATGGCCTCATACTATGGAAAGTTGGGAAATGTAGTTTTGTGAAATATTTAGCTTTCTCTGTTAGAGCTGTGGTAACACAACAGACTACAGTTCCCAGAATTCCAGACTATTGACCCCATAGTAGTTAAGCGATGTAAAATGATTATTTCTGCAGTTCGGATGCAGCTTCTGTTAGGACTTGGAGACATAAGTTAATTGTGGTTCTGTGCTTTTTTTGTAGCAGCAGTTCTAAGTGAGGGTGAAGAGACTGCTGTTCAAAGCGTTGTGCCTGTTCCTCATGTCTCATTATTATGCCTATTGTATTTTACTTCTATGTGAACAACTAAATTGAGCTATTTTGGCATCTATTGCTTTAGGGTTCAGTGTCACCACTATATGGAAGACACCTTACTCTATCTCTCCTTTCTAGTTAAACCCAAGGAACTATTTATTATTTATTTATTTTTATTTATTTCAGTTTTATGCTGCCTTTCTCCTAGAAAGGGACCCAAGGTGACTCACAAGATAAAAACATTTAAAAGACATTACAATACAAAATTTAAAACACAATTAAAATCATCTAGTTAAAACAATATAAAATTAACATAAAACATGCAAAAGTTAAAAAACATAACTAAAACGCACATCCCATATAAAAAAACCCACACTATCATGAGTATATATTTAAAAGCCTGCTTAAGTAAAAATGTTTTTGCTTGCCGACAAAAGGCAAGCAGGGAAGTGGCCAGCCAAGCCTCCCTTAGAAGGGCATTCCAGAAGGTGGGAGCAGCCACAAAGAAAGAGCTCTCTCGTGTCCTCACCAAGCAAGCCTATGATAGCAATAGCAACAGTAAATGCTATTTACATTTCTATACTGCTTCATACTGGACAATGTGTAAGCTAATTGCTTCCAACAAGCTGGGTACTCATGTTAGCGGCCTACGGAAGGATGCAAGGCTGAGTCAACCCTGGAGGCCTGAGATTGAACTCATGACCTTGTGGCTGCAACACTGGCATTTAACCACTGCATTATCAGTGATGGTGGTGGAACTGAGACAAAGCCTTCTCCAGAAGATCTTAGGGCACTAGCAGGTTTGTATGGGGAGATGCAGTCTCTCAGATAATCTGGACCTAAGCTGTACAGGGTTCTTAAAGTCATGATGGGCGCTTTGAATTGTGTTCGGAATTGAATCGGTGACCACTTAAACTGTTTCAACAAGGGAATTATATGCTCTCCATAAATGGTCCCAGTCAGCATTCTAGCTGTGATGTTTTGAACCTGCTGAAGTTTCTGAATAGTTTCCAAAGACAGCCCCATGTAGAGCACATTATGGTAGTCTAAACGGGATGTAATCAAGGTATGTGTCACCATAGCCAGATCTGATGTCTCAAGGAATGGGCGCAGCTGGCACACTAGTTTTAGATGTCCAGATGCACTCCTGGACACTGCCAAAACCTGGGCATCCAGGCTCAGAGTTGAATCCAGAAGAACACCCAAGCTGTGAGCCTTGAGATTTCAGAGGGAGTGTAATCGTCTCCAGCATGGCCAAATTCCCTATTCTCTAATTTGCCTTACGACTGACCAGGATTACCTCTATCTTGTCTGGATTAAGTTTCAATTTGTTTGCCACCATCCAGTCCATTATTGACAGCAGGCATTGGTTCATTACAGACAGAGACAGCTTCTTGGAATCAGATGGAAAGGAGAGAAAGAGTTGAGTATCATCAGCATACTGGTAACACCACACCCCAGAGATCCAGATGACCTCTCCCAGTGGTTTCATGTAAATGATAAATAACATCGGGACAAAACAGAATGCTGTGGGACTCCAAGGTCAGTGGCCAAGGAGTTGAACGGAAGTCCCCTCCAAACCACCTTCTGAGTTTGCTTCTCCAAGAAAAACTGGAACCACTGCATAACAGTACCCCTAAGTCCCAGCCTGGAAAGGTGTTTTAAAAGGATACCATGGTTGATGGGATCAAAAGCTGCCGAGAGGTCCAGAGGGCAAACGGGGACACACACGTCTGCATAGGTTATCCACCAAGGCAACCAAAGCTGTTTCTGTCCTATAGCCAGGTCTAAAGTCAGATTGAAATTGATCTAGATAATCCATTTCAGAAACCCTGGAGGTCAGAGGCCACCACTCACTCCAGAATCTTGCCCAAGAATGGAATATTAGAGCCTGAACAATATTTATTCAGAATGGTGGATCCAGGGAGGTCTTTTTCAGTAATGGCCTCACTGCAGCCTGCTTTAGGCAGGATGGAAATCTCCCTTACTGCAGTGAGGCATTCACCACTCCCTTTACCCACTCGGCCAGTCCTCCTCTAGCTGCTTCTAGTTCCATCAACATTTGAAGCATATGTAGTATAACTGGGTTCAATATCTTGTAGCAGCTGAATACATGTAAGTTCTGCTATTAATTGCAAAGGGGAGCCCATTTAGTTGTGCCTCCAGTGACTTCTGGAGGTATGCACTATAATTCAGGCAGACCCTTTACTCCCATGCACTCATTTATTATGGCTGCAATATGGTTTAACTTGTGATTGTTTTTATGGGCATTTTCACTGCCTTGCTTTTAGGTATTTTGTTATTACTTTATATTACTTTATATTTTATTGCTCTCTGACACTATGAGCATAATGGGTGGAAAAGTGGGATACATATTTAAAAAAATAATTCCCTGTGCCAAGGTTGTTCAGCAGTTTATAAGTCAAAAGTGGCAGTTTGAATTGGACCCAGACATAAAATTGAATCCGTTACAGATATTTTAATATTGCTGAGTTAAATGCATTCTAGTGACTCCTAGTCATGGTTTTGGCCATATATTTTAAGCCATATGAATAATTCTGCCCTTTCTTGGCTACAGTTCTCAGAGTTCTGTAGCACTGAGCCAGGACAGTTGAAGTGGTGCTAAACTGGATTATTTTTTGCAATGTGGATGCAGCCCCATAGTGGTAGGTCAAGCCTAGAGAGAGAGAGAGAATTTGTGTCACTCAAGTCCAAAACACACTGCAGAAATAATCCAGTTTGAGACTGCTTTGACTGCCTTGGCTCGGTGCTGGGGAATTCTGGGAACTGTGGTTTTGCAAGGCATTTGGCTTTCTCTGTCGGAGAACTCAGGTGCCACAATAAACTACAGAGAAGGATAAATGTCTCACATAACTACAGTTCCCAGAATTCCCTAGCACTGAGCCAGGGCAGTTAAGGCGGTCTCAAACTGGGTCACTTCTGTAGTGTGTTTTGGAAAGTGTGTTTCCCTGAAAAGAGTGTGTACATACACACTGAAATTATTTTTCAAGTATGAATAGTGAAGGTTATAGCTAATTAGACTGTCTTAGAAACCTGGATTTGGGTGATTGTGCTCCAGATCAGTTCCAGAAACTGGATCTACTTTGCATGTGCATATGAGATGTGACATAGAAATTGAATGAATGAAAGAAAGAAAGAAAGAAAGAAAGAAAGAGCCCATGAAGTACAAAGTAAATAAGTAACAGCATAAAAATGTTCATATGCAAACACACATTCAGCCCTGCAGCTTCAATGAGACTAAGACCCATGTGTTTTACTGAGTTACGCTGAGCATGTAGCAGTTCTGCATCCCCTGCTTGGATATTACCATCCCACATCTGGTGAGGAAAGGACACAGTGAGGGCACAGGCAATTCAGACCATAAAAAAGCTGCCAGTCTCAGCTCAGTCAGGGGAGAAGAAATTTCAGAGTGTGTCCTTCTTTTGCAGGGGTAGGCAACCTTTTTGAGCCGGGGGCCAGGTTGCTGCCTCTCAGACAATTGGGGGGCCAAAGCACCATAAATAAATAAATAATTTTTTAAAAAAAATATATATATATATGCATGCACACTCTCTCAGCCCCAGAAAAGCCATGGCAAAACCCCTGGGGAGATTTTGCCAAGAAAACCCCAAGAAGAAGTAATAACAACAATAATCAATATCATCATGGCGGGCGGCGGCGGCAGGACCTGCCTGGGGCTGGTCCAAAGGCCTTGGGGGGCCGCATCCAGCCCCCGGGCCTTAGGTTGCCTACCTCTGTTCTATGGAGTACACTTGCATTTTCCTTTCTCCAGAAGCTCAGAGCAGCTATTTAATGGTCTGAATTATCTCCTACCTTCCTTCCCTTTCCCTCTGGTAAAAAGGAACAGCAGTAAACCCCTCCAGTAACTTGACAGCTGCTGAGTGTGGGAGATTTTTGGAGTGCAAGAGCAAGAGATTAACTCTACAGCAGGGTTGGCAACCTATGGCCCGTGGGTTGGATGCGGCCCGCGGAGGCCTTCAGACTGCCCCCTGCCCGGTCTTGCCGCTGCCGCTGCCACGCCGCCACCGTGGGGCTCCTCCGGGGCACCATTTTGGATTCCTGTAGAGGAAGACTGTAGAGCAGGGGTCGGTGTTCCCCAGGAGGCATCCCATGGCTGCACCGGGCCTCCGAGTGGCCCAGCGCCGCCGCAGGTGCCCCCTGGGAGGCTTCTCTTGGCAGCGCCGGGCCTCTGAGAGGCATGGCGCCACCGCGGGGCTCCTCCGGGGTGCCATTTTGGATTCCAAAATGGCACCCCGGAGGAGCCCTGCGGTGGCGCCAGGCCTCTTGGAGGCCCGGCGCTGCCAAGGGAAGCCTCCCAGGGGGCACCTGCGGCGGCGCTGGACCACTCGGAGGCCCGGTGCAGCCATGGGATGCCTCCTGGGGAACACCGACCCCTGCTCTACAGTCTGTCCAAAAAGAGACTTTGCACATGTAAGCGGCACTTACACGTGCATAGGTCACAAACAGGATGCCGACAAAAATGTGGATGGTAAGAAACAGAAACAGTAATTGCAATCCATTATAAAAATGTTTGCTAACATACTGCAAAGTTGGGTGGTTTGGGGCTGGGATGCTGATGCTGATGCTATCAATATCTGTGTTTCTGGCATAATAGTACATTCAAATTGCCTGTTAACTTGAAGAAACTCCATGAAACAACTCTATGAGCTTTATAGGTTTTTCTTAGGCAAGAAATATTCCAAGGTGAATTGCCATTGTTTGCCCTTGGTATTCCATGACATTCTCTATCTTAATAGTAAACAGGCCTGACCCTGCTTGGCTTCCAAAAATCAGAAGGGATTTGGTGCTTTCAGGGTATTTAGGCTTCTGTCTGTCTGTCTCCTTATCCATATCACTATATTGAAAAGCAATCTTTGAAACACAACAGCAAGTTCTAAGAAAATCTAAAATTGACTCCTTTGCATTTTAATCACAAACCATCCCCCAAGTCACTTATTGCATGTCTACTAAGACATAAAAGTGAGAAACACTATACGACAGAAATTCAAAATTCAGCATTTAGGAAGCAGGAAGCCCTTGCTTATGTGATTGGTTAGGAATTGGAGGACTGTCAGAAAGTAAAATGGGGTGAAAAATTAAACAGTTGTTTTTTAGCTTGCAAATCCATTTAGCCGCTGAAAAATGTAACTAACACAGTATATATCATTTTTTAAAGTGTGCAAACACTAAATTTATCTCCCTCTCTCTCTCTTGTAAAGTAAAATGAACAAAAATTTACCTTTAATGTCCCATCATAGTATGGGCCTTTACAGACTGCCAGACATAATGCAGCTTGAGGCCACTTTAACTGTCCTGGCTCAGTGCTAGGGAACCATGGGAATTGTATTTTTTTCTCGGACATCGAGCCTTCTCTGTCAGAGAGCTCTGGTGCCACAATAAACTACAGTTCCCATGATTCCTTAGCATTGAGCCAGGACAGTTAAAGTGGCCTCATGCTGCATTATTTTTGGCAGTCTGTAAAGGCCCTATATTACTGTATCCTGGTCAGCCCTCGGTATCCACAGGAGATCCATTTTGGATCTCCCCACTGCGGATACCAAAATCCATGGATGCTTAAGCCTGGGTTGTCCCTAGTGGCAGTGTGTGCACGCAGCTGTGCCAACCTAAGGGAGGCATGGCCATGTGCACAAAGTGCCATGGGACATCGAGGACTGTCCCTAATGGCGCAGTCGTGTGCATATGCCACCATTGGGGACAGTGCAGGTTTGCCACCTGAGGATGCTTGAATCTGTGAATGCTTGAATCTGCGGATGGTAAGTCTGTGGATACAGAGGGCCAACGGTATATATTATACTGTATACTGTACTATAAGCACAAATACTGTATAGTAATCCTGTAGGAGACACACTGGCCCATAATTTGAGAAACACCATGGACAGAATGCAGATTGAAGGAGCACTGTCCACAGTCTCAGAAGTACCACAGACTGAATGCAGATTGAAACAGCACTGCTCACAGTTTCAGAGGCACCACAGACTGAATGCAGATTGAAACAACATTGCCCACAGTCTCAGAAGCACCATGGACTGAATGCAGATTGAAGGAGTAAAGATGGTGTACAGACACAGAGAGAAGGGGGAAAGGCACTAAGCAGTGGTCCTGTGGTTGCAAGCAAGCCTCCATAGTTGGGTTGGTGCCTTTTCTCCCTTTCTGTTCGCTTTGGAAGCAGTGCCCATGGGCATGAAGCGGTCCAAAGTGAGCTTCCATAGAATGAAGAACAGGATATTTTGCTGTTTCCACACTTGAAAATTACACAGTTTATTAATTCAAGGAGGGAGGTACGCTCTTTCTGTTGGCAAGCATTGGGACTGCATGTGTGAGCAGTCCCAAGCAAGCCTCATAGGCAGGAAGAACTGATGAAAGAGCAGATCAGTTGTCAAATTAATGGAACATGTCTGTAATTTGTAAATATCAAAAAAGTGAAGGATTGCCTACATTGGTGATTTACCCTAAATTAACCCCAGTCTCACTATTTACATGATGCAGGGTCAAACCACCGAATCAGGGTCAGACTATCTTCATGATGCCTGCACCCAATTCAGGACTTCCTCTCCCTAACCTGCATTTAAAATAACTCACCTTTTGCTAGAGGGTTTCGGCCCTTGTCATAGCAATGAAGACTACTGCCTTCATTCATGGTCCCTGTGAGCTTCCTGGCACTATCACTGCAGCTATGAGTAGCTCTGATGGCCGAATGAAGTACCTAGCATTGATAACATAGCTGGATGCTTCATCCTGACCTCAGCAGTGGTGCCAGGCTGCATGAGAAGGCAGGCACCTGTCATTTGCCATGTGAGCTGAAAACTTGCACCAAAGAACAGGTGGGGGGTGAGGGAATTCAGGACCAGAATGCTCTGGGGCCAGCCCGGAGTATTCTGGCAAGAGTAAACCTGCCCTGATAAAGCAAGTGCATTGAAAGGTGAGGGATTCGAGGGAAGCCTGTAAATAGGACCAGATCACTCAGAAGAAAGTGGGGGCAGCACAGTGCATTCACAGAGCATCCACAATCCATCCCTTTGCATGTAATAATAATAATTACAATATAACAGCCTACAAAACCACAGAAAGGGTCTCCTTTGAGGTTCGTTTTACCTATATCAAGCACTGTATAGTTAAGAAAATTTAATCATAGAATCAAAAGAAATCTGAAGGGCCATCTAGTCCAAATCCCGTACCATGCAGGAAGAAGACTATCAAAGCACTCCCAACAGATGGCCATCCAACCTCTGTCTAAAAATCTCCAAAGAAGGAGACTCCTTCTCAGGGCAGTGTGTTCCACTGTTGGATAGTTCTTATCGTCAGGAAATTTTTCATAATGTTAAGTGACATCTCTTTTCCTGTAGCTTGAATCTGTTGCTTCGTGTACTAGTCTCTGAAGCAGCAGAAACTAAGCTTCAGTATGACATCATTTCAGATATTTAAACATGGCTATGATGTCACCTCTTAACCTTGCCTTCTCCAGGCTAAATATACTCAGCTCCCTAAGCTGCCTCTCATAGGTTACAGCAGGAGTAGGCAACCTTTCCCCTTTAAGGGCCGAGGGACTTCAGCTCCCAGAATCCCAGGAGCTATTGGCCAACATGGGACTATTGGCCAACATGGCTGAGGCTTCTGGGAGCTGAAGTCCCTCGGCCCTTAAAGGGGAAAGGTTGCCTACCCCTGGGTTACAGTTTCCAGACCATGTTGGTTGCCCTCCTCTGGAAAAGCTCCAGCTTGTTAATATCCTTAAATTGGACACAGCATTCCAGATGAGGCCTGACCAAAGCAGAGTAGAGTGGTACTATTTCTTCCCACAATCAAGACATTATACTTCCGTTGATGCAGCCTAGAATAACATTGAGGTTTTTAGCTGCCACATTACACCGCTGATACATGTTGAACATGGTGATCTACTAGGATTCCTAGGTCCCTTCACATGTACTGTTATCAAGCCAGATGTCCTCCATCCTATATCTTTGCATTTCATTTTTCTGCCTAAATGTAGTACCTTACATTTCTCTCTATTGAAATTCATTTTGTTAGATTCGACCCAGCTTTCTAATCTATTAAGGTCATTTTGAATTTTGGTCCTCTCCTCTAGGGTATTAACTACCTTTCCAGTTTGGTGTCATCTGCAAGTGACCTTAAGCTCATGGGAGTAAATCAGTTGTGAGGTAGGGGGGAATCCTGTCATACTGGGCAGGAGGAGTCAGTTCAACCCACATTTATTTAGCCATTCCCCAGGCAGAAATCTATTCACTCCTGCAGATGTACCATACCCAGATCATCCAGAAGACACAAGAGACATATGGAACAAACACAAGCTTATCTACTGTGGACAGAAAATAAAGGCAAAGCCTCCCCACCTAGTTTGACTTTGACTGCTGTTCCTGTTTCTCATTTTCTTTCTCTGAGTCTCCTAGAGCAGGGGTAGGCAACCTTTCCCTTTAAGGGCCGAGGGACTTCAGCTCCCAGAATTCCAGGAGCTATTGGCCAACATGGGACTATTGGCCAACATGGCTGAGGCTTCTGGGAGCTGAAGTCCCTCGGCCCTTAAAGGGAAAGGTTGCCTACCCCTGTACTAGAGATTGTGTCTGCTGTTGCTTCTCTAGTGCTCCACAACCACTGGAAGAATGAATTAACTTTTCTGAAAAAGATATTTGTCAAGTTTAACTGTAAGCAGGCTCAATAGCTGTTCACTTCACAAAATAAAATTCTAAGTCTACACAGCTGTTGGAAAGTCTTATCTATTTATGGAAGGCAGGGAGTGCCATTTTTCCCAATGCCCCACCTTCCCTGACCCTTTCTGTTTTACTCATTCATCTGCTGGGCTGGTGACACATTCTGACCATGCTCAGCCATCATCCAGTCAAGAGTAAAGGAATGTTCTGAGCGTGTTTAGTCACCAGGAATGGTTAGTAGTCTTCCCAGTGGGCAGTGGATGCGAGAGATTCAGGAAGTTACGAAGGAATAAAAGCCATCAAACTGTCCTTTCTGCCCTTTTTGCCCTTTCACATTGGGGCCTAGAGCAATTACACCAAATAAACCATAGATAATTTGGACTTTTCTCCTGCCCAGAAGCATAGTGTTCTCTGCTACTGTATGTACTAGGGGTATCCTAAAGTAATAATTAGGGGGATGCAGACCAGGGCGTTTGGAGCGCCCTGGTCCGGAGCGCCGCGGGGCTATGGCAGCCTCACCGCGGCGCCTCCCCGGCGACCCTGAAAGGAGCGCCAAAAAGGCACTCCTTTCATAAGTCGCAAAAAGAGCGCCCTAAAAGCGGCGGGCGCCCTTTTTGCGACTTATCCTCCACAGTGCGTCCGGACGCTGTGGAGGGAGGTCGCCCTGAACGTGTCCGGCGTGCGGTGACCCGGAAGCGTTCAGGGCGACCTCAGGAAGAGGAAGGGCCGCCGCGCGTGCGGTGGCCCCTCCTCTTCCTGGCCTCGGAGACGGCTCAATTGAATCATCTGCCGAGGCCCAATTATCACTGGAAATTATGGTATATTGATGAAATTTTGTCAGTGTCATCATCACCAAGTGACTTTTTATTTTCCCCAAAATGAAAAATCAATTGTAGGATTGCCAGTTTGACAACACAGATTACATCATTCATGAATTGGAAGAGTGGTTTAAGATACAATCTGCAGACTTCTACAATAACAGTATTTAGAGCAGGGGTAGCCAACCTTTTTGAGCCAGGGGCCGGGTTGCTGCCCCTCAGACAATTAGGAGGCCAAAGCACCATAAATAAATAAATAAATAAATAGATTTTCAATTTTTTTAAAAAAAAATGCATGCACACTCGCTCAGCCCCAGAAAAGCCATGGCAAACCCCCTGTGGAGATTTTGCCAAGAAAACCCGAAGAACAAGTAATAACAACAGTAATCAATATTATCATGGCGGGTGGTGGCAGGGGGCAGTGGCAGCAGGACCGGCCTGGATCCGGTCCAAAGGCCTCGGGGGGCCACATCCGGCCCCCAGGCCTTAGGTTGCCTACCCCTGATTTAGAGGGCCAAGAAACACTGGAGGAAAATGTGTAAATCTGGATGGTGACTATGTAGAGATATATTAACAACTACAAATCAAAACAAACTTTCTGGCAAATTATTTTAAAGATGATAATTAAAACTTTACGATACCCCCTTGTATGCACTACTGCTTGCACAACTGGAAGATTCAGTGGAGGTCTGCTGATGCTCTTTTTTACTCTTGTTTGTAGTATGTAGGATTTAGGTCTGAGGGTGCATCTACACTGGAGAAATAATGATGTTTGACACTACTTTAATTGTCATGGATCCATCCTACAGAATTCTGGGATTTTGTACTTCTGTGAGGAACCAGCGCTCTTTGGCAGAGAAGGCTAAAGACCTTGTCAAACTGCAAATCCCAGAATTCCATAGGATGGAGCTACAGCACTTAAGTGGTGTCAACCTGCATTATGTCTACAGTGTAGGTACAACCTAATTAATGTTACATACCTAAGTGAAGGATTTTACATGGTTAAAATTGGTTTCTGATTTTAAAAAAATTAACTCATCAAAGTAGCTTTTCCAAACCCTGTGAAAAGAGTTTTGGTGGCTGACCTTGGTAAGAGTGTTTGACTTCCAGTGTGTTAAAAACAGTAACAGTTAAAATATGATCAATATTAAACTACTTTATGTTGCTCATTTTAAAAAAAAAAAAACTCTAAGTGAATTTGCCATCTTTCCCTCATTTAAATAAAATAAATAGACTGAGGGAAAATCAATACTTTTCTCACATTTTGTGGTAGAAAATATCAAAGTTATACAACTAAGGAAAACTTTGCAACTTTTCTTGGCATAGAATTGCTGCTTACTTGGTCCCTGTGATTAAGAAAGGAAGGGGTTTATAAAGTAGAATTTGAATTATCTTGGCAAAGAACTGAACTGACTATGTACAGTTTGGAGTGTAACTTTTGTTTTCTATGATTTTCCATTAATAGTTGCTCTCTCCTGCTCAAAGGCGTATAATAAAATAATAATAATAAAATTTATTTCTATCCTGCCCCTCTGCAGAAGCAATCGGGGTGGATTACAACAATAAAATACCACAATGTACAGTCCCAAAACCCACCCACCCCTCAAAATAGTATTAAACATCACAAAAATTAAAACAATAAATGAACAACAAACAATTAACAATTAATATAGTTAGTATAAAATTAGTATAAAAAACAATGGAAGCAGTATGGTCCATTTAAAGGAAAAAATCAGTCTTCCCTCTTACCAGGACTTACCTTTCTCCTCACCTTTGCTCTAGATGTCCATTATGTGCCTACCGGGCAGAAAAGGTGTCATTATACTGTACCTCGTTCAGTGCACTGTCAGTGGTAATTAGTGGTAATAATCCCAGCCTCTGTGCAGAAGTTTAAGAGAGTAAATGGTTTCTCTCACTTTGGGTAATTGAAAGTTGTTTCACTTTTGTCACAATACATAATTGCCACGGGTAAGACACCTTTTTGATTTCTGGTGTTGTGTCACTTTTGTAGCCGATTCTATTCCACTTTGTTCTAAACTAGCTATTAATTTTGAGAGAGCTCCTGCGTAGTTTCCTGGATATAACTGAACTCAAAGAAGAATATTACTCAGGCAAGCATCCTCATGAAAAGTAAAGCCAAGGCAACCAGCCCAGCTTGGTAGTGGCGGGTTCAGATTTCAAAGCAGCTGCCATGACCTTGACTGTACAGACAAGCTATGTGTGGTACTAAGGAACTGCAAGTTCTTCTGGATGCTTGCTGCCTTGCTGTGGTTATTATTGGATTTTATTACTGGTCTGGCAGTTCCTACCATCCACTCGTTCCCCCCCCCCCCCATATTTGAAAGTGTTTTAAACAAGAGATATAAGAGGCTGAGATACAAAGAAACCTTTTGAAGTTGAAAGTGGGTCTGCATGAAAATGAACTGCTCGCATGTGAAAGGAGTCAAGTGTGAAAGAATAGGGTAGTCTCACTAAATGAATCTGATAGTCTGAATAAGACACTATAGCAAGGCAAAGACAAAAAATTTGTAAAGGTCAGAATTGATCACATGATCTGAAACTAGGCAGTAAAAATACATGAAAGGAATTGAGTGGAAGTGCTTCAGTCTACGTTTTTCTCTTGGTAGGCTTTTTTTTTTTTTTTGTCAAATCAAGCTCTAGAAAAATAATAAAAAGAAGCTGACAATCTAATTCCTTTGGGATCTTGTCCCCCTTTCATTCAACTGTTCTCTAGTTTCAAACCTTTTGAGATCAAAGAGAGACAGTTCTTCATTACATGCAATATCTCATTAGAAAGACAATTCTAATACTGCAGACTTCATTTGGCCAACGCTCTTGTGCACATTTTCCTCCAAATTACCATTATAAAATATTCTGAGTACAGTAGTTCTTGTTAGTGTTTCTTTTTTAATACTTAGTAATCAACATCATTTGCAGGTTCTTGTACTATAAATCTGAATTACTTAGAAGAGAAATAATTTGAGTGGTGAAGTGTCTTTTGAATACCAAATGCTGCTTTGACAACCAACATCTAGGACTATGTTATTAGCATAATACTGTTTGGCCCATTTTTTTATTAGCGCAACTGAGTTCCGCTAGTGTGTTCTTTCTAACTTGATCTATATATTACCAGTGAAGTCATGGCTGACATTTTCAGCATTAAAACTATTTATATTGATCTTCTTTTTTTTCACCTCTGCAAGGGGAAAATATCAAATACATTTGCCCCTCTGTTTTCGCAGGGGATCTGTTCTAGACTCCCCTGCAAAAATGGAAACTCACCAATATTCAGGCCCTATTGGCTTGAATGGTGGTGCAGCCCTGGGTGTGGCCCTGCATGCACACTATTTTATCCTATGGAGCTCACCCCTCCTTGAAGAATCAAGACCGTGGACTTCAAGTCCACAAAAACGGAGGGGTGAGTGTACTCATGAACCTTATGGATTAGTCCAAGACAGTAGCTTCCTCAGTTTGATGTCCTCTGTAAGGGGTAGGCTGACTTATGTCTTACATGGTGTATCTTTTCTTAAAAATTGGAATCCCTGTGGTTGATTAATTTGTTCTATGTTTAGAGCATAGGAACACATCCTAATAATCTCTTTAATGCCTAAGAGCTAACTAGTGTGTGTTACATTATATTTGTTTTGTTTAAGAATGTAAAATATTGTTGTTCTGGATTAGGTAAAAGTTCCCTAGATCAGCATTCTTTGTGAGAATCCTAACACCAAGTAAACTACCACTCTTATAATTAAGGAATTTTCTCTTAGAGATGTTGAAGCTACATCTTTCATAGTTAGTCACCAGTTTTTATGTGAAGGAGTGCATCCTTTAGGGGAAAAAACAGAGCATGTGGATAATTGAGAAAAGGGTATTGCTGCTGATTATCAAGAAGTTAAACAAAAATAGGGGGAAATGTTATCTATGGAAGTACCTTATTTTCCTGCGTATAAGACTACTTTTTAACCTGCAAAATCTGTGGTTAAAGTGGGGGGGGTCGTCTTATACTCCGGGTATAAGGATAAGAAGGATATGGGGTGCTAAAACTCTATATTTTGACTGGAAAAATGGGAGGTCGTCTTATACACCGGGTCGTCTTATACGCCGGAAAATACGGTAATCTCATTCTCCTACCTGAGAAGCTGTGGTGAGGGAGAAGCCGCTTTTGGTCCCATATTGAGAGGAAAGCAGAACATAAATCATATAGTTAAATCCCTATTTCTAGACAAACATGATGTAATGCTTTTTTAAAATAAGGTGTTATGCTACCTTTGGATTCAAATTGAGACTTACCGTTTACATGTCATTGGCCCAAAATCGACGGGTCAAAAACACTGTCTTTTGGCTGATCCAGAGAGATAGCATTTACATGACGCATGCCCCTGGATTGGTCAGAAGCCATGCTGGGACCACACTGGGGCTGCCTAAGGTGGCTCAAAAAGGAGCATAAAATAACCACTCCATCCAGCAATCTATTGTGGATTGTGGTAGCGGCCAGCCCCGGGACCATGGCATCTGGTTGCCGCTGCCCCATTCCGATTCAGGCATGCGTGCTGCTGGGGCAGCCAAGCTCCTCATCTGTTTTAGCCCATTTTCATGTAAATGGTGGGTGTTTTTTAAGCAGTCTAAATGTTTGACAGCAAGATGATCAGATGCTGAACCCTTGGAGGGAAAACTAAACCTGATCACCCTCCCTCTTTCTTCCGTTAATGTCTCTCTGGTGACAGAGAGCAAAAAACGCATAGGAAAATAGAGTCATAAGGAATTGCATCTGTCTTTCTGGACTCAGAAAAGGGAAGGCAGCATTCCCTTTTCTGCTATGTGCACTGTTCAGTATTGCATTCGTTCTATTTTATAAAAGTTACCAGCTGCTGTACTATGCACTAGTTGAAGCACTAATCAAAACTGCTTTTTCTCCTAAACCACTGGAAAGTGTGTGAGTATATGTTAGTTACAGCACGTTGACACTTTTTTCTCATTCTTTGAACAGGAAGTCAAAGAAGTAGCATAGTGCTACTGCACTCTGGAAAGTAGTATGTGACCTTTATTAACAATCCCTCAGCTCTTCTAGAATCCTCAGGGCCAGTTTTAAAAAAGTGAATGCAAATCTGATCTACAAAATATGGTTTGGAACTGAAACCATGATTCAAAGCTTATTTGTCAACCATGGTTGGAGGTTCATTTGTAAAGCAGTTTGCAGTAACTGGTTTCCAGTTGCATTTAAATTCATTGTGGCCTATACATTAGAATAACAGGCCAGGACTGGGAAGAACTGCTAGCGAACGGGGCTTGATATGAGTTGACACTGCTAGTGGACGGGGCTTGATATGTCCAGGTCCACTACATGGCCAAATGAGACCATAAGATCTAATTTGGGGTCGACTCCAACTCTTCCCCTGTTAAGACTTCAAGGAGTTGAAGTGTTGATTGAGTTATCCAGTCCTGAGTGGAACATGAATAGTGCGTCCTGTCATGAATTCAAGTTATACCATCTCACCTGAGCCCGGGAAAGAGATGGGGGCGACCATTGGAGTCGTGCTGGGGAATGGGAGGTATGGCTGGAACAGTGGGAACCAATGTTACAAAAGAAGACGGGGTCGGTGTTTGAAAGCTATCCCGCCTTCAGTTCCCTCTGTGTCTCAGATTGGCTTGGAGAGCAGACCAACCATTCCACAGAACCTCACTTTGCTCCTCTGCAATGCCAGGTCAGTTAAAAATAAGACTCACACCATCCAGGACCTTCTCCTGGATGAGGATGCCAACCTGGCTTGCTTCACAGAGACCTGGCTGGGGGAGGATAGCGCTGCTATATGGGCGCAGGCCCTCCCAGCCGGGTACTCCGTTAAGGAGCAGGTGAGGGGAAGTGGGCGGGGGGGCAGAGTGGCCCTGGTTCATAAGAACACTTTATCCGTGACCAGGATACCTGTCCGGAACACAGGCCACTTCGAGTGTATTTACCTCAGCCTGAAGACCAGGGATAGTCTGGGGATTTTGCTAGTCTACTGACCACCTCGTTGTCTAGCAGACTCCCTGACCGAGCTGGTGCAGCTGGTCTCTGAGCTGTTGTTGGAGTCCCCCAGACTTCTAGTTTTGGGGGACTTCAACATTCCGCTCGAGACCAGCCTTACAGGTGCGGCTCGGGAGTTCATGGAGACCATGACAAACATGGGCCTATCCCAGTTAGTCTCTGGGCCCACACACTGTGCTGGTCATACACTCTATGCGGTCTTCTGTATGGAGCAGGAACATCCGTGGGCGGAGGTGGTTAGTTCCTCCGCATTGTCATGGACGGATCATTTCCTGGTCAAGGCAGAACTGAGAGCCAATGTCTGCCTCTCCGGGGGTGGGGGACCCATTAGAATGGTCCGCCCTCGAAGGCTAATGGAGCCCTTTGGATTCCAGAAAGCCTTGGAGGGTTTATTGGCTGGGAATGCCAGTGACCCTGTCGAGGCTCTGGTTAATACCTGGAACATCGATCTTACCAGGGCTATCGACATGTTCGCTCCCAAGCGTCCTTGCCAACCCGCTTCGAACCGAAGGCCTTGGTTCACACCAGAGCTTAGGAGAATGAAGCGGGCTGGACAACGACTAGAGCGCGAGTGGCAGAAGACTCGACTCTTATCTGACAGAACTCGCCATAGGAAATTCCTTCGTTCCTATCGGGAGGCGATACATGCAGCAAGAAGAGCGTTTTCTGCTGCACGTATTGCGTCTGCAGAGTCTCGTCCAGCAGAGCTTTTTAGGGTGGTGAGGGAGATGATGCAGGTTCTTCCTGCACCAAATCCCTTACTTAACCCGACAACGGCCTGCTGTGACGC